>CM038711.1:8045561-8165561 GCA_021613375.1 Megaleporinus macrocephalus
CAGTCAGGAACTGATTATACTTTCAGCACTCTGAGAGGATTCATATCAGCACTCTATACTATACTATACTATACTATACTATACAATACTATACTACACTACACCATACAATACTATACTATAACTATACTACACTACACCATACTATACTATACTATAATATACTATACTACACTATACTATACTACACTACACCATAACATACTATACTATACTATACTACACTATACTATACAATACTATACTACATTACACCATACTATACTATACTACACTAGACCATAATATACTATACTACACTACACCATACTATAATATACTATACTATACTACACTACACTATACAATACTATACTACATTACACCATACTATACTATACTACACTAGACCATAATATACTATACTACACTACACCATACTATACTATGCTTTACTACACTACACCATAATATACTATACTATTCTACACTACACCATACTATAATATACTATACTATACTATACTATACAATACTATACTACATTACACCATACTATACTATACTACACTAGACCATAATATACTATACTACATTACACCATACTATACTATACTACACTAGACCATAATATACTATACTACACTACACCATACTATACTATGCTTTACTACACTACACCATAATATACTATACTATTCTACACTACACCATACTATAATATACTATACTATACTATACTATACAATACTATACTACACTACACCATACAATACTATACTATAACTATACTACACTACACCATACTATACTATACTATAATATACTATACTACACTATACTATACTACACTAGACCATAACATACTATACTATACCATACTACACTATACTATACAATACAATACTACATTACACCATACTATACTATACTACACTAGACCATAATATACTATACTACACTACACCATACTATAATATACTATACTATACTATACTACACTATACTATACAATACTATACTACATTACACCATACTATACTATACTACACTAGACCATAATATACTATACTACACTACACCATACTATACTATGCTTTACTACACTACACCATAATATACTATACTATTCTACACTACACCATACTATAATATACTATACTATACTATACTATACAATACTATACTACATTACACCATACTATACTATACTACACTAGACCATAATATACTATACTACATTACACCATACTATACTATACTACACTAGACCATAATATACTATACTACACTACACCATACTATACTATGCTTTACTACACTACACCATAATATACTATACTATTCTACACTACACCATACTATAATATACTATACTATACTATACTATACAATACTATACTACATTACACCATACTATACTATACTACACTAGACCATAATATACTATACTACACTACACCATACTATACTATGCTTTACTACACTACACTACACCATACTATACTATACTATTCTACACTACACTACACCATACTACACTATACTATAATATAACTATACTACACTACACCATACTATACTATAACTATACTATACTATACAATACTATACTACACTACGCCATACTATACTATACTATAACTATACTATACTACACTACACCATACTATACTATGCTACACCATACTATACTATTCTACACTATACTATACTACACTAGACCATAATGTACTATACTATACTACACTACACTATACTATACAATACTATACTACACTACACCATACTATACTATACTACACCATACTATACCATACTATTCTACACTACACCATACTATACTATACCACACTATACTATACTATACTACACTACACCATACTATACTATACTATACTACACTACACTATACTATACTATACTACACCATACTATACTACACTACACTATACTATACTATACTATACTACACTACACCATACTATACTATACTACACTACACTATACTATACTATACTATGCTACACTAAATCATAATATACTATACTATACTACACTACACTATACTATACTATACTATACTACACTATACTATACTATACTATACTATACTATACTATACTATACTATACTACACTATACTATACTATACTATACTATACTATACTACACTATACTATACTATACTACACTACACTATACTATACATCAGCACTACAGTTCTACTATTACAGACTGCAGTCCATCTGTATACTTTGTTACTCTGCTCTTCATTGGTCAGGTCCCCCACAGGACCATCATAGAATAGGTACTACTTGAGAGGTGGATCATTCTCAGCACAGCAGTGACATTGACGTGGTGGTGGTGTGTTCGTGTGTGTTGAGCTGGTGTGAGTGGATCAGACACAGGTGTTAAACACTATGTCCACTCACTGTCCACTCTTCATCAGTGGACACAGGACACCGCCCACAGGACACTGTTGTCTGGATGTTGCTGGATGGTGGACTATTTTCAGTCCAGCAGTTACAATGAGGTGTTTAAACACTCCAGCAGCAGCACTGCTGTGCTACAGATTTAAATCCACTTTAATTTCTTTTTCAATCCCTTTAATCCGTAAACGCTCAGCTGCGTTAGAAACGAGGCCTTGGTGAGTTTCTGAGAGAAGATAAAGGCTGTTTGATTGGCTCCATTAACCTCCACTGTAAAGAAATCAGAGTTGGTGAGTTTCTCTATAATAAAGCAAATAAAATGAAACTGACTCTCTGACGGACCGTGTTGAAATTATGCTGAGATTTTGAACAATTCCATGTTTTCCCAGTTGTTACATTTTTTAATAAAAATGAATGAATTAATAAAATTAATAAAACAAATCACTTTTTAATAGCCATTTTTAAAGCAGCACTACTGTTTCATATGTAGCTTTTATTTGTTATATGTGGTTCACAAACCTCAGAATAACAAAATAGTTTCTTACGTTTTGGCATACACATATAACACAAAAATGTTATGAGGTTAAACAATATGTTGATATTTTACTGTCAGAACACTGACTAACTGTAGAGTTTAGTACGGTGGTGTAGTGGTTAGTATGGTGGTGTAGTGGTTAGTATGGTGGTGTAGTGGTTAGTATGGTAGTGTAATGGTTAGTACGGTGGTGTAGTGGTTAGTATGGTGGTGTAGTGGTTAGTATGGTGGTGTAGTGGTTAGTATGGTAGTGTAGTGGTTAGTACGGTGGTGTAGTGGTTAGTACGGTGGTGTAGTGGTTAGTATGGTGATGTAGTGGTTAGTATGGTGGTGTAGTGGTTAGTATGGTGGTGTAGTGGTTAGTATGGTGGTGTAGTGGTTAGTACGGTGGTGTAGTGGTTAGTATGGTGGTGTAGTGGTTAGTATGGTGGTGTAGTGGTTAGTACGGTGGTGTAGTGGTTAGTATGGTGGTGTAGTGGTTAGTATGGTGGTGTAGTGGTTAGTGTGGTGGTGTAGTGGTTAGTAAGGTGGTGTAGTGGTTAGTATGGTGATGTAGTGGTTTGTACGGTGGTGTAGTGGTTAGTATGGTGGTGTAGTGGTTAGTATGGTGGTGTAGTGGTTAGTACGGTGGTGTAGTGGTTAGTATGGTGGTGTAGTGGTTAGTATGGTGGTGTAGTGGTTAGTACGGTGGTGTAGTGGTTAGTACGGTGGTGTAGTGGTTAGTCCGGTGGTGTAGTGGTTAGTACGGTGGTGTAGTGGTTAGTATGGTGGTGTAGTGGTTAGTATGGTGGTGTAGTGGTTAGTGTGGTGGTGTAGTGGTTAGTAAGGTGGTGTAGTGGTTAGTATGGTGATGTAGTGGTTTGTACGGTGGTGTAGTGGTTAGTATGGTGGTGTAGTGGTTAGTATGGTGGTGTAGTGGTTAGTACGGTGGTGTAGTGGTTAGTATGGTGGTGTAGTGGTTAGTATGGTGGTGTAGTGGTTAGTACGGTGGTGTAGTGGTTAGTACGGTGGTGTAGTGGTTAGTCCGGTGGTGTAGTGGTTAGTACGGTGGTGTAGTGGTTAGTATGGTGGTGTAGTGGTTAGTGTGGTGGTGTAGTGGTTAGTAAGGTGGTGTAGTGGTTAGTATGGTGGTGTAGTGGTTACTATGGTGGTGTAGTGGTTAGTATGGTGGTGTAGTGGTTAGTACGGTGGTGTAGTGGTTAGTATGGTGGTGTAGTGGTTAGTACGGTGGTGTAGTGGTTAGTACGGTGGTGTAGTGGTTAGTATGGTGGTGTAGTGGTTAGTACGGTGGTGTAGTGGTCAGTATGGTGGTGTAGTGGTTAGTACGGTGGTGTAGTGGTTAGTATGGTGGTGTAGTGGTCAGTATGGTGGTGTAGTGGTTAGTACGGTGGTGTAGTGGTCAGTATGGTGGTGTAGTGGTCAGCACTGTCTCCTCACAGTAAGATGATCTGGGTTGGATTCCCGGTCCGGGTTGTTCTGTGTGGAGTGTGTATGTTCTCTCTGTGTTTGAGTGGGTTTCCTCAAGGTACTCCAGTTTCCTCCCACAGTCCAAACACATGCATGTTAGGTTGATCGGTCATTCTAAACTGCCTATAGGTGTGAGTGCATGTGGTCATATGATGTACCCCACCTTTGCCCGATCACGCCGGGATTGGCTCCAGTGACCCCTACTAGCGGGATAAAGTTACTTTTTGAAAGATACTTGATTTTCTTTGGCCAGCGACAATGTGTTTGTACATTAAATGTGAATTAATATTCTCCTGGTATTCCAGCACGGCACAGCAACCAGTAACAGCTCATTCCAACATTCCCTAACGTTTCATACGAAGTCGACCTCACTTAGCGGTACCGAGCTGACAGCTCTCTGCTGCGGCGCATGCATTCTTATACAGTCTAATCCGACTGCTGGCGTTAACCGCTGCCCCTGCCAGCGTCCCGTGCCTCCTAACAGCTCCCTACAGTTAGTCAACTCATGATGACAGCCGCGGCACAAACTACGCTGTCACTTTGTATACAAAGCTTCCTGACGTCCGTCTCGCCTCAGGACGGAGCGCTGAGTCATCCGGCACCTCCCTCGGGTGTGTGTGTGTGACTGTAGCGGATGACGACCGTGACAGCATGTCTTTTCCTAAGTACTGAACCAGCGGAGCCCCAGCAGAGGCAGCGAGGGCTTTGACCTGAAGGTCCTGGCCTCTCTAACCTCTCCAGGGAGAAAGATAAGGACACCGCCGGCAGAGGGGCTGTTTACGCCCGCACAGATGAATAAACATTAGCGCCAGTACTGGGATGTGTTCGTCCTTTGCACGCTGTCAAGGCCGTCCCACGTCACGCGGCCGAACTAGAGATGGGGATATTTTCTATTCTGTTAAGACTCCACTTAGATATGCCCTCCCATTCACCAGCCATGTTATGAGCTGCCCTATACACGGCCTGGCGCACTCGGACACAACGGCACTTCTATTTCTGCCCATTCGTTTTCGGCTGAGATCTTAAACTGGTGATGGGAACCACCATAAAATCTTCTCCAGGACGTCCCAAAGACTTTTTAATGGGGTTAAGGTCAAGACCATGGCCAGTTCATGTGTTATTGAGTGGTCATGCTCCGTGAACCATTCTTTCCCAATCAGAGACCACAGAATCTCAGGGATGAAGTCTATTGATTGAAAAACCTGGTCATTCAGGTGGTCAGCTGACTTCATTGTATTGCCTCATAATGTTACTGAGCCTGGGCGGCATGGTGGTGTAGTGGTTAGGACTGTTGCCTCACAGTGAGACGATCCAGTCCATTTGCATTCCCGGTCCGGGCCATTCTGTGTGGAGTCTGCATATTCTCCCCATATACTCTGATACCTCCAACACGTCCAAAGACATGCATGTTAGGTTGATCGATCACTCTAATTTGCCCGTAGGGGTGTGTGCGTGAGTGTTTGTTGGCCATGCGATTGTGTCCATGGTGTACCCTCCCTTTGCTCGATGATGCTGGGATTGGCTCCAGCCCCCTAGCGTGATAAAGCAGAAGATAATGGATGGATGGATGGTTACTGAGCCTCAGACTGACCAACTGAAGCTCCTCCAGATTATAACACTGCCTCCAGAGGCTCGTACAGTGGGAACTATGCATGAGGGCTGCATCGCTTCACGTACCGTGCTGCTCTAGTCGCTCTGGAATAGTCCAGTCTAGTCTAGACTCATCAGACAACATGACCTTTTCCACTGGTCCAGACTCCAGTCTAACTGATTGTTTCATTGGCTGTACTTTGGATAGGTCAGCAGCAAAGACGTTCAATGTGGTCAACTTTGATTGGAATGGAAAAAAAGATAGGCGGCAGTGCTTTTCACCAAAGGAAAACACTTAAGTGGCGAGTGCAAAGACCCCTTTAGGCGTTCTCATTAGCTCTTTAAGTCCCAACCAATAGGAGAGCTGTATTGAATTTAAAAATAAGTCAAAATGACAGTGTCTAGAAATGACTGGGCTTTCTTGGAAGGCTTAGAAGGCCCTGAGGGATCTCATTTGACTGAACACCAGCGAGACGGAGGACTGTCTGATGAAGTGGCCAGTACAAGTGATCACCCCATTTTCGCTGAAGTGGTCAGTCAGGTTTCTATTACTGCTAGAAATGAGTGGGTAAAGGTCACACTGGTCCCACAGCGGCAGTCAGGAGAGACTCAAAGATGTTTTTTCCCCACTCCCTTCACTCATACTATGTTTTACACTGCTTATCTGTTTAATTTATTCTTTCAAATTTCTACTCTTTCTTTTCTCGGCTGTCTGAAAAGCCTCATTGGAATTCCAGCCTACTTCCCTGTTGAAGGTGACATCATCTCGTAATACAATCCTTATTGCCCGGCCACTGGCAAACTTGTCACACCCTCACACAACGCACAGAGAGCTAAACCAGTAAAGACTGACCACTCTGAAACGTTCTGCTCCAGTGTAGCTTGTGAAGGTGGTTCTACCAGCTTGTGCAACCTGCCTTTCAGGATCAGACTCTGACTCAAACTGATGCAGCAGAACTGATACCGTTGTAAGAATAGACACATTAATGTGAGGGAGGAGCTTGTAGCAGGATGGCACTCGGGGGGTTTTGCCCTAGACCCATCAGAGCATACTGGGCTTATTGGGAGGTGGGGCTTAAAGACACAGGAGCTCAAACAATGCATTTTAGACATATAGACGTACAATCTGGATGTACAGTATGAGAACAATACTGTGTTTGGGAAATGTTGAAGCATGTCAATGTTTTTGAATGGCCCCAAGAAATAAAATGATGAAAATTATAAATAAATGTTGTACTTAAAATGTTGTAATTGTATTTAGTGGTCATTTTTGGTGAAAGTTAATGAAGCAATATGTGAGACGATGCAATCAATAAATAAGAATTACCGTATAAGGCTTAAATACAAAATTAGCAACCAAATTTGAAGTAACAATTTTTCCCTCATCTGTTTGGTAGTGTTGAATTTTCTGCTTAAGAGGACCTACTATGCTTATCTGTTTCTACTCTTTCCTTCAGTTTTAGTGTTTTTGGGTTCGTTTTGTGCAGGTAAACATTCTGCAAAGTTATAAAACCCAAAGTTGCCCACAGAAGCCACTTTTCTCAGCTTTCTGATATACTTCATTGGAATTCCCCTTTTCTCAGTTACAAGGTGACATCATACTGTAACACAGTCCTTATTGCCCACCTACCAGCATTCAGGCCTACCAGATTTTATTAAACAATAAAATCTGACCACCCTTTTGTTCCAGGCTGTCCTGCGAAGGTAGCTCTACCAACTTGTTAAGCCTGACTTTCAGGATCGGACTCTGGCTCAAACTGATACAGCCAAACTGACTACATTGAAAAAATATCTACAGTGGCTTGAGGTGGAACTTGCAACTTGCAATGTGGAGGGCTTTCTGATGAAGAAGCCAGTACGTTATCACCATAGGTCCCTCTGAAATTGCCTACCAAGTCAGTAGGTACTAAATTGGAGTCAGTACGTACTGCTTGAGCGGTAGAGTAGTAGGCAATATCAGTTTATGAGTGTTAAGTAAACACACAATCTTGGACAAACTACATCCACCATCTTACCAACGTCCTGTGATGCAGGACCACCACTGTAAACATCCTGCTTTTCATTAAAAGCCCTGTTTACTGACAGATTTAGATCTTTATGTGACACTGACCTGCGTTTCTATCTGAATCTGTACTCAGATGGTGTTGAGCTGTAACTCAGGGAAGGTAAATCAGGAGGAACCTAATAATGTTCTACCTCAGAAGTAGCTCTAACTCCTGTAGCAGCAGTTCACTAACCATAGCTACATACACACAGCTGATGTACCAAGAATTTCAACTATCAGGTTTCTATGACGGCTCGAAACGAGGGCATGAAGGTCAAGCCGGTCCCACAGCAGCAGTCAAAAGAGCTGCTTTCGCTCATACTGAGCTAATCCTGCTGGCTACACTGTAGAATCTGAACTCAAAGTCAAAGCCCTGGAGAACCGAGAGGAGATTACAAACAACAAACAAATCACTTACAGAACCTCTGAGCGACTTTGTTAGGCCGTGAGCTGTTTCCCCAAAGTGAGTGAGAACTCTCTGAAAGCTGAGATTCTTAGTCAGAGCTCCGATTCCCTGAAGTATTCTTAGCATAGCGATTGGTGTTTTGGTGAAAAAAAAAAAAAAAAGATGGACTCGAGAAGCAGCTTAGAACATTTGTAAGAGGAAAAACAACAGACGAAGAAGTGCTAGGTCTTACCTCATCGGATATCTGACCTCCGAATGTCACCCAAGTGCCTGGAAAAGAGAGAGGAAGGGAGAGGGGGATCATTAACACAAGTTGGAAATGCTTCTCCAAGGCTGAGCATATACACATATAGCATATAGTTTCTTCATAGTCTTTCTAGTGAGCTGATTCATTTTCCATCTCTCGCACAACGAGGCAGGATTCCTTCATCTAACATATCTTCTGTGATTATCCCGCTTTGACATGCCAGCTCTGAAACACAAGCATCTAGGGGGGCAATCTCCTCGTTGGTATTCCTGGCAGTGTCCGATCAAACCCCCGGTAAGCCCGGATTTCTAAAACACTGAATACATGATGGTGTCCTCATTCATTTTCATATTTAGCTTCAGGGCGCTCATCTCCTGAAGGGTTTAGGAGCAGTGTAGGAGTCAAAGACCACCCAACGTTTATTTAACTTCCAGTAAACGTGCATTAAGTGCAAGTTAGATCATGTTTTAAGGGGAAGTTTCTGAGGAGATCAGATATAAGATCCTCTCCAGGAAGGAGAAGGAGTTCCCAATCCTATGGCTCCAAGAAAATAGAATGTGTAAGACCTGGTAGGCCACCAAAAATATCATCTTCAGAGTCCAGACTTCCACGTCTGAATCTCTTCTTCTAGATTGGTAAGGGGAGACAAAGGAGGGACTGCGTGAAGTATTCAACAGATTGCATCATCTAACATATTGCTTAATGAGGCCATATGTATAATGATCTGATCACATTAAACACTGCCAAACATATTTACTCATTCATCAAAATTATTGAATTCAGGTGTTCCAATCACTTCCATGGTCACAGGTGTATAAAACCAAGTACCTGCAGACTCCTTCTACACACATTAGTAAAGAATGGGTCGCTCTCAGGAGCTCAGTGAACTCCAGCATGGTACCGTGATAGGACGCCACCTGTGCAACAAGTCCAGTCATGAAGTTTCTTCACTACTAAATATTCCACAGTGGACTGTCAGTGGTGTTATAACAAAGTGGAAGTGATTGGGAACGACAGCAACTCAGACACCAAGTGGTAACCACGTACAATGACAGAGCTGATGCTGAGGAGCATAGTGCACAGAGGTTAACAACTACGGACCTCCAAACTTCATGTGGCCTTCAGATCAGCTCAAGAACAGAGCGTAGAGATCTTCATGGAATGGGTTTATATGGCTGAGCAGCTGCATCCAAGTCTTACATTACCAAGAGCAATGTGGTGTAAAGCATGCCGCCACTGGACTCTAGAGCAGTGGAGACGTGTTCTGTTCTCCACTTGTCTAGTCTGGGTTTGGCGGTTACCAGGAGAACGGTACTTGTCTGACTGCACTGTCCCAAGTGTAAAGTTTGGTGGAGGGGGGATTATGGTGTGGGGTTGTTTTTCATGAGGTGCTTCAGTGAAATTAGCTCTTAATGTTTCAGCAGACCAAGAGGTTTTGGACAATTTCATGCTCTCATCTTTGTGGGAACAGTTTTGGGGCCGGCCTCTTCTTGTTCCAAAATGACTGCCCACCAGTGCACAAAGCAGCTCTATAAAGACATGGAGGAGCGAGTTTGGTTTGGAAGAACTTGACTGGCCTCAACCTGACCTCAACCTGATAGAACACCTTTGGGATGAATTAAAGCTGAGACTGTGAGCCAGACCTTCTCATCCAACATCAGTGTCTGACCTCACTAATGGTCTTCTGGAAGAACGGTCAAACATTACCATAAACACTCTCCTAAACCATGTGGAGAGTCTTCCCAGAGGAGTTGAAGCTGTTATAGCTTCAAAGGTCGGGCTGACATCATATTAAACCCTATAGATTAAGAATGGGATGTCACTGAAGTTCATGTGTGTGAAGACAGACGAGCAAATTCTTTTGCCAACATTGTATATTATGGTTAAGATCTTTATACATTCTTTATTAAGAGGTTTAAGCCTGCACTGCTAACTCTCTCCATTTGTTTCAATGGAAATGACAAAAGACCTAGCTAAAAGGTAACAAATGGTTTTCGTTTCCACAAATTGAGACCATCACGTTTGAAACCTCATAGAGTTGATAGCTGAAATTGGCTTCCTGTTCACCAACTTATTGTTCCAGATTTCTCGTTCCACCTTAAACGATGCAACAGTTATATTCTGGAGTCTGAATGGATTTGCTGCACCATTTAAGGTGGAACGGGAAGATCAGCAGCTGGTGACAGAAAAAATTGACTTCATGATTGAGAGTTGAAAGCCTGACATTTCTTTCTTTTGCTTTGCTGGAGGTCCTACATTTGCTGTTACAGGACTGATAGGTCAGTATTGTTTTGTTTTGTTAGCTAATGTTCAGGATAGTGGCTGGTTAGCGTCACAGCAGCAATTGTAGTAATAGTTTGCCTCTATTGCCTCTAAAATAACCCCAGGAAACACCTTGTTTTAGTATGTCAAGCACTTGGACATCCAAGATAATCCAATGGGGGGCTCTATTAGCCATTTCAATGTTCATCAACAAATTGAGACCATCACGTTTCATAACATTTAAATCACAGTAAATACAGCGGTGCTTCTTCTTATGAAGACAAGTCTGATATGGATTTAAGGTGTAGAGTCCTCAGAATGTCTTTACTAGCTCTGATGAGATATAGAGAGAAGTAATGAAGCTACAGAGAGAAGCTATAATAATGAATATGAAACCACTCTTGTGCTGCAGGTGGTGATATCGGTGCCTTCTAAGAGTTAACCATATCATCATCTTTATTTATGAAGTCACAACTTTCCACTCGATCTATCATCTGCTGCTTCACATGAATGGCTCCCTAGAGAGCCTCCACCCCGGCCCCCACCAAAAAAGAGGAGGGCTGTGAAGGATGCAGCATACAAAAGCGCCTGTGCCGATTATCCTGCCATCTCTGCTGAATAATGCAACAGTTTCAGGAAGGCTGGACAGGCCGACGGAGGCAGGTGACAGCATCGGAGTAAAGATATTCCCAGTCCTCCGACACGGGGGTTTATAAGCCACTGACAGGCAACAAACAAGATTGTGAACATTTACGGAAATCAACCTGGTCTGCCAGAAAGTCCTGGAGGTGGCCAACTTTTGGAGTCACATATTTAATAAAATAAAGGCTCGCAGTGGGGACCTCTCATGGACTTCTGAGAAGGCCTCCAAGTTTCAGCTCATAGTTAAGTATTTGGTTGAAACAAAGGGGTTGAAAAGCTTCCTGTAAAGCTTGAAGTTAGTCATTCTTATTTAATTTCTCTGGCTCTTCAGAGAGCATCTCCACTAGGTTGTGCCTAAGTTGGGCACACATTTGCAAGTCCATATCTCTGGATGCCTGAGCACCAGCAAAGTGTTCCAGGGTTCCAGGGTTCGTTGGAAAGGGTACTTATGCCAAAACAGACCTGTAACTACTGCAATGCAACTCTCAGCTCATAGTTAAGTATTTGGTTGAAACAAATGGGTTGAAATTTTGAAAATGATCTAATCTGATATTTTGTCTTCATCATATGTTGGTAGATACAACCAAATAAGTGCTGCCATTGGTTAGGACTTTAGGAGCTGGACTGTAGACCTATTGTGTCAGGTTTACCATTAACGTAGCCTATTTTTGATGTGTCACGAATGGTTGCTTCATCAATGCCTTAGAAATGAACAATAGCAGCAACTCTGTCTTTAACACTCTTTAAATGAGTTTAATCTAAAACAACCAAAATAGTTAATGTGAATCACTGTTAGCTTAGTGCTAACATACTACTAGAATCCCATAGGTGTGCTAGTAGTAGTGGTTGTACGGGCTAGTCGACTTGTTGGCTTTAGTGTTCAGTAGTAGCACTTTTAGATTCATGTCCACGAGTTATTATAACAACATGGACGTCTCAGAGAAAACAACAGTCTATTGATCTCAGGGTCCATATCTCTGGTTTCTCGAAGGCTAGCAATGCAAACCAGGGCCCATTGGAAAGAGCATGCATGCTGTACTAACCTGGCTAAGTTCTAAAACTTCTCCACTGATGTACAGAGCTTTGAAGATCAGGTACTGAATGTGTTTATCTCCTGGTTCCCAAAGACGTCATGTTTGGCTGGAGAAGGAGTGTAAAGCTTCCCGTAAAGCTTGAAGTCAGTGATTCTTAATTCTTAATTCTTAATTAGGCCGCCTAGGTTGCACCTAAGTTGGCTACAAATTTGCAAGTCCATATCTCTGGATCCCTGAGAGCTAGCAAAGTGTTCCAGGGTTCCTTGGAAAGGGCACTTATGCCCTACTGACCTGTGGAGCTTGGCTTCATCACAGATTCATCAAAAGTCATTAGTTGCAAATTGTCTTCTCCAGTGTTTTTTTTTACGGCCGCATCAGCAACCAGTCGATGTTGACTTGCACAAGGCTGTGAAACCCCTAGTTAGCTGTATTAGCATTAGCATAGCAATGTTGTTTTCCTCCCTTTAGAGTCACATTTAGCCATTTGTGGCCCATTTTAGCTGCTGGTAGGCAATTCTATAGCAAACAGAATCCTGAATTGCTAACCAAGCGTCTCAGCATTTACCTCACGCTCCTTGTACTGCCCGAGGATGGACAGAAGCGGGGAACGAAACCTGAGGACCGCCACCAGACTGCCTTAAATCTGCTCAGCCCAGATGACTGAGGAAAACAGTTTCAATGTAGCGGCCTCTGTTTGACACCAAGCCTCCGCTGTAGATCTGGCCTGACGCGCGAGGGCCTAAATTTATCGCTCAGTAACTCATTAAGCGGCAGAGACCGGGGAGAGACGTTTTTGCCAAACAGGCTGTTGCGGTGGGGGGTTATGCTGAGTCTCCCTGAGGGATGTGCGTAGCCTAGCGCTGGGAGCGCTCATTACCATAATCCTCTCAGTACTGCAGTAGCATAAAGCAGTGGAAGTTGAGTTACATCACAGCCTGACACTTGGGAACTGCTGGATTCAGCAAATATATATATATTTTTTTTATTCAAAGTCTTAGTTAAAAGATTTGGGAGTGGCTAAACTGGTCAGAGGTCCCCAATGTTTGGTTTGGCTAAAACCAGCTGCAGAGTGAGTGATAACAGTGGTCTTATGAGTGGTCTCATACTATAATTCTGAGCGGTATAGTTTATAGTAATATATGTTGAATATACAGTACATACAGGGATGTGACCACACTCACTTTCACCACCATCATCATCACTATTAAGAGACTTGGTGGACTGTTAATGAACAACGTTTCATTAAAGGTGCAGTATGTGATTTTAGTATAACACTTTCTTTGTCAAATTCTCTTCATGGACTACCACATGTCCTTTCTGTGTGTGTTAAAAAAAATTATCCGATGTTCGTCCACCATCTTGGCACCATAAATAGGAAATAAACACAGTGGCTTGGGCTGAAACACACAGCACTGTTCCAGCCAATCAGTTACTTGGGTCATCAGTAAGCCTTTTCATCGGTGGAGAGACCTCATAGAGTTGATATGGTTGAAGTTGGCTTCCTGTTCACCAGCTTATTGTTCCATTTTTAGCGTTCCGCCTTAAATGGTGCAACAGTTATATTCTGGTGTCTGCACCATTTAAGGTGGAATGGGAAAATTGGAATCAGAAGCTGGAGCATTGGGAGTTGCATTGAGAGTTGAAAGCATGACTTTTTTTTTTGCTTTGCTGGACGTCCTACCTTTGCTATTACTGATAGGTCAGTAATGTTCGGGATAGTCTTTGGTTAGTATCGCAGCAGGAATTGTAGTGATAGTTCACCTCTATTGCCTCTAAAATAACCACAGAAAACATCTTGTTTTAGGATTTCAAGCACTTGGACCAGGAACTCATGCCCAACAGTTTGAAGATTCTCCAGCAGGGGGCACTATTAGCTATTTCAATGTTCATCATTTAGAGAAGGTAAATACATCCATGAACCTCAAGAGGATCTATCAACTTTCAGAACAAGCAGTAACAAAGTTCATTACCAGGAGATAATGAGTTAGCTGTGTTGTATGAATGGAGAGGTTAGCGCTCCCCTTAACAAGGATGGAGGAAGGTGTGGTGGCCTTACAACATATACACAGTTAAGGCATTGGCGCCCACTTCATGGCATCTTTCGGGGCAGTCGTGGGCTGGTAGGTTAGGCAACTTGGCCTCGTGTCCGGAAGGTCGCCGGTTCGATTCCCTGAACCAACAGGATGCAACAGAAGTGGCCTTGAGCAAGACACCCAATCCCCAACTGCTTCTACCACTTCAGACAAGTGTACTTACTGCCCACTAGTGTGTGTGTATGGGGGGGGGCGTTCACTGCACCGGATGGTTAAATGAAAAGGTCAAATTTGTTTTCTAAATTCTAATGTCCATCCATCCATTATCTACCACTTTCCCAGGGATCTGGGTTCCCTCTCCCCAGCCACTATCTCTACACCAAGGCGTTCCCAGGCCAGCCGAGAGATATAATCCCTTCAGCGTCTCCTAGGTCTTCCCTGGGGTCTCCCCCTGATTGGACATGTCCGGAACACCTTCACAGGGAGGCGTCCAGAAGGCATCCTAACCACCTCAGCTTGTTCCTCTCAACGTGGAGGAGTAGCAGCTCGACTCTGAGCCTCAACAGTATAATCGAGCTCCTCATCCATCTCATCTTAGAAGGTGAGACCCGACCTGACACCCTACGGAGGAAAAACTTATTTCGGCGGCTTGTATCCGCGATCTTGTTCTTTCGGTCACAACCCAAAGCTCGTGACCATATAGGTGAGAGTGGGAACGTAGATCACCTTTTGGCTCCGCTCTCTCTTCACCAAGAAGACCAATAACAAGACCCGGAGATACTTGAACTCCTCCTCTTGAGGCAGGAGGTCAAATTTAATGTGACTTGTCCTAAAGAGTCTCATGAAATCAGCTAATACTAAAAAGCACATCAGTTAAAAACTATAGAGTGAATCTGCCGCTGTTTATCTGCTGCAGCTCCGTCTGTTTGAATAAGTTATGTGAACGTTATTTTTGATACTCCATAATATTTGATACATGCAGTCATTTTGACTGATTGTAATGCGACACAGGAAGCATAGGGGGCGATGTGGCTTCTATAGTTTCATGGCATGATGAACAACACGATGGCAAAAGGAAAAAAATGATAATCCAATAATACTCTATATAATAACAGATTACAAAAAGAGTCGTTAGCTACAGCCCTGGATGTAGAATATATGTAGATCAGCAGTTTGCAAAATCCCACTTTCTCCAAAACAGCTCCAAAACACCTGCTTTAGACCGTGAAGGAGTAGCAAAGTAATAGCTGTTGTTGCAGAGCAGGCAGAACACTAAACTGCTGTCAGCCTGCATGACTGGGAGTGTAAAAGAGCTACAAGTGCAGTGTTTCTGCAGTAGGGACCCGAGTTGACTCCACAGCAATTACACAGAGAGCAGAGGACGTGGTCAACCAGGCAGAAGTCCTTTAAAGAACAGGAGGGAGGAGTAAGGGCAGTGGGCAGTGCATTGAGGGCAAAAGCATGACACGCTGAAGCGGAAACATCAGGGCTAGAGGTCAGGTGCATGCTGGGAAAGTCAAAAGTAGCAGTTACGGGTGGCCAGAGTCCACACAGTGTCTGAACATGATACACAGTAGAGAAATATATTGTTTAATTAAAGGAGAGATATGTGAGTGGACCTGTTGAATTCATACTCCAAACAATAGGGGGCAACAGTCCCTCTTCCTACTTCTTCCTCTTCACTAATTACTGGTCTAGCAGGTTCAGCACTAAATTTCATCCCAAGTGCCTCTCCAGTGGTTAATTCTTGTTTTACTTCTATTTATATCACTTCTTTGTTGCTGCTGAATGTGGTTTCTTGTCAAGAGCTTCAGCCATTTACTGTCTCTTTGATTGGCTACCTCTTCTTAAATTATTTAACCGGGTGGAGCAGCACCTTTAACTTGATTAACCAGAGGTTAGAATATGCCATCGGGGCAGCAGCACTACTTCTTCATCTTCTTATGCTGGACTGATGATGCTATAGTCACTCACTACTGAGGCAGGAAGGGCCAGAGATAGATTGTTAGTAATATCTCTGCTACACCAAACAGAGATGACCTTGACATACCATCAAAACTATTATTTCTTCACATTCTGGTGGTAATTAACATATCTTTATAATGTTGTAAACTGAAAATTTTACATATCGCTCCTTTAAATGAACAGCCTGGCTCTTTGAATTGTTTTGTAGGGTTTTTGTGGAGTCCACATTTCTGGGGTCGCACAAAAATATCTCAGTAAAAGCCAACAAAATCTTTTCAAACTCTGAAAAGTGATTCCACACACCACCGTATAGAGTCACTCAGCAAGTCTAGAAGAAGTCCTTACTGCAAGGAAGATCTCACTTGGAGCCTGGGAAGCCCTGAAGGCCATAAATGGAGTAGCATTATTGATGCAGCTAAACACCACCAGTCCAGGCAGCTTTCTAGCTGCAATGCCCAAACGGCCAGCCCGGGCAACCATGTAACTAGGATGTAGCATCACTTAGGCAGCCAGCCCTAGCATTTCTCAGGCATGCAGCCGAACACCACCGGTCCAGGCAGCCTCGAAGCCGTGCCCATGTAACACCCATGTATGACTGGACCAAGAGCCTCTTAGCCACTATCTCGGTGAATATGACTTCAAACTCATCATCAGCCAGCAGGGAAACACCAACGCCAACACACAACCAATGCTAAACACACTTTACACTTTTACTTAACCCTTTTACGCACAACCTGGATCGGAAGTGAATGAGATTTTATTTTCTATATATTTTCAATCAATTACTTTCATCATTCAAGCATCCATGAATTCCTCCAATTGCTTGTTTTTGATTAACACAAATCCTAATTCAGTTTTATTTCTTAAATCTTTTTGTATCACTGCCCTTTTAACTCAACATGGGTCGAAATGGACCCTTATATGTTCACATATATATATTTACAAAAGCTATATTTGTTCAAGTTTATAAAAATAAATAAATAAATAAATAAATAAATGAACGCTTGTAAAATTAAATAATGAAATAAACTGAATTTAATAGATTTACCAAATAAATACTCAGCAATACATACAATAACATAGGAAATGAATACAACTCAAGTTTGACTTTGATGTTATGCATTAGAAGGGGTTTGCTTGGCTTGCGCATCCAAGGGTTAATAATAGTGCCACATAGTGAACAGTTAGATGTATTATTTTGAAGTCAGTTTGTCCCAAAGTCTGAATAAAACAAGCACCTAGTCTTGCTTCTACACACATTAGTGAAAGAGTGTGTCGCTCTCAGGAGCTCAGTGAACTCCAGCGTGGTACTGTGATAGGACGCCACCTGTGGAACAAGTCCAGTGGTGAAGTTTCCTCACTACTAAATATTCCACAGTGGACTGTCAGTGGTTTTATAACAAAGTGGAAGTGATTGGGAACGACAGCAGCTCAGCCACAAAGTGGTCGCCATGTACAATGACAGAGCATAGTGCCCAGAGGTTGCCAACTTTCTACAGAGTCAATCACTACAGACCTCCAAACTTCATGTGGTCTTCAGATCAGCTCAAGAACAGAGAATAGAGAGCTTCATGGAACAAGTTAAAGCTGTTATAGCTGCAAAGGTTGGACTAACATCATATTAAACCCTATGGATTAGGAATGGAATGTCACTCAAGTTCATATGTGTGTGAAGGTAGACATTTTATTCTACAATTTACTGAATTTAACAGTGAAATCATCTTAGATTCTTCCAAAATGTCAATAAATGCAAATAAACTGTGAGTGCAAATTAAAATGTGAAGACTCTGGGCGTCTATACGACTGCTGGCCTGAATCACAGACCACCCCGCTTCCTCACACCGCGGTATAGTGTCACAAGTCTAGAAAGAGTCCCTACTGCGGGAAAGATCTCACTTGGAGCCTGGGAAGCCCTGAAGATACATATCTACATATATATACATATCTCATCCTTAGTCATGAAGAGGAGCATTATTAATGCAGCTGAACACCACCAGTCCGGGCAGCTTCCTAGCTGCAGTGCAGCATCGCCCAAACGGCCAGCCCAGGCAACCATGTAGCTGAGATGTAGCACTGCTTGTATGGCCGGCCCAAGAGCCTTATAACCGTTATCTTGGTGACTATGACATCAAACTCATCATGATTCTTAAGTGAGCCCACTGAGATTTAATTATCTATATATTTGCAATCAATTAATTTCATCATTCAAGCATCCATGAATTCCTTAATCTACTTGATTTCAGTTTCACTAGTAGAAATGCTAATAAACTGTAAGTGCGTACTAAAATCTGAAGAAGCGTGTTTTCACGTCTGCGTGCGTCCACACGACTACAGGCCTGAATCAGAGACCACCCTGCTTCCAACCCCCCCATTCCTTCTATTCCTCCACACATGCATGCTTTCTGTGTGTGTTCTCCGTTTTCTTTCTTTCTGGCCGGTTCCGTTTCGCTGAGTATTGCATGTTGTTCAGAAAAACTGCTGATTGGCCAAATGAAACATATCGATTGGGTTTTCTTCTCGATCCTGCAGGACTGTCTGTGCTCATCAAGAGCAAATTACAGTGAATGAAACTGAGCCAGGACACATCGACCCTGACCCGCTGCGCATCGATACGCCGGCCGCTTTCGCTAAACCCTCCAGTCGTCGCTCATCCTCTTATTTGTCCCCCCGTCTTGAGAATTATGACACCGCACTGAACTTCCATTGTTCACTGAAATACAGCCCACTTAAACAAAACCGTGCTGAAGCTGAGATGATAGCTGAGGACCGGCTCCACAGACGTAATAGCACAGATAAATATCAGGCTGCATGGCTGCTGCTGTATATGGCCTTGTGATGTACCTTTCACATGTGTTCACGTTTGTGGTTGACGGATGACAGGAAACTTGACATTGGTGGGGACCTATGAATCTAACCCCCCACCCCATTTTCTCTTTGCTCTGTGAAAAAAAGATAAAGGACTGATGTACTACATGAAATGAAGATATGAAATAACTTAAGTTTGGGAGAAGGACCACGCCCAAACTCCTCCTTTTTATCATTACATGCTCTATATACACACCACTCCTCTGCCCTCACCTATTTGTGACGACAATGGCACCCCACCACCTCCCCAGCTCCTCCATCTCTTCCAAAATCGTACTTCCTTTGGCAAAAAGGGGGACCTGGCTTCAAAACTTCAAAGCAGAAGCCACCTAGAACTCCAGCCCCAAGTTTCTCAGAGTTGGGCTCCACAGAGTTGATCTCCATAGACGTTGGGTGTGTCTCAAAACCTAGTGAGCTGAACCGTATTCTGCCCTGTCTTAGTGGTCCGTACTTTGCAAAAGTACAAGTATAAGACATATCTTCATCCAGATAGTGTCTCCACTTTCCAATCAATAAGCAGTGAGTTTACATTTAAAGACTTATTAACTTCACTTCAGCCACAGTATAAATAAAACTCAGGCTTAATACCTGGAGCACTGCATAACCTGGTGCTGTTGTCCACAAAACCAAACCACCAATCCCAGAAACAAAATTAATCTGTAACAGTAGGAGAGTGTAAGAGAACTGAGAGTTGGGCGGTTCATTTCCAAACCATGTTCTTCACAGCTACAGACGATGCTAGTCTGGTGTATGCTGAGCGCCAAAGCCTGGCATCGCCATTAACGTTACTATGATGGACTTATTTCATTATTGAACTAGACTTTAAGTGACATTTCTTTGAAAAACAGCTCCTTATGTCCACCTTGCTGCCATCCTCTCTCACTTTTAACACCCATGTGCCAACCAAACGTAGCTACAGAGTCTCAGGTGACAGCAGCACAGCCAATCGCACTGGTCGTATGTGTTACGAGGAATGTGATTCAACCCTTTCTGCACCTCTAGGTTAATGAGACGTTGAAAAATTGGGGTTTTATTTTGGAGGGGATCAAATGATTGGTGAGGACAGTTCAATAATCGCTGGATATTGGTGGGGACACGTCACTTCCGTCCATGCTAATTCTACAACCTTGTATTGGATAGTATATTCTGCCGCCACAGGTTCAATCAAAAGTTCAATTTTCCCAACCTTTACTGTTGACCACAGTGCTGGACGGAGGACACATAGATCTCTTTTTGTATTTTTCTTCTGTCCTCAGAAATGATACGGTCGGCATGCGACTTGAGGGAATCACACACCAGAACACACACACATCACGTTTATCTATTTTTGAAGGACAAAGGAATATTCCATTTATTTTTAATATAAAGCCCCAAAAGACCTTTACACATGAACGCAGCATGAATAAAGAATATAAACTGCTACATTAACAGTGATTAGCTGAGTTCAGTTCATTGTGGCTGCAGAATATCAGCATTTTTCACTCCCTGAATTGCGTTTGGTGTGTGAGATATTCTCGGTTATATGGACCAGCCTTCCAAAAAACTATTTAAAATTGATTATGTATTCAGACCATAGATATTAGAACAATGACTGTGTTATGATCTGCTCCAACCAAGACGTTAATAGAGAAAGTACAATGCTAAATATATATATATATATATATATATATATATATATATATATATATATATATATATATATATTTATATGAGGGTGTAGATGGGGTGAATTCCACAGTTACCCTCTCCTCTGCCAGTCACATGTCAGTATGGATTGGGGAATGGAGCTGAGAGCAGCTGAGACGGTTCTGCAGTGTCAGTTCAAACAAGCTTACAACCTCAACCGCTCCATCCAAACCCAGTCAACGCCAGCTCGCCATCCACTCAGCCGGTGGGAGACAGCACAAGCTCTTGCCCAGACTGGCTGTCAAACGTTTCAGGGAGTCCTAGCTCTCTGAACGGCTGTAATGCAAACGAGGTTCCAAGATTCCTGGAAAACGACAATAATGTTCAAGTTGGTATAGTCAGTTAATCTAAGGCTCTGTTCACACAGCAGGTAAAAGCTGTGACACAGATGTGTTGTCTATGGCTGCCAAGCAGAATAAAAAACGAACCCTTCAGCATATTGTCATTACGAGAAAAATATGTCGTAAAAATGACATATGTCATAATTATAAGAATGTCTTGTAATTCTATAAGAAAATATGTGAAAAAGGACATATGTTATAAAAATGAGAAAGAATTGCACTTCTATGAGAAAATATGTCGTAAAAATGACTTAATATGTCGTAATAAAGAGAAAGAATTGCACTTTTATGAGAAAATATGACATGTCATAATTATGAGAATGTCTTGCAATTCTATGAGAAAATATGTGAAAAAGGACATATGTCATAATTATGAGAATGCCTTGCAATTCTATGAGAAAATATATGAAAAATGACATGTTATAAAAATTAGAAAGAATTGCACTTCTATGAGAAAATATGTCATAAAAATGACTTAATATGTCATAATAATGAGAAAGAATTGCATTTTTATGAGAAAATATGAAATATGTCATAATTATGAGAATGTCTTGCAATTCTATTAGAAAATATGTGAAAAATGACATAATATGATGTACAAATAAGAATGTATTGCACTTTTATGAGAAAATACGTAAAAAAATGACATATGTCATAATTATGAGGAAGTATTGCATTTTTTAAAGACAACGTCATTAAAACGACATATATCGTCACAAAAACAACATGTAGCTGTGAGAATGTAAGAAAATGTTGTAAAACATCATAATTATAAGAATGTATCTCGTTTTTATAAGAAAATTAGTAAAAAAATTACATATTATGGCATGATTAAGAAAATATATCTCATATTTATTAGAAAACAATACAATATGAGACATCACTGATCTGTTTATTGTGAAATACATTAATGCTATAGTACCATAGGCTACTCACTTTCATATATGGTATTGAAATCTGACACATATTCAATTTATAGCCATGGGACTCAGTCTAATCAGCTGGATCGTAGTTTATGCAACTTTTACATCAATCCAGCTGCCGAGACCAAGTCTGACAGCAAAGTTTAAAGAAAACAAAACTATAACTTTTCACAGCAAGCTCGAACGCTCAAAGCCCATCTATCAGTCACTGGATCATGTTCTTCTTCTGGGTTTCCAGTAGTTACTGTCTTCATTCTATCAGCTGGAAGTCTAGCCATTCTCCTCTGACTTCTGTCATCAACAAGATGTAATGGATATTGACTGAAGTTCTTGATGCACATCTGCATGATCACTCCTGAAAGGCTGGAGAGGATAAAACTAAAACCATGATTGTGCCAACAGTGTATGAAGCATGTATCTAGTTTCCCACGTGGGTCAATTTAGTAGCTGATCTGTTCACACTGATGTCAGATATGGGCAACATTATATATAAAACAAGATATAATGAACAGTCTAGCATGAAAATCTGATTTGGTGAAGAAATCAGATCTGAGCCATTTATGTCTAATTCTCTGCAAGGCCGTCGAAGGTGTGACTAGATGGAATACAGATTTGTGAGATTCAGAGCTCCATATCTCTGCTTCCTTAAAGGCTAGCACTGTAATCTGATAACACAGAGCTTGTGAACCACCTGCAGTTGAGCTAGGTGAGTCAGAAACAACCCATGTGCTGTGCACAACCACAATTATCTGGGAGTCGGGCATGTTAACTGGCTCAAACCAGAAGAAGGCCTGGATCTCAGTTTATAGGAACCACAATCACAGTAAACACTACAGAAGTCACCAGAGCTGCTAGAAGTCACCAGAGCTTCATCCCTACTGGTTGCTCAAGTGTTCCTCCTGTCTGAACTGTTGATGCTCTGCTGCTTGTCAGCCTGCATGACTGGAATTACTACAGTAGAGCCTCCAACATCTGGTACCATCTCTCACTCTGACTGAGAACCTAAGAGATGTCTACTCTCTACACCCCTACCTCCTGAACTAGCTTCTTGTTGTATCCTGTCATATGATCTCATTAGTTTTGTCATTCTTTCTCTATCCAGGATAGACCAGAGGAGGATGGGTTCCTCCTCTGAGCCTGGGTTCCTCCTCTGAGCCTGGGTTTCTCTTAAGGTTTCTTCCTCTTACCAAGGAAGTTTTCCTGCCACTGTCGCCTCTGGCTTGCTCTAGGGGGGGCTTGGACCAGGATACCCTTTCTTACGTTTATGTTTATGCATGGACTCCTTTTTTTCTTTCCATCCTTCTTTTTTCCTCTTTTTCCACAGACTGCTTTTCTGTAAAGCTGCATTGAGACAACACTCGTTGTAAAAAGCCCTATGCAAATAAATGTTGATTGATAGATTGATTGATTGATTGATTGAGTATTTGTTAGAGAAATTGCAATTAGATATTTGGCCCCAATCGTTTAGCCCTAGGGAGCTAGAACTTGAATGAACTTGGCTGAGTTCTGGGTGGCCTCTGTCTGTAGCTAGAAGACCAGGAACCCCAAACCCACATGCTTCATAAATGTGGTAGGACTGATGTAGGAGGTGTAGATGGGACGGTAGTGGAGTGTGTGAATTTATACAGCAAAAGATTGGAAGAAGAAGGGATTTCAGGCATGTTCCTCACCCTTAAACTTAAATTATTTCATATTTCCGTTTAAGACAACTGGCTAATTATTATTTAGGGAAACCTGCTGTTACTCCCCAAGCAGATGCTGAGCACTGGAGCTAAATATGCCACCAGGATTAGTGTGTCTCTGCTTTGCGTGAACCAAATCTTTGGAGGCTTTCATTTGCTTGTTTGACAAGCACAGAATATCATGACACATCCCAGAACATCTAGCTCTCTAGTTCACATAACCAAACAAAAGTGGCTTCCTCTGGGGATTTGGCCACACATTCCCTTTAGTCCAGGGCTTGGACATCCTTCAAAGAACATCAGAGAGATGGCAGAAGCTTCTCCCTGGAGGAGTCAAGAAAGGAGTACACATAGTGGAAGCTTGAGATCCTTATTTGTCCAGTGGGCGCAAAGGAGGTCTACTGTTTCTTCTCCTCTAGCTCCTCAGTTTTTTTTAACATCAGGAAACACATATTTAAAAGAAAATTACTCAAAAGCCAACCAGATATAAGAGTATCTTCTCCTTACTACACGTTCGATTCTTTTCAGGGGACTCACTTTTAGTTTTTTCAAAGACATCTAAAGATCTCCAAAGGTCTTACAAGTTGGTTGCATTTTCCCACTTCTTATAAAGCTAGTAACCACAAACACATGCAGTGGAGTCGAGATCTGGAACTTCCTAGTTTAATGTGTCTATATTCTTTTCTCAGTGAGGAGCTTCTTGAACAGCTACACCTCCTTTCAGACCCCTAGAGGTTGAGGTGTCTTCTCACAGTGGAAGGATGGACAGATACACATGTGTAAATCTGAAGCATGAGTGGAGCTTGATAGCTGTTTATCAGATGGGAAGAGTTTTGGTGATCAGGTTTTGCGGGTGGTTGTTAGGAATAGTTGATTCTTTTCTCAGTGAGGAGCTTCTTGAACAGCTACACCTTCTTTCAGACCCCTAGAGGTTGAGGTGTCTTCTCACAGTGGAAGGATGGACAGGTACACTTGTGAATGATCTGAAGCATCAGTGGAGCTTGATAGCCTTTTATCAGATGGGAAGAGTTTTGGTGATCAGGTTTTGCAGGTGGTTGTTAGGAATAGTTGATTCTTTTCTCAGTGAGGAGCTTCTTGAACAGCTACACCTCCTTTCAGACCCCTAGAGGTTGAGGTGTCTTCTCACAGTAGAAGGATGGACAGATACGCTTGTGAATGATCTGAAGCATGAGTGGAGCTTGATAGCCGTTTATCAGATGGGGAAAGTTTTGGTGATCAGGTTTTGCGGGTGGTTGTTAGGAATAGTTGATTCTTTTCTCAGTGAGGAGCTTCTTGAACAGCTACACCTCCTTTCAGACCCCTAAAGGTTGAGGTGTCTTCTCACAGTGGAAGAATGGACAGATACGCTTGTGAATGATCTGAAGCATGAGTGGAGCTTGATAGCCGTTTATCAGATGGGGAAAGTTTTGGTGATCAGGTTTTGCGGGTGGTTGTTAGGAATAGTTGATTCTTTTCTCAGTGAGGAGCTTCTTGAACAGCTACACCTCCTTTCAGACCCCTAAAGGTTGAGGTGTCTTCTCACAGTGGAAGAATGGACAGATACGCTTGTGAATGATCTGAAGCATGAGTGAAGCTTGATAGCCGTTTTTCAGATGGGAAGAGTTTTAGTGATCAGGTTTTGTGAGTGGTTGTTAGGAATCCCTAAATCTTTTCTTACTTCACTTCCTTCTTATCTTCTGTCCCATCTCCTTACAAATATCTGGGGCTTAGCAGCACTGACAGTGACCGCTGACTGATCCCAGAACAGCTGCCTGCAGGCCGCAATAGGATCTCTATAACCAAATACCAAGCCTGTGTGAAAGAGAGTAAGAGACCCAGACGGCTAGACTAGAGATAAACTCTGGTGGATAAGCTGTAGTGGATTCGACATAAAGGTCAGCTGGACCAAAACATGGGGCCTAGCTGCCCTCTCTCAAAACAACCAGCGCCGTGAGATGTAAATAAACGTCTTAATGATTATCTTTGCAGATCTAACCTACTGTAAAATGCTTGGACGCCAGTTATGACTAAGACTATTAATGTGACTGTGTCTGTGCGTGTCACAGATTAATCATATACGCCAACACAAACGACAAAACTGATATTAATCATATACGCCAACACAAACGACAAAACTGATATTCTCCATTCCACATGTGGCCTTGAATAATAAACCTCTATAAATGCAGGCATGCAGGGCAAGATTAATATTAAGTGCTATATATATTATCCAGTTGGAAAGTCCAGATGGTCTCACGTTCTACTTATGTTCTACTCAAGCCTTCTCTGGTATATGAGAGAATTCATAGTTGATTCAATGACTCCTAGGTTGGCCAGACCCTGAGGCAGCAAAGCAGCCCAAAACCCATAACACTTCCGCCATCATGCTTCATAGTTGGTATGAGGATCCTCTAGCCTTAAGACTTCCATTATCATCTCATGGTCCACTCTTGGGTTCAATTGGTTGGGATTCCTGGCCTGGACAATGTGTCAGTGGTGTTAAAACTTTTCCACTTGCAGATGATCTTCTGGGCTTGATTTGTACAATTTTGGAGATCTTTTGAGGAACCCTTCCCTCAGACTCATCTAAAGCTGTCTTTGGGAAGGCCTTGGACGGCTCTCTGATGATATCCCAAACATACAATAACCAAAAGCAAACCAGACCAGATCTCTGAGATTTAAATAAAAGGATATTCTCTAACAGTGTTCTAACGATTGGGTGCCCCTCAGAGCTGGAATGTACATTATCAAGCTGGAAGTAGGCAGACGGTAGCCTTAAAGAGATCTACATGGTCAATAATACTCAAACATTGCTTAGTTGGTATTCCAAAGCCTAATGTAAGCCTACCATCACCAATAGCTTGACACAAGACAGATTCAAGCTGTTTTCCAATCCTACCATCTGCAAGTTAAAGAAATTGAGATTCCCCAAACCAGGCAACATTTTCCAACTGTCCAGTTTTGGGTCAGCTCATGTCCAGGGTGGCTAATAGACTTCTTCTATTGTAACTTGTCTTGAGGTTGTATGCTCAAACATGCTCTTCCTTTGGGGTTATTGTAGTTACTGTCATCATATTATCAATTGGAACAAGTCTAGCCATTCTCCTCTGACTTCTGTAATGGATATTGACTGAAGATTTTGATGCACATCTGCTTCAGTTGTGTTGCTGCCACATGGTAAAGGCATGGCAGTGGCCAGTTGCAGTATTAGGTCATAGGCCTTGATTCATTCATTGACCTTCTAACCGCCAGTCCCAGCATCCATTGCACAGAAGGCAGTAAACACCCTGCACAGGCTTCCAGTTCATCACAGAGCAGACACACAGACATACACGTGTACACACACACACACACACACACACACACACACACACACACACAAACTCATTCCTAGGGGGCAATTATGGTCTTCAATCCACATAGAAAGGATCCTGGTTGCCTGGTCAGGGAATCGAACCCAGACCCTCCTTGCTGTCCTGCCCTATAGGCCTACATTACATAGTTTATTGAAGAGTGATGCAAAGACAACCTTGCAAAACTTTCTCTCTCTCCCTCTGTGACACACACACACACACACACACGCACCTCTGTTAAACTGCCCGGTTGCCACCTGCCACAGCTGTTCCAACTGATAGCAGGCTCATGGATCAAGTCGTCAGTAATGATGCTATCACTGTGGCTGCCTCCGGCCTCAAGTAAGTGATGGACTTTGCGGCTCGCTCAGAATGATAATTAATCCTCTGCGGGAACTTTCTGAAGTTCCCCCCACAGTTTTGCAAGTCAGGAATCAATATCGACGGCACATGTTCATTTTCAGCAGTGACCCCCGGCGTTCCCAATAAACCCAAATCACTGGATCATATTACGAGGCCTTGAGAGAGTTTGTGCATCATAATGCATTAATTTGTTTCCACATTTTCTTCCATGTGGTTCTTTTCTATGTCCACGTTACAGTATATCGTCGCTGTCCAATGAAAAACATTGTCGATTTTGAGTTTTCGTTTTGAGTAAACGTCGTTTACATTGTGTGAAAATTTCATGGCGAGTGGACCTATAGAAGTGCTCTAAAATAGCTTGGAAAAAATTCTGGTTCCATTGACTTACATTGAAAGTAAAGTATTTTGGAGATATCTGTTTTTCATTGGACAACGATATACTGGTTTATTGGAATTTATGTAAGTGTAATGCATAGTCTACATAGTAAATTGCCAACATTTGTAGACTTGTAATCATTGAGTGTTACATAAAAATCCATGTTGCTGATGTCTAGTAAGTATGAAAAAGACAAGGCTAAGTCTGTGAGGCTGAAATGTTTCAAAACCCCCCAAAATTTGTTGTCCGCTGTTGGAAAAATCAGCATAAACCAGTATATTGGAAAAAACCTTGTTTCTCTAAAATGATAACTTTACAGGTAAAGGAAAGAACGTACTTTATTTTAAATGTAAGTCAATGAAACCAGACGTTTTTTCCAAGAAATGTCCGGCTATTTCTCTTTATCCACACACCAAAAAAATTATATATAATATAAGCAACAAAGTTTCCCAATCTTTAACTGTCCAGTTTTGGGTCAGCTCATGTCCAGGGTGGCCGAAGTCTAGTAAGTATGAAATCTACATGGTCAATAGTTACTGTCATCATATTATCAGTTGGAAAAAGTCTAGCCATTCTCCTCTGACTTCTGTCATCAACAAGATGGAATGAATATTGACTGAAGCTTTTGATGCACATCTGCTTGAGTTGTGTTGCCACCACATAGTAAGTTGATAACAGTAAAGCCATGAAAGTGGCCATTTACAGTGTTGGGTCCAATTATAGGCCTTGATTCATTAATTACTCTTCTGGGTAACAGATCCTGTCCCAGCGCTCACTGGGCAGAAGACAGTAAACACCATGCACAGGCTGCCAGTCCATCAACATGGCTTTTCAAATGTTGAAACAAAAAAAAACAACACAAATAGACATACAAGGCAAGTGACCTCCAAGGTTTCAAGGCGTGAATGTGTTTGTAGCACTGGCTCATTGAGACAAGCAGATTCTAAGACTTTGAGTTCAGGAGTAATTATATAAAGGAAATAAAATATCCAACAAAATGTCAACAATAAGTGTATAAGGTGTGGCAAAACAAATGATAATAAAAAGAAAGAGAATCATTGTCTGTATCGGCCACAGGGCTGTAAAAACCCTGTTCAATCAATTAACTTGGGCTGAATTAAATGACTGGACAGCTTACCTGCCTGTCCCCCTACCTATGTCCGTCTCCCATCCCACCCACAAGCACATGTATTGCACATGTACTAATTTATACATACATGGAAACTGTATACACACGCGTACAGACAAGCTGAAAGAATGTTAACAAAACTTACAAAGAAAAGAAAAAGACTTTCAACTATAAGAGGCTGGAAACAGAGCCGGAGGGAAAACTGGAGTAAACGTCAGTGCAGCTTTCCAGCAGTGGAGGAGCCTGAGAGCACTGAAAGGCCTGGACAGCGATAAGACATGAGGAGGTGGACAGTGTTGTAACGTTCTCTCCAGCTCGCTTTCTCTCTCTGTGACCACTAAAGCCATGCACATTTTGGGGGACAGTCTTTAGACTGAGGGCTTTTTAGCTATTTTGCTCCAAACAGGAAACTTTTATCTGTTAAGCAAAACATTTTATTTTATAATTTAAATATTTAAACAGTATTTAATACAAGAAGTAGTGCTTCTACATACGTCAGTGTGTTTATTTAACCCTTTATTTATATAACCCATATTTAACTAGCCAAAGAACACTACGAGTCAAACGTTTTAGATACACTACCAGCCAAACGTTTTAGATACACTACGAGTCAAACGTTTTAGATACACTACCAGTCAAACGTTTTAGATACACTACGAGTCAAACGTTTTAGATACACTACCAGACAAACGTTTTAGATACACTACCAGCCAAACGTTTTAGATACACTACCAGTCAAACGTTTTAGATACACTACCAGCCAAACGTTTTTGATACACTACCAGCCAAACGTTTTAGATACACTACCAGCCAAACGTTTTAGATACACTACCAGCCAAACGTTTTAGTACACTACCAGTTAAACGTTTTAGATACACTACCAGTCAAACGTTTTAGTACACTACCAGCCAAACGTTTTAGATACACTACCAGCCAAACGTTTTAGTACACTACCAGCCAAACGTTTTAGTACACTACCAGTCAAACGTTTTAGTACACTACCAGCCAAACGTTTTAGTACACTACCAGTCAAACGTTTTAGTACACTACCAGCCAAACGTTTTAGTACACTACCAGTCAAACGTTTTAGTACACTACCAGCCAAACGTTTTAGATACACTACCAGCCAAACGTTTTAGATACACTACCAGCCAAACGTTTTAGTACACTACCAGTCAAACGTTTTAGTACACTACCAGCCAAACGTTTTAGATACACTACCAGCCAAACGTTTTAGATACACTACCAGCCAAACGTTTTAGTACACTACCAGCCAAACGTTTTAGATACACTACGAGTCAAACGTTTTAGATCACTACCAGCCAAACGTTTTAGTACACTACCAGATAAACGTTTTAGCACACAACCAACCAAACGCTTTAGATACACTACCAGCCAAACGTTTTAGCACACAACCAACCAAACGTTTTAGATACGTTACCAGCCAAACGTTTTAGCACACAACCAACCAAACGTTTTAGATACACTACCAGCCAAACGTTTTAGATACACTACCAGTCAAACATTTTAGATACACTACCAGTCAAACGTTTTAGTACACTACCAGCCAAACGTTTTAGATACACTACCAGTCAAACGTTTTAGTACACTACCAGTCAAACGTTTTAGATACATTACCAGTCAAACGTTTTAGTACTGTTCTGAAGCTGTTCTGATTTATTTCTTGACCTATGTTGGAGCATTTCTATTGGTCTTATAACTATTTGATTTTCATACAATGCAAACTGCACCTGGAAATATATGTTTTTCTGTTAATAGATAGTTAAGTGAGGTTAATGTTTCTGTCCTAGAGGAGTTTCCGGAATTTTCCATTGAGCTTTATATCAGCTTCCTTACCTGGAGCAGGTTGTTGGATGGGTTAGATCTGCTTCTCTTAGTGGTGCAACAGCTTTATGAACTGCTGCCCTAAATCATCCAGTTCATTATACAGCTGTGACCAATCTGGCACATTGTCAGCAACAAAATAATCATTTCAACATAATCATTTTATATTAGGTCCAGTCTGTATCCTTTATCTCAATTGTTTTGTAATATATGTTTGAGAAGAGCAAAAACTAGTTAGACTTAATATGCACGGCAGTAATCTGGGTGGTTTAAAGGCAGCACACAGCAGGGCGCTGAACTTGTCAAACCTAGGGCCCAATACATGTTATGCTATCTGGGATCCTTTCCTCTCTCCCTGTCTGGGGTGACGTTGCGGGTATGAAGGGTTATATAAGTGATGCTTGTGTTGTGTTGTTGTTATTATGGCAGCACAGCTGACCCCAGGCTCCTCCATCACTGTCCCCTACTCTCAGAGCTAAATGCATCCATTACAGCCAATGGGACCAACTCAGGACACACACTCATACACACACAAACACACACAAGTAAAACAGCAAACACATGTGGCCTGGCTTGGAAGAGAGAATGTAACTGGAAGGCTAACATTTGCCTCATGAAATTCTATCTACCTCATTCCTGCATTTTATAAAGCTCTGAGTAACAGAACCACCAGCGAGGTATGGAACGTGTATGGCATCCTATCATAACAGAAATGTGGGTATAAATAAAAATACAGCATGTATCGAATAGTTACATACAGATATTTGCCACAGACACCTGAACTTATAGCCGACACCAATTACTTACACTGATAAAGTAATTTTAGCTTTTTTTAAAGGCTAAGGACCACTTATTGGACCTCCCTGGTGATTCCACATTGTTTTAGATACTAAAAAAAATATATATAAACATGACTTAAAATGAAATTTGCTGCTTAATTTGCTTTAAAATAGACAATTTTAGTAAAATAGACAAAACCTGAGCTCGCTACGGAAATTCCTGAACGCTACAGTGTGACGTCACTGGTGGACAACAGTGAACAGCGCCGCAGTAACAGCACTATGACTGACTGGGACTGAGAATGTTCCAGAGCTGCTTCTTCAGATTCTGATGATGTTTCTGAATTTGAATATGAAAGAGCTGTAATGTAGAAATAGACCACCATATCACTTAGTTCTGATACTTTTAGTCAAACCACACCCACAACAGCAGCTCATCCTGAGTGTAAACAGTATCTAGCTAAACAACCAACATTATTCATAACAATAGCCTAACAACCAGCCTAGCAACCAGCTAAACTCAGATATAGAGGTACAGCTATTGTAGTAAATATGATCAAAGTGGAACTCGCTCTCATACGACTCTATAAATCTTCATAACTCAACTACGTTAGCTTAGCATAACTCGAGCTACTGAACTTAGCAAGTGAAGCTAACATTAGCTAACATCAGCTAAAGCAGGCTCAGTAACTGCTCTTACCTGGTTTACCTCCATGTGTACACAGAGGCTCTTGAACCACCTCGTGGTTTCCTTACACGCTCATATTGTTGGAACTGCGCCAGATTAAGATACAGTGATTGTGGAGAGAGGACGCTCCTTTCCAATGTGGCTGTTTAAAGTTGACAGATTTAGTCCACTTTCTGGATATTTGAGGGTCTTTGGGCTGTTTGCACATCTTCTAGCGTTGTTGTCCAACATCAACGTCACACGCACAACACCTATTGTTTCCGAACAGTGGGCGGAGCTAAACAGCCTTTTAAGCTGTATTTCTTGACTTAGTAAAAAATAAAACAGTTTCTGACTTTCAATAATCCCAAGTTAGGATCTCAAACTTTGCTGTATCTATGTGTTTGACATTTTCATGTTAGCTGGTGCTTAGACTTTTACCTTGAGATTCAAGTACAGACAGAGAATCATAGTATTGACATTACATATGTGTTTTTAAACCTTCAATAATACCATGCCATGTTCACCAATAGGGGTAAGTGGCAAGCTGGTGGGCATAGCTCACCACTATTTGGGGTTCTAATGTTAGCTTTACTTAAATATAGACATTTCAACATCATAACTCGAAGGATGTGTCTTATAACTGCAGCTGGTTAACCGGTTAGCCTTCTGTTGACCTACTCAGTCTACTCCAAGTGTAAACCTGTTTACCTGGCACTTTATCTATCTGGTGCAGGGTATGGGCAAATTTCAATCCATGCTAACAAGTAGGCTTTTTTTAAGAAGAGGCTGAAGTTCTGAACTACTTATGCTTATCACATCGCCATACGTTTATATAAGCCACAACCTGCACATTGTTCCAGAAGACATCAGAGACATTAAATGGAATGACTTCTATTAAGTGAGCACACTTTCTTTGACATACTAAAAACACTGACAACCAACAATCCTATTCTCTAACCAGATTTAGTCACTTGGGGACATAATTATATTTAAAAAGCTATTTTTTCCAGACGAGAAGCTTTTATTTGCTCAGCAAAACACTTTATTTATTGAAATATTCAAACAGTAAGTAGAGCTTTTACATACCTCAGTGTGTTTATTTAACCCTTTCCAAGCTTCTCCTTGTGGAAACAACCCAGTATTGTTTATCAGTTCTCATCTAATACCTGCTTTGACTGCTCAGTACTTCATTAAGCTAAATCAAGATTACTGCTGAAGGAACTGAATACATTCCTACAATGTCTGGGGCGTCAAGGAGAAATCTGGAACTACATTTTGTTCTTCAAACTGGAGCTCAAGATCTGATCTACTTCTTTCATAATAAGATATTCATGTTACTTTGTATTGTATATATGATTATTTACACATGTTCTAATCAGATCTGGTGTTCTTACTGGTGAACATACACTTATTGATCAGATAAAGGGTTTGAAATATTGAGCTTAGGTGCTTTAAGACAATCATACTGTAGTGTAATTCCGTCACATGATAATCTGGGCCTATAGGTCCAGACCTTTGCTGAAGGTTTTCTGAAGTTTTAACTATGTTTCTAATCTCAAATCACCCCCGTCCCAACCTTCTTGGAACATGTTGCAGGCATTAATTTCACAATAAGCACATGTTGACAACCCAGGTAAAAAAATACAGGTCAGACTCACTACTTTCCCAGCTTATTTGCATTTTGCCTACTGTTCCAATTTCTGTATCACTGAGGTTCCTATATCTACACACTCCCAGCAGTACTGCTCCAGTACAGACCCAGACTCCCGCCGCCAGCTGCAGCTTAGCCCTGCGTTCATTTCTCCCATTAATAATCTCTGGAAGGGCAGGTGTGCGTGTTCCCTGCTTCCCAAACGTTTGAAATAGTACCAAAAAAAAAAAAAAGAAAAGGCAAAGCTACGAAACAACTGATCCGTTACAACCACAGCCCCCGGCTTTGTGTTGTGTGTACGTATGTGTTTGTGCGATTGTAAGCCTGCAGGCCTGAGGCTTTGAGTGATGGGACTTTTGGACAGGTTATTACGCAGAGACAGAATAAAACAAGCTTCACGAAAGCCTGCACGGTGGTAAACACACCGGCAACAAGAGAGATAGAGAGAGAGCAATTGAGCCTCAGTGCTACAAATCCTTCAGCAGTACAACAGTTCGGGTTTATGGATTGTTCGTTTGATGCTGCGCAAGATCTCCGCTCTCTGAAAAACAGGTAACACGCTGCACTGTTCCTGGCACCCACGTTGTCTCTGGGGTGGGACCCTTAAGGGTACGTCTGTAGTCCATTAGTCCCTCAGTTGGGGAAATTAAAACAAAGTCGTTTAGAGCAGTTTGATGTGAAAGGCTCCACTCTAGAGAAACACACAGCTCACAGTAGTGGTGGGGATGGGAACCAGACGTCTGAGGGCTCTAAAAACCCCTTCTTAGAAAGGCTGTTACATGAAATGGCTTTGAATCCATTGCCTGATGCTTGAGATGGTGCATTACTATAGATTGTAGACACACTTTCAGCCTAAAACTTAACATTTATGTGTGTTTTTTCGATTTACCATTCATTTACATACATCAACATTACATACACAAACTCATAAGTTTGTTGCCTATGGATAGCAAAATACCCCACAGCCCCTGAGTCCAATCACCACCACTGTACAGATATCTGAGTGTCTCTGCGATAAACCACTGCATATCAAACCACTCTAAATGAGTTTGTTCAGAATCGACTGAATAATAAATATTATTATTTTAAATTAAAAGTTAAAATAAATTTTGGTCCCTTTGAGGACCACTGATATACTTTTTAAATAGTTTTCCTGACAATAAAGAAAAGAGAGTACTCACCAAGACCTAGACAAGATACTCTCAATCCAGACTTCCCAAGGTTCCTGGAGAAACAGTGCGAGAGAGAGAAAGAGAGAGAGAAAGAAAGAGAGAAAGAGAGAGTTAAACTTACATTAGAATAAATATTGTATATATGGTTTTACAGCAGTAACTACATAAACTCTTCATCCATCCATCCATTCATCCATCTACTTTCTTCCGCTTTACACGGGGTACGGGGTACACCATGGACAGGTCGCCAGTCCATTGCATGACCAACACACACTCACAACGGGAAACTTAGAGTGAGTGATCAACCTAACCTGCATGTGTTTGGACTGTGGGAGGAAACCAGAGTACCTGGAGGAACCCACTCAAACACAGAGAGAATATACACACTCCACACTGAACCACCCAGACCGGAAATCCAACCCAGATCATCTTACTGTGAGGAGACAGTGCTGATCACTACACCACCATACTAACCACTACACCACCATACTAACCACTACACCACCATACTAACCACTACACCACCATACTAACCACTACACCACCGTACTAACCACTACACCACCATACTGACCACTACACCACCATACTAACCACTACACCACCGTACTAACCACTACACCACCATACTAACCACTACACCACCATACTAACCACTACACCACCATACTAACCACTACACCACCGTACTAACCACTACACCACCGTACTAACCACTACAGCACCTTACTAACCACTACACCACCGTACTAACCACTACACCACCGTACTAACCACTACACCACCATACTAACCACTACACCACCATACTAACCACTACACCACCATACTGACCACTACACCACCGTACTAACCACTACACCACCGTACTAACTACTACACCACCATACTAACCACTACACCACCATACTAACCACTACACCACCGTACTAACCACTACACCACCATACTAACCACTACACCACCATACTAACCACTACACCACCATACTGACCACTACACCACCATACTGACCACTACACCACCGTACTAACCACTACACCACCATACTAACCACTACACCACCGTACTAACCACTACACCACCATACTAACCACTACACCACCATACTAACCACTACACCACCATACTGACCACTACACCACCATACTGACCACTACACCACCGTACTAACCACTACACCACCATACTAACCACTACACCACCATACTAACCACTACACCACCGTACTAACCACTGCACCACCATACTAACCACTACACCACCGTACTAACCACTACAGCACCTTACTAACCACTACACCACAGTACTAACCACTACACCACCATACTAACCACTACACCAGCATACTAACCACTACACCACCATACTAACCACTACACCACCATACTAACCACTACACCACCATACTAACCACTACACCACCTTACAAACCACTACACCACCATACTAACCACTACACCACCTTACAAACCACTACACCACAGTACTAACCACTACACCATCATACTAACCACTACACCACCATACTAACCACTACACCACCGTACTAACCACTACACCACCGTACTAACACCTACACCACCGTACTAACCACTACACCACCGTACTAACCACTACAACACCTTACTAACCACTACACCACCGTACTAACCACTACACCACCGTACTAACCACTACACCACCGTACTAACCACTACACCACCATACTAACCACTACACCACCATACTAACCACTACACCACTGTGCTGTCATATAAACTCTTCCTAACGTAAGATATCTTGCAGTAACATGACATATACCTAAATATTAATATCATCTAAAACATTTAGACATGAGTATGTTATGAATGTGTTATGTAGACCCTCTTATAGTATTAGCTCTACAACGTCATATGCAAATTAAGCAGCCAGAACTGGAAACTAGGAGACAGACAGAGAGAAAAATGAATAATATACTAGTTTAATACTGAGCATACATACTGTTTTATTTAATATTACCAACTTTAGTAGTTTAGTAGGGACAATATGAGTGTAACTGTATTAGTCACAGCAATAAAGCAGCCTGAACCAGAATATAGCAGCAGAATCAGAGCTAATTAGACTCTTCTGTGTGTCAGTGATGAGCCAGCAGAGTTTTCATCTACTCAGCTTTCATTTCCAGGTCATTACAATGCAAACAACAGCAGGAAACTGGGATAAATAACAGCGCTGTAATGGCCGTTGCAATGAAATCCATAATGGTTTTTATAGCGCTGCTCGGCTGTTACTATGGAGGACGTTAGGGTTGTTACAGTACGTTTGACGCAAAGTCATATTTGCTACAATGCATCAAAGCCCACCCCTCAGTGTCTTGTGAGGGTTTTATTTATTTGTTTGTTTATTGCCCAGAGTGTTAGGCAGCCCTATCCACAGCACCCAGGGAGCAGTTAGGGGTTAGGAGTCTTGCTCAAGGCCACTCCAGTCCTTTGCTGTTGGTTCAAGGGAACGAACGATTGACCTTTTGGTCACAAGGCTGGTTACCAGACCTCCAGCCCCCAATCTCCATAACTCAAGTTCAAACAAGATCTCATTTGGTCCTCAAGGAATCCATGTGATGAAACAACCACTCCAGTCCTGTATTGTTGGTTCAAGGGATCGAACCAGCGACCTTTTGGTCACAAGGCTGGTTACCAGACCTCCAGCCAACAACTGCTCACCATCTCTGTAACTAAAGTTCAAACTAGATCTCATTTGGTCCTCAAGGAATCCATGTGGTGAAACAACCACTCCAGTCCTGTATTGTTGGTTCAAGGGATCGAACCAGCGACCTTTTGGTCACAAGGCTGGTTACCAGAGCTCCAGCCAACAACTGCTCACTATCTCTGTAACTCAAGTTCAAACAAGATCTCATTTGTTGTTTGTTGTTGGGCAGCCCTATCCACAGCACCCAGGGAGCAGTTGGGGGTTAGGAGTCTTGCTGTTGGTTCAAGGGAACGAACGATTGACCTTTTGGTCACAAGGCTGGTTACCAGACCTTCAGCCCAAACCACAACTGCTCACTATCTCCATAACTCAAGTTCAAACAAGATCTCATTTGGTTCTCAAGGAATCCATGTGGTAAAACAACCACTCCAGTCCTGTATTGTTGGTTCATGGGATCGAACCAGCGACCTTTTGGTCACAAGGCTGGTTACCAGACCTCCAGCCAACAACTGCTCACCATCTCCGTAACTAAAGTTCAAACAAGATCTCATTTGGTCCTCAAGGAATCCATGTGGTGAAACAACCACTCCAGTCCTGTATTGTTGGTTCAAGGGATCAAACCAGCGACCTTTTGGTCACAAGGCTGGTTACCAGAGCTCCAGCCAACAACTGCTCACTATCTCCGTAACTCAAGTTCAAACAAGATCTCATTTGTTGTTTGTTGTTGGGCAGCCATATCCACAGCACCCAGGGAGCAGTTGGGGGTTAGGAGTCTTGCTGTTGGTTCAAGGGAACGAACGATTGACCTTTTGGTCACAAGGCTGGTTACCAGACCTTCAGCCCAAACCACAACTGCTCACTATCTCCATAACTCAAGTTCAAACAAGATCTCATTTGGTTCTCAAGGAATCCATGTGGTAAAACAACCACTCCAGTCCTGTATTGTTGGTTCATGGGATCGAACCAGCGACCTTTTGGTCACAAGGCTGGTTACCAGACCTCCAGCCAACAACTGCTCACCATCTCCGTAACTAAAGTTCAAACAAGATCTCATTTGTCCTCAAGGAATCCATGTGGTGAAACAACCACTCCAGTCCTGTATTGTTGGTTCAAGGGATCAAACCAGTGACCTTTTGGTCACAAGGCTGGTTACCAGAGCTCCAGCCAACAACTGCTCACTATCTCCGTAACTCAAGTTCAAACAAGATCTCATTTGTTGTTTGTTGTTGGGCAGCCATATCCACAGCACCCAGGGAGCAGTTGGGGGTTAGGAGTCTTGCTGTTGGTTCAAGGGAACGAACGATTGACCTTTTGGTCACAAGGCTGGTTACCAGACCTCCAGCCCAAACCACAACTGCTCACTATCTCTATAACTCAAGTTCAAACAAGATCTCATTTTGTTCTCAAGGAATCCATGTAGTGAAACAACTACATATACACACACACTAGGGGGCAGTGAGCACTCTTGCCCAGATTGTTGGGCAGCCCTATCCACAGCCCTCAGGGAGCAGTTGGGGGTTAGGTGTCTTGCTCAAGGCCACTCCAGTCCTGTGCTGTTGGTTCAAGGGATCGAACCAGGCTGGTTACCAGACCTCCAGCCCAAACCAAAACTGCTCCATAACTCAAGTGCAAATAAGATCTCATTTGATCCTGAAAGAGGAGTGACAAAGAAAACGAGGGGGTCCCTTACTTTATTTTAGCAGCACAAACCTAACTATATTCAGATTTTCTCCCAGCAGTGTGGACACACAGTGACACTGAGCTACTAGCATGAAGAGTAGCTTGAAGAAGCTGAAACTCTGGGTTCTTCCACACACATAGGCTTGCAACTTAGCTCATGCTCCAGTTTGTATCCCAGTTTGAGCTGCTTTTGGAGATTGAGATCTTTTATGTTTTACGAAAAAAGGTTCTATTTTCTGGAGAACATCTGCTCTCTTATCTCTCTTCCCAGCATGCCAAGCAGAGGCAACTGTGATGTTCTTTATTTTAGACAAGAAGCTCTTTATTTTGGAACAGGCACCTCAATGCCAGCTGTAAACAAGGCTACAGAAGGCCCAGCGCCTCTCAGTACCTTTTTTGAGTGGGACACATGTATTTGTTTCCAATGACAGGTGGGGTGATACCCCTACGCCCCCTGGTTCCTGGTTCCTATGGTCTTTCAAGTCCAGGCCATTGCCATCTCATCCCAGGTGGTTGTGAAGTTGTAACTAGCCTATTGCTATGGTATATACTGAGTGCAGTAGAAAAGTTAAAGTGGTCAGACTGGTAATCCAGTCTGTTCAAACTGGGCTATGTTGGTTTAGCTGGTCACCCTAGGGTGGTCATAGTAGTTGACCAGCTTAACAGCATCCAAAACACACCACTTGCTGGTTTTGCTGGTGATCAACAATGCTGGTTCTTCTAGCAGGGTAGTTCAGGCGTTGGAGCTGTAAGGGCGGTCCCTTCAGGGGTCAGCTCGGCCAAAGCAGTAGCGCTATAGGTAGAGGATGTACTTCATGCAAACTCAGAGCCCATTTAAGGGAAGTTTGGTCACTTCTTATTTATTTTTTCCATTAAACCCAAAAATTATAGTCAATACTAAACAAAGCCCATTGACACTGATGTGGTGCGTGTTGTGCTGGCGTGAGTGGATCAGACACTGCAGTGTTGTTGGAGTTTTTAAACACTGTGTCCACTCACTGCTTGCTGGTCCACCTTGTAGATGTACAGTTATAGGCGGATAAGGACGGATTAAGGATAGTCTGGGCCCCCCCCAACCCGCGCCCTTCGTGATCAAGGGCTCTCTAATGGTATGCCCTGCTCTTCTCTAGGGCCCTCTGGTAGGGGCTCTCATAACCAGGACCCTCTAAAATTATGCCCCCCTCTTTCCTAGAACTCCTAATAGCCAGAAGTTGAAGTCAGAGCAGTGCCACAACGCCTCGTCCATTTTCATAAGGGGCCCAAAAGCATGGCGAGGGCCCTCAAAAGCATGGCTAGGGCCCCCTAAGGATCCTTAAAAATAAAAATATATTGTATCATAAATGTTGGTAGGCATCGCAAAATGTTTTAGGCCAGGGTCCCCCCAGGGCTCCCTGACCACAACGGCCCAACTGGCCCGGTCAGTAATCTAGCCATGGCTGTGTCGGATCCACTCACACCAGCACAATACACCAACACCACATCAGTGTCACTGCAGTGCTGAGAGTGACCCACCACCCAAATAGTAGCTGCTCTGTGGTGGTCCTGACTAGTGAAGAACTGAGTAACAAAGTATACAGAGAAACAGATGGACCACAGTCTGTAAGTGTAGCTCCTATACGGTCAGTGCAGCTGATAAAATGACAGATATTGTAGGTTTAAGGAGGTGGTTTAAGTTTTATGGCTGATTGCTGTACATTGCAACTTGTGCAGTTAATAGAGAATGTACTGCAGCGCTTTCTCCGGCAATCTCGTGTTATTAGCCGAAACAGCAAACCTGTAACACGCCACTGAGATTTATTTAGCTCTGATGTATTAGCAGCAAAAGTGGAGCAGTTGCTGTAGTGAGAGCAGCCCGCAGAACGAGGAGACTGTAAGAAACTGCTGACCGGCTGAGAAACAGAGTTACAGTACCACAGAGAGAGAGAGAGAGAGAGAGAGAGAGAGAGTCTGCAGTAAAGGTGTATTGCCTCTTTGCTACTATAAGCATGAATCAACTCTGTATTGAGGTCAGAGTGTAGAGGAGGAATAGAAGAACACACCTTCTTACAAACAGGCGACTTCTGTGCTCACGATCAAAGTTTTGGCGATACGAATGCAACCAATGTAAAGCAGCCCGAGCCACATTACAGGAGAAGAACCTGAGCTAATTAGACTCTTCTCTGTCTCCGTGATGAGCCAGCAGAGTATTCATCTACTCAGCTTCCAGACCACTACAGCACAAACCATAGCAGGTACCTGGGATAAAGAACAGTGATGTATTGGAATGGCCATTGCTATGTAATCCATGATGGTGGGTGAGGTGTCGCTTGGCTGTTATTGTTATAAGTCAAGTTTATTATTCACCGTATTTGGCCACACCCACTGTTAGAACTTCCACTCAGCTAACCAAAATGAATACAGATACATGGGAGGAGACCAGAGAGGCACTAAGAAGTCTGAATGGTACAACATGGTCTCATCCGAGGTTAATAACACAGTGGGTGAATGATATGAGAAGGTGGTCTGAGGTTAATAACACAGTGGGGGGATGATATGAGAAGGTGGTCTGAGGTTACTTATGGAGACATGTTTAATTACTCTGTACTCTCGGAAGGTGTAGACGGTTCAGTAATGAAAAACTATAAAAGTACTGAAGCGTATCAGTACCTGCACAGTGGGAAGGTGGGCGTGTCCTCCTACACACAGACGGTGAGTTTATATTTCTGAAAGCCGGTTAAACCCAAGTCCAGCCAGCTGCCCGAGCCTCTCTGCGTGGGTGTTAGTTACAGCCCAGATAGCCTAGCGCGGTGGACACTGATCATAGAACAGTTACTTACTTGACGCGTCTGCTTCCTCTGAGCTTCATAAGCGAGACATTACTCTGGATAAGGAAGCTCTGGTGCTGGTTCTCCTCCACAGAATGGTAAGAACAGACATACAGAGGTTTGGGTGGATGTTTTAAATTTAGAGCTTCAGCCATAGACGCAGGTCCTCTTCTTTGGAAGGCGGCCCCCCAACACTCTGATCTTTATGTGCTGTGTTCATAACTCTGTTGTTCAAGCCAAGTTCTCCTCTTCTTCCAATTACTGACTCCCTCTAACTGAACATGTTATGCTGGTCATTTAATATGTTTGTTGTCATTTTGCTTGTAATTAGTATCGACGTATCCGCGGGTGCACAGGAAGTTCTAACACAAAGTAAACAAAGATGCCCCCCCAGTGTTGTCATGGAAAATAGCGTGAATGTAGCGCTTTTTACAACAATGTTGTCACAAAGAAGCTTTACAGAAGTTTGAAAACATGAAGTCACAGCATGTATCCCTCAGTGAGCGAGCCAGATGTGACGGTGGTGAGGTAAAACTCCCTCAAGACTGGAGGAAGAAGCCTTGGGAGGAACCAAGACTCACACGGGGAGACCCATCCTCCTCTGGTCAAATAGTATTTACAGTTTATTAAGCTATATTCAGAAATAGATCTAACAGAGTCTCTTTTTGAAGTTGCACCGGTTGAGGCAGTCTCTGACTGAGGCAGTCTCTGACTGAGGCAGTCTCTGGCTGAGGCAGTCTCTGACTGAGTCTTTATAGAAGGTGGGATTGAGATGAAACAGTTCCATCATATCTTAATGCTGGTACATCTGGATGACTCAGTGATGCAGTCGAGGGTGTAGCAGTTGGTACAAATGTGGAGGAGAACTGGTTGGTGTTAGTTGAGGAGGAGGCCCTGATGGTCAATGACAGGAGGGCAGTCGTTATAACCAGGTGGCTGCTAAGGTGCTACCAGGTCATTGGTGGTTTGTAAGGTCTTGGTATCCCAGATAGTTGCTAAAGTGTTAGCAGGACACTTTGTCAATCCAACTTTATAAAAGAGTCTCTCGTTCATGTGTTTATTTATATTTAGTGCAAAACAAATGTTGATATGTTCATGCTTGGACAGTTTGGTGACCCCAAATGTAATCAACCAGCTAGCCAAGGTTTCTGCTACAGCTATAGCAGGTTCCCTACAAAAAAACCCTACAAAACATCCCGATAGGCACAGAAATTGATGTTGCATAGCCATTTGTGTCAAATGCTACACCCTCAGTTACATCACTGTGCCGTCCAGATGCACCAGCATCCCAGATAGGATGGGACTGTTTCAGCTCACACCTACTTTACATAAAGACTCAGTCAGAGACTGCCTCAGTCAGAGACTGCCTCAATCAGAGACTACCTCTACCTGTGCAGCATCTAAAGCTTTGCTATCCAGATTTCAAACAGAGACTCTTTTCTTTGATATTTAGTTAATTAAACTGTAAATACTGTTTGATCAGAAGAGGACGGGTCTCCGCTTGTAAGTCTTGGTTCCTCCCAAGGTTTCTTCCTTCAGTCTGAGGGAGTTGTTCTTGCCACTGTTGCCTCTGGGGGATATATGTTGTAACTGTCTGTTTTTAAAACTCTGTAAAGCTGCTTTGAGACAACATCGTAGTAAAAACCGTTATAAAATAAACTTGACTAAACACTCCAGATTAATCCATTTTGGGGTGCTTGTTGGCCACGTTGGTCTTGTTTCTCCAGTAGGTCATTTTAACTCCATATGATGTCTCCATACGTCCTTCCACACAAAAAAAACAATGAAAATATCTGAAAGTACCGAGGTACAGCTTGTTTGTTAGAGGTTGGTTGAAGCTTTGAATGACAACTGTTTGGTTTTCTTTTACTGTCCTGTGGAGTAACCAGCAACAAACATTCAACTCCGCCACCTCTCGTCATTAACATTATGGTTTTAAATCTATGACCAGTGCATAGCAACAGCACCCAAAGACAAACCAATCACAATACAGGACTTGCTCCTAGTAACCATTCAATGTTAATCAGTGGAACCAGAATTATTACATGTTTTTCTTGGGACAGTGATGTTATAGTTTCTTTGAAAGAAACCAAACTCAGTTCTGTTAAAGTAAACTTAGAAGGAAAGTAGCTGCAAACAACCTCAGTGCTTTTTTGTGCTTTCCTTTGAGGACTCGGTTCTTTTTCTGGTCCTGTTTAGCACTGGTCACCAGTTCTGTTCAGACCTTTAGGACTGGCTCTCGCTGGCTGGCCGCGAAAGTGGCGCTCTCTGGTAACACTAGCCTTTCGGTGGTGAGAGGGACTACCAGATGTGTACTGCTCTGCTATTGGCCACATTATGGCTCTGCTCATCTTCCATGGTGGATTTCAGCGCTGAGCTCCACGTGAGCTCCAATGAAAAAGATGTTATTTGAAAGCACGGCGGTGAATTTGCATTCAGCGTTAAGTCTGAAAGCAGCTTAAAACTCAACAGGCTCTCACGTCCTACTGCTTTAATACGAGAGTGATGCTGTCTTGCCAAAAGATCACAGGCAGACTGGATCCTGTAGAAGCTTCTCTGATCTATAAAACACACTGTACTGAGCGGTGGTCCTCACATCCTCAAGCGGTAGTTCAGGTTTTGTTCTTTTTGGAGGCCATGACTCAGTCCACTTCACACACTCAAAAGCTCCCCTTGTCGCCAGCTTTGTATTTCCTGTTCCACCTCAAATGGTGCAGCAGATACACTCTACACAATGTCTCAGGCTTGACACAGCACACATGGAACCATGTCATCTAGTAATTGTCTTCTTTTACCAGCATTAAAGTCGTTGGACGACTGGTTCCTGTCACCATCACTGTGACCCAGTACGTTTCTCTAGAGCAGAGCGTTTCACTAAATCACTCAGTGATTTGTTTACATCTTAACCCTTTCATTCTAGAGACGTACTGAAAAGAAAAGGGGAAATTTCAGAAATGATCTGTGATGAAACTCACACAAACTGCTTTCTCCATAGTGGCCCGTGGACTCTGCTGACCTATCAGTGTCATTTCCCAACTCAGGGAGGAAGAGAGATTTGACAGCAAAGGCAAATTTACTTCAGCTCTGGTGGACATTTCTACGGCAAACAGTCAGCACTGCCTCTGTATGTGTGTGTGTGTGTGTGTGTGTGTAAGTGCATGTGTGTTTTTGTGTTTTTGTACGTGTTTATGTATGTGTGTGTGCATGCGTGTGTGTGTATGTGTGCGTATATATATATATATATATATATATATATATGTATGTGTGTGTGTGTGTGTGTGTGTGTGTGAGCATATGTATGTGTGTTTGTGCGTGTGTGTGAACATATGTGTATGTTTGTGTATATACATGTGTGTGTGTGTCTGTGTGTGTGTTTATATGTATGCGTGAGGGTGTGTGTGTATTTGTGTTTGTGTATGCATATGTGTGTATATGTATGTGTGTATGTGTGTGTGTTTGTGTATGTGTATGTATATGTGTGTATATGTATGTATGTATGTGTGTGTATATGTGTTTGTGTGTGTGTATGTGTGTGTATGTTTATGTGTGAGAGTATGTGTGTGTATGTGTATATGTGTATATGTGTACATGTGTGTTTTTGTATGTATGTATGTATGTGTGTGTGTATACGTATGTGTATGTGTGTGTATGTGTGTGTGTGTGTGTATGTGTGTGTATGTGTATGTGTGTGTATGTGTGTGTGTGTGTGTATGTGTGTATATGTATGTATGTGTGTGTGTATATGTTTGTATATGTATATGTGTGTGAATGTGTGAGGGTGTGTGTATATATGTGTGTGTGTATGTGTGTGTATATATGTGTATGTGTGTGTGTATATGTATGTGTATGTGTAAGTATGTGTGAGGGTGTGTGTATATATGTGTGTGTATGTGTGTGTATGTGTGAGTATGTGTGAGGGTGTGTGTATATATGTGTGTGTATATGTGTGTGAATGTGTGAGGGTGTGTGTATATATGTGTGTGTATGTGTGAGTATGTGTGAGGGTGTGTGTATATATGTGTGTGTATGTGTGTGTATGTGTGAATGTGTGAGGGTGTGTGTATATATGTGTGTGTATGTGTGTGTATGTGTGAATATGTGAGGGTGTGTGTATATATGTGTGTGTGTATGTGTTTGTGTGTATGTGTGAGGGTGCGTGTATATATGTGTGTGTATGTGTGTGTATGTGTGAATGTGTGAGGGTGTGTGTATATATGTGTGTGTATGTGTGTGTATGTGTGAATATGTGAGGGTGTGTGTATATATGTATGTGTGTATGTGTGAGTATGTGAAAGGGTGTGTGTATATATGTGTGTACCTCACTCTGCACTCCTGTATTCCATTTGATAGAATTTGTGAAAGAAAACAATCTATCGCTTGAAGAGATGCTGCAGAGCGAGGGAGCGGCGGATGGATTGAGAGGAAGAACACAGCAGATTAAATCAAGAAGGAGATGAGGAAGGAGACGGGAGCGCCGCAGTACAGACAGGGACGCAGAAAAAAGCAAAGGAGAGGAGACGTGGTGGGGAGAATGAGAATGAGAGGGAGTGCGGCGAGGAGGCTACTCAGTACATTCCTCTCAGGTAGAATCACATACCATCACAAAAGCATTATTAAAGAAGCTTCTTTTTCATCACCTGTTCCAGACATACTCACAGCTGCAGAGGAGCGGACTCACCTTTCATACAAAAGTTTTAAACTCACATCCCTCTTTTGGGATGTATGTAACAATGACACTGCTTGAGTACAAAGACAGTCTTCAGGACTAAATTTAGTCCTAGAGCTCTAATAAAGTGTAGTATAATTAGTACCACCGTACTAACCACTACACCACCATACTAACCACTACACCACCATACTAACCACTACACCACCGTACTAACCACTACACCACCATACTAACCACTACACCACTGTACTAACCACTACACCACCATACTAACCACTACACCACCGTACTAACCACTACACCACCATACTAACCTCTACACCACCATACTAACCACTACACCACTGTACTAACCACTACACCACCGTACTAACCACTACACCACCATACTAACCACTACACCACCATACTAACCACTACACCACCATACTAACCACTACACCACCATACTAACCACTACACCACCGTACTAACCACTACACCACCATACTAACCACTACACCACCATACTAACCACTACACCACCGTACAACCACTACACCACTGTACTAACCACTACACCACCGTACTAACCACTACACCACCATACTAACCACTACACCACCATACTAACCACTACACACCGTACTAACCACTACACCACCATACTAACCACTACACCACATACTAACCACTACACCACCATACTAACCACTACACCACCGATACTAACCACTACACCACCGATACTAAACCACTACACCACCGTACTAACCACTACACCACCATACTAACCACTACACCACCATACTAACCACTACACCACCATAACTAACCACTACACCACCATACTAACCACTACACCACCGTACTAACCACTACACCACCGTACTAACCACTACACCACCATACTAACCACTACACCACCGTACTAACCACTACACCACCGTACTAACCACTACACCACCATACTAACCACTACACCACCATACTAACCACTACACCACCGTACTAACCACTACACCACCATACTAACCACTACACCACCGTACTAACCACTACACCACCGTACTAACCACTACACCACCGTACTAACCACTACACCACCGTACTAACCACTACACCACCGTACTAACCACTACACCACCGTACTAACCACTACACCACCGTACTAACCACTACACCACCGTACTAACCACTACACCACCGTACTAACCACTACACCACCATACTAACCACTACACCACCGTACTAACCACTACACCACCGTACTAACCACTACACCACCGTACTAACCACTACACCACCGTACTAACCACTACACCACCGTACTAACCACTACACCACCATACTAACCACTACACCACCATACTAACCACTACACCACCATACTAACCACTACACCACCGTACTAACCACTACACCACCATACTAACCACTACACCACCGTACTAACCACTACACCACCGTACTAACACTACACCACCATACTAACCACTACACCACCATACTAACCACTACACCACCGTACTAACCACTACACCACCGTACTAACCACTACACCACCGTACTAACCACTACACCACCATACTAACCACTACACCACCGTACTAACCACTACACCACCGTACTAACCACTACACCACCGTACTAACCACTACACCACCATACTAACCACTACACCACCGTACTAACCACTACACCACCGTACTAACCACTACACCACCGTACTAACCACTACACCACCGTACTAACCACTACACCACCGTACTAACCACTACACCACCATACTAACCACTACACCACCATACTAACCACTACACCACCGTACTAACCACTACACCACCATACTAACCACTACACCACCATACTAACCACTACACCACCATACTAACCACTACACCACCATACTAACCACTACACCACCGTACTAACCACTACACCACCGTACTAACAACTACACCACCGTACTAACAACTACACCACCGTACTAACCACTACACCATCATTCTAACCACTACACCACCGTACTAACCACTACACCACCATACTAACCACTACACCACCATACTAACCACTACACCACCGTACTAACCACTACACCATCATTCTAACCACTACACCACCGTACTAACCACTACACCACCGTACTAACCACTACACCACCATACTAACCACTACACCACCGTACTAACCACTATACCACCGTACTAACCACTACACCATCATTCTAACCACTACACCACCGTACTAACCACTACACCACCGTACTAACCACTACACCACCATACTAACCACTACACCACCGTACTAACCACTACACCACCGTACTAACCACTACACCATCATTCTAACCACTACACCACCGTACTAACCACTACACCACCATACTAACCACTACACCACCATACTAACCACTACACCACCGTACTAACCACTACACCACCGTACTAACCACTACACCACCATACTAACCACTACACCACCATACTAACCACTACGCCACCGTACTAACAACTACACCACCGTACTAACCACTACACCACCATACTAACCACTACACCACCGTACTAACCACTACACCACCGTACTAACCACTACACCACCATACTAACCACTACACCATCATTCTAACCACTACACCACCGTACTAACCACTACACCACCATACTAACCACTACACCACCGTACTAACCACTACACCACCGTACTAACCACTACACCACCATACTAACCACTACACGACCATACTAACCACTACACCACCGTACTAACCACTACACCACCATACTAACCACTACACCACCGTGCTAAGCTGCTAGTGAGCAATGAGGGATTAAAGGTGAGTAAGACCCCCTGCTGTGAAAACGATTCACACCTATCCACAAAGAAGGACAGATCTGTTCTTTAGGAAACTTGTATTTACAATGTTTCCTACAAGCCCTGTATGTATCTTCCATCAACAAGGGTCCCTCAGTCATTCTGTGCTCTTCTATGTAGTGATATGAAGCTCCGCTTGTGGATACAAGGTAAGTTTTGAGCTCTTTCAGACCGCTAGGGTCACTATGGGGGTAAGATGAACGCCCCTGGGGAGACACAGAGTCCCTAAAGTGTACCTATCATTCTGTACGACTGCTCACTGACACACTTTCACAAGAGCAAGCGCCTCATTAAAGCAGGCTGGGTTTATCCCAGGTTACCTCTCCAGAGAGATGGGGGGGGTGGGGGGGGGGGGGGTAGAGTGAAGTGGTGTGAGTTCATGTCTGTTGGGAATGATATTCATTGCACAAGATAATGACTCCAATCACACCGCTGAGAAGATCAAGATATGTATTAAATGAAGAAGAAAGCAATCAACGGACTGACCACCTGCTGCCTTTAAATGTATGTCCACCAGTAAGAACACCAGATCTGATTAGAACAGATGTAAATAATCATACATACAATACAAAGTAACATGAATATCTTATTGTGAAAGAAGTAGATCAGATCTTGAGCTCCAGTTTGAAGAACAAAGTTTGGTTCCAGATTTCTCCTGGACGCCCCAGACATTGTATGAATGTGTTCAGTTCCTTCAGCAGCAATCTTGATTTATCTTAATGAAGTACTGAGCAGTCAAAGCAGGTATTAGATGAGAACTGCTATTTGGGTCCCTTAAGAGGATTTGTTCAGGACACTATACATTCCGGCCACCAGAGGTCAGCATCGTCGGAACTTCACAAGTAATACTTCACTCCCTGTCCCTTACACCTGAACCCAATCTCCTGACCATTACCTATTCTCAGGTAGAAGTACTTCTGTAGAAGTTGAAGTATCAACAAGATAGTAGTGTCTAATAGAGTGGACAGTGAGTGGGCACATTGTTTAAACACTCCAGCAGCGCTGATGTGTCTGATCCACTCACACCAGCACCACGTCATTGTCACTGCAGTGCTGAGAACGATCCACCACCCAAATAGTACCTGCTCTGTGGTGGTCCTGTGATGGTCCTGACCACTGAAGAACAGGTTAACCGTGTATACAGAGAAACAGATGGACCACAGTCTGTGAGTGTAGAACTACAAGGTGCTCCTATACACTGGTAAGTAGATACACGGGGGTTTATATGCATGTAATACATAATAGATACACGTCCTGACACTGTAGGAAAACAAGTCTGTAAAGCAGCTGGCTAATGAATGCAAAGTGACCTTAACCGAGAACGCTTTGTAGAACAGTATAATCACCTCTCACGGAGGGACGTCTTGTAGATCCCCATCTGCGCAACACAGCCCTGTACGCTCGCAGCGTCAGCAACTTCCGCCCCAACTTTCTGCTAACAAGAACAGCTCCCTCACCGCAGCACCAGCCTTATATACCTCATAATCTCATAGTCTCCACTAAAGATCTGACTCATGATCTCCCACCCGGCTCCCCACCTGCTGGAACGCCTCAGGACGTCCCGAAGCCTTCGGCAGGTAGGGAGAGAGGAAGAGCGGGGGTTCCTGCTGGGGCTGGTTTAGTGACACTGCATGAGGGCGATCGATACCTGCTGGTCAAACCTCCATGCGCCCCATCTGTCATCCTGTCCCTGCACACGCCAACCAGGCAGCCTGCCACAGGGCGTGGGGCAATGTGGACAGGGACAAATTACCCTGGACGGGACGTACACCATCATTCCAAATTTTGGAGTACGCACTTGTAACCTATACACATTGTTTAAAAAAAATTAAATAATAAATAAAAAAACTATATGTTTATACGGTTGTGTTCAAATTATTCAAGCCCCACTGCAGTAAAGTTTGGAGCACATTGGAACTCTTTGGGTCTACGGCTCAACGATATGTCTATATAGAAAAGAGCACCTTGCCTACTGTGTGGGAGTATGGTGGTGGGACAGCCATGCTCTGGGGTTGTTTTGCTGCTCACGTAGAGGGATTCTCCACCATGTGGAAGGTACCATGTATTCAGTTAACTACCAGGAGATCTTGGCTGGAAATGTCATGCAGTCAGTGACGAACCTGAAGCTTGGAAGACGTTAGACCTTCCAACAGGACAACGATCCCAAGCATACCTCCAATTCTACCATGATTTGGTTGCAGAAGAAGGGCTGGAAGATTCTGGAGTGGCCATCGCAATTGCCATAGAAAACCTCTTGTGGGACTTGAAGAGGGCAGTTGCAACTGGAGGCCGTTGTCCATGAGGAATGGGCTGAGATACCGGTTGATCACTCCAAGAAACTCATGTCAAGCTATGTTTTACATCTGAAGGACGGTAAGTACTAATGATGTATGTGACTAAGGGGTTGAATAATTTTGTCAAAGAGCAAATCACATATGTTGATATACTAGAAAAAAATATTGGTGTAATGTTAGTTGCATTTCTCTATTGTACCAGTCCTTATTTGATCTGATTATGAAAAAGATCAAAGATAAAAACAAAAACACAACACTTTACTGCAGTGGGGGTTGAATAATTGTATAGTTATCTATCTATCTATCTATCTATCTATAGATAGTGGTGTGTGTATGTATGTATATATATATATACAAAAGGCCCCGGTGTATGAAAGGCCCCACTACTGAGAAAGATCTACAGAATGCTGTAGGTTGTCTTTATAAACGTGATAAAATCACAACGTTTAAATCCATTCATGTCCTCTTTCTCAGACTAAGGCTATGAGAATGTTCAGAATGTGGCGAGTACATTTGTACTTGTCCTTAGATTCAGTAGGCAATTACCTATAAAAGCCATATGAGCCTTGCTAATATCAGCCTAATCTGAGCGTACACTTGCCGGAGTGGCAGTTTAAAAAGCCGAGCAGTAAAAGCCATCAGAGCAAATCCTCATTTAGCAATAACATCACTTATATTCATCATACCCTGTCAGGAAGATATTGGAGCAACCGAAGTCTGTTTAAGAGAGTGTTTAAAGAGCCCCAATCCTTTTCTCTCTATAACATCCACTCCATATACCGTGTGTGTGCTTTTCTGTATTTACACTGTAGACACTGTGACCCCCTGGTTCCTATTAACCCCCATTCTACACCTTCTTTTATCTACAATCCATTGTCCATTTAATCAGCTAGTGCAGACGGTAGTTCATCTGTTTCTTTGCACTCTCTTTTAGCCTGTTTTTTAGTGGTCAGGACCCCCCCAAGACCACCACAGAGCGGGTATTATTTAGCTCCAGTAGAGCTCAGGCACAGCACTGTACTGCTTACAGTACCTGCTGGAGCTCACTGCCCACACTGCAGTGCTGAGAATGATGTACGGCCCGAATAATACCTGCTCTCCGGTGGTCCCGTGGGGGTCCTGACTGTTAAAGAATAGTATGACAAAGTATACAGAGAAACAGATGGACCACAGTCTGTAAGTGTAGAACTACAAAGTGCTCCTATATGATCAGTGGAGCTGATAAACTGTACAGTGAGTTTTAATGTTATAGCTGGCTGGTCTATATATCTGCTTATATATATATATACACACAATACTCCCTACTTCAGTGACATCCTATTCTTAATCCATAGGGGTTAATATGATGTCGGCCCAACCTTAGCAGCTATAACAGCTTCAGCTCTTCTGGGAATGCTCTCCACACGGTTTAGGAGAGTGTTTATGGGAATGTTTGACCGTTCTTCCAGAAGACCATTAATGAGGTCAGACACTGATGTTGGATGAGAAGGTCTGGCTCAAAGTCTTCGCTCTAATTCATGCCAAATGTGTTCTATCAGGTTGAGGTCAGGACTCTATGCAGGCCAGTCAAGTTCTTCCAAACCAGACTCGCTCCTCCATGTCTTTATGGAGCTGCTTTGTACACTGGTGGGCAGTTATATTGGAACAGGAAGGGGCCGTCCCCAAACTGTCCCCACAAAGTTCAAAGTTATTGTACGTGGCTACCACTTAGTAGCTGAGTTGCTGTCGTTCCCAATCGCTTCCACTTTGTTAGAACACCACTGACAGTCCACTGTGGAATATTTAGTAGTGAGGAAACTTCACAATTGGACTTGTTGCACAGGTGGCGTCCTATCACGGTACCACGCTGGAGTTCACTGAGCTCCTGAGAGCGAACCACTCTTTCACTAATGTGTGTAGAAGGAGTCTGCATGACTAGGTGCTTGGCTTTATACACCTGTGACCATGGAAGTGATTGGAACACTTGAATTTGGATGGGTGAGTGAATACTTTTGAGGATATATATATATATATATATATATATATATATATATATATATATATATATATATATATATATATACACACTACCACTCAAAAGTTTGGGATCTCAGTGAAGTGTTCTTGTTTTTAATGGAGTATCTTCTTTCTTAACACAACAATGAACTGACGGGTCTCTAAAGAAAGTTGTTTCTTTCTGGTCATTGTGAGTCGGTCAGCAAGCCATCAACTGCTGATGCTTCAGATACTAAACTAACCTAGAATGTTGTGCTTCCTTTTATACTCACTTATTAGTAGAATGTTTTTCAGCTGTGCATCACAATTGAGCAAGAGTGTCCTAACAACCAATTAGTCCAATAACATCCTTAACTTGGATTGGTGGTCGTACCAGGAGATTTAGACAGAGGACTGAGAATTGCTGATAATAGGACTATATGCAAAATAAGCCTCTATACAAAAACAGACTTTAATACAAACATTTGTATTCTTTAAAAATTATCTGATACACTTACATTAATTGTGAAATGGACAATATTGTTTGTGAATTGCATGAAAATTGCGTGAAATATAAATATAAAGTGATCCTAAACTTATATATATATATATACAGTATATAGTTTTTATGTAATGCTGGTATGGACTGGTTAGTTAAACATACACTTTGAAAATATAGTAGTGTTTACATACGACTCATTTGAAAATTAGTTTGATATATTGTTCTCTGAATGCTGAGGCAGAGTGTGTGAGTAATGTAGATGAGGCTTTATGTGGAGGTCCCCCCCAACTCGCCCCCACCCTGTCAGGCTCCAGGTGCAGCAGATGTGTGTGTGTGTGTGTCGGCAGGACACACTGTACAGGGTTTATAAGGGTACTACACCTGAGTCCTCTCTAATCTGGGTTACAGTGTTAATCACAGGGTAACGCCGTCCGGCCTCGTCCCCAAAACCTGCCTCAACGTTCACTTCTTCACTTACACTGAACTATTGGAACTCTTCCCTCCATGACTTCAAACTTCTTTTTACTAGTTTTTCTTATTTAGTCACGTGTTCGTTCATGCATTTCACCTTCACTTGTTCATTGTCACTAATTTCCCGTCCCTCGTTCACACACTCGACTCACTCTTTATCAATTCTGTTCATTTACACTGGTTTCTCTGGACTCATTCATTTGTGCTTCACTCCTTCACTTACCATGTTACGCTTTATTCTGTCCACTCGTTCACTCAATCTCTCTCTCTCACTCGTTCACCTTATTCAGTAATTCCTACTGGTTACCCTCTCACGCTTATCTTACTTCACTCCTTCAATTCCACTTATTCTATTTCAGTTATTCTTTTCTTTTCCATGTACTTGACTCTCGCCCTCCCTTCCTCTCTCTCTCTCTCTCTCTCTCTCTCTTTCTCTGAAAGAGCTTCATTTGTTCTACAGGTTTCAGGTGTTTGGAGCGGTGATGTAAGAGGAGTTTATCTATGGGATTCTAAGAGTGCTCTGTGAGTGTGTGTGTGTGTGTGTGTGAGAGAGAGAGAGAGTGTGTGTTGCATCGACAGAGTGAAGCTATACTTAGAGAATCAGTGGTTTTTCACACACGCAACACTGAACAACACATGAGTAATTAACCCCCCACTCACCCACACACACACACTCTCACTCTCACACGCACACTCTCACACACATGCACACACACCATCACATCAGCAGAGAGAAAGAGCAAGAGAGAGAGAAAGCAAGAGAGACGAGCAAATGGGAGAAAGAGAAATAATGAGAAAGGAGAGGGACAGATAGAGAGAACATGTAATGGAGGGACAGAAAGAGAGACAGAGAAATGTGTGAGAGAGGAATGGGAGAAGTAAAGAGGGAGAAATAGAGAGGGATAGTGAGTGAGATGGAAAGAGGAGACAGAGAAAAAGAGATAGAGCATAGAAGTCAGAGGAAAAATAAATCTGTGCGCGAGAGAGAGAAGTGATAGAGAGAAATAGAAATAAAGTGTGTGAGAGAGAAATGAATGAGTGACAGATAGAGATAGATATATAGAGAGAGGGAGGGCGAGAGAGAGAGAGAGAGAGCAAGGGAGAGATGAGGTATTAGTTCCAGCATACTGATGAGGCGAGGGAGACCCCATCTGTGTCGTCATTCACACACACACACATACACGCATACACACACACGCACACACACACACCTACAGACATTCTCCTCAGCTTTAGCATCAGTCTGTCTCTCTCTCTCTCTCTTACTATCTCTCTATCCCTCTCTCTCTCTGTCTCTCTGCCTCACTCATAGTCTGCTGCACATGCTGCGTGCTGTGGTTAATTAATTAATACCCAACACTAATTAAACTAAAAAACATCTGATGAAGCGTTTACTCTGGAGAGCTCGTTAAGAGGTGCAAACGAAACGGCAAGCCGTGCGCAAACCGGACATCTGCTCCAGCACTCGCTCCGAGCTCCGACCGAGGCACGGGCTGACGGAGGCAGTTCCAGTGATTACATAATCTGAAGAAATATGATAAATATGATCAGGAGTGGAGCGTTTACTACTGCTACTACTGCTGTGTTTACTGGGAGTCTGTTTTACATCATATTTACAAACACATGCAATTACCACCAACCCTGAACTGCTATCTACGCTGAACTGATATCTACCCTGAACTGCTATCTACGCTGAACTGATATCTACCCTGAACTGCTATCTACCCTGAACTGCTATCTACGCTGAACTGATATATACCCTGAACTGCTATCTACGCTGAACTGATATATACCCTGAACTGCTATCTACCCTGAACTGATATCTACCCTGAACTGCTATCTACCCTGAACTGCTATCTACCCTGAACTGCTATCTACCCTGAACTACTATCTACCCTGAACTACTATCTACCCTGAACTGATATCTACCATGAACTGCTATCTACCCTGAACTGATATCTACCCTGAACTGATATCAACCCTGAACTGCTATCAACCCTGAACTGCTATCTACCATGAACTGCTATCTACCCTGAACTACTATCTACCCTGAACTGATATCTACCATGAACTGCTATCTACCCTGAACTGATATCTACGCTGAACTGATATCTATCCTGAACTGATATCAACCCTGAACTGCTATCTACCATGAACTGCTATCTACCCTGAACTACTATCTACCCTGAACTGATATCTACCCTGAACTGATATCTACCCTGAACTGATATCAACCCTGAACTGCTATCTACCATGAACTGCTATCTACCCTGAACTACTATCTACCCTGAACTGATATCTACCCTGAACTGATATCTACCCTGAACTGCTATCTACCCTGAACTGCTATCTACCCTGAACTGCTATCTACCATGAACTGCTATCTACCCTGAACTACTATGTACCCTGAACTACTATCTACCCTGAACTGCTATCTACCCTGAACTGCTATCTACCCTGAACTACTATCTACCCTGAACTACTATCTACCCTGAACTGCTATGTACCCTGAACTGATATTTAGCCTGAAATAAATATCATCACTGTCCAAAGAAATTCAGGCATACACCACCATACTAACCACTACACCACCATACTAACCACTACACCACCGTACTAACCACTACATCACCGTACTAACCACTACACCACCATACTAACCACTACACCACCGTACTAACACTACACCACCGTACTAACTACTACACCACCATACTAACCACTACAACACCATACTAACCACTACACCACCATACTAACCACTACATCACCATACTAACCACTACACCACCATACTAACCACTACACCACCGTACTAACCACTACACCACCGTACTAACCACTACAACACCATACTAACCACTACACCACCATACTAACCACTACATCACCATACTAACCACTACACCACCATACTAACCACTACACCACCGTACTAACCACTACACCACCATACTAACCACTACACCACCGTACTAACACTACACCACCGTACTAACTACTACACCACCATACTAACCACTACACCACCATACTAACCACTACACCACCATACTAACCACTACACCACCAAACTAACCACAACACCACCATACTAACCACTACACCACCATACTAACCACTACACCACCAAACTAACCACTACACCACCATACTAACCACTACACCACCAAACTAACCACTACACCACCATACTAACCACTACACCACCATACTAACCACTATACCACCATACTAACCACTACACCACCTTACTAACCACTACACCACCGTACTAACCACTACACCACCATACTAACCACTACACCACCATATTAACCACTACACCACCGTGCTAACCACTACACCACCGTACTAACCACTACACCACCGTGCTAACCTGTGTGTGTGGGTGTTTTCAAACTCTAGCTGACCATTGGTTGACATGGTTTTACTGATGACAAGCAAATGCTAGTACAGCGTACTTAACAAGCTAGTATCTACAAAATTCTGACCACAAATCAGATGCATTCCTGTTAAAAATAAAAATAATTGAGCAAAACAGCTTGTCTAAAAATGTTGTCCCTGTGTGGATCATCACTGTGGGTGCGTCCGAAATCGCCTACTTGGCTACTACTCAGTAGTAAAATCAGTAGGCGAGCGCGGCTAGTATGTCCGTATACTCAGTAGGCATGGAGTAGTAGCTGAACTGTACCTGGATGACCTCCTGAATTGGCAGCCTTTTTAATGTATGCGACCACAGCACACTGTGCTATCCCATGATTCACCTGGAGCCCCAGATTAATTCAAATTGGAGGAAGTACTTGTTTGACTGCATTGTGCCAAGTGTAAAGTTTGGTGGAGGGGGAATCATGGTGTGGGGTTGTTTTTAGGAGTTGGGCTCGGACCCTTAGTTCCAGTGAAAGGAACTCCTAATGCTTCACAGACCAAGAGACTTGGGACGATTTCATGCTCCCAACTTTGTGGGGACAGTTTGGGGACGGCCCCTTCCTGTTCCAACATGACTGCCCACCAGTGCACAAAGCAGCTCCATAAAGACATGGAGGAGTGAGTCTGGTTTGGAAGAACTTGACTGGCCTGCACAGAGTCCTGACCTCAACCTGATAGAACACCTTTGGGATGAATTAGAGCGAAGACTTTGAGCCAGACCTTCTCGTCCAACATCAGCGTCTGACCTCACTAATGTGCTTCTGGAAGAACGGTCAAACATTCCCATAAACACTCTCCTAAACCGTGTGGAGAGACTTCCCAGAAGAGTTGAAGCTGTAATAGCTTCAAAGGGACATCGTATTAAACCCTATGGATTAAGAATGGGACGTCATTCAAGTTTATATGCGTGTGAAGACAGGCGAGCAAATACTTTTGGCAATACAGTGTATATAGATTTATAGTATGCAAAGAGCAGCAGAAGCTTTGATGTCTAAGGAAGCTGTAGTATTAGGATTATAATGAACTGCCACTCTGCTCTGTTTGTTCTAGGAGCCCGTTTAGAATAAAAGCTTGAGTAAGAAGTGAAGCACGGACTGTCACCTCAGGCTCTCGCATCATAACTGTGATAAGCTGGATTGTTTTGTTGTTTTGTCTTCCATCAAAGGAAATTGAACGGCTTTGTAATATGGACATATGTAATATGTCTATATCTAGTGTGCACCTAATAGTATCTGATACACACCAGATAATAGCTTATCACATAGAATCTAGTGTTCACCTAATAGCATGTGGTGTGCACTAGGTATTATTAGGTGAGCACCAGATACTATAAAAATATGTAATATGTCTATATCTGGTGTGCACCTAATAGTATCTGATAAACACAAAATTATATAAAAATATAAACTATGTATCTAATAATCACATAGCATCTAGCGTGCAACTAATAGTATCTGGTGGACACTAGGTACTAATAGGTGAACACCAGACACTATAAAAATATGTAATATGTCTGTATCTGGTGTGCACCTAATAGTATCTGATACACACCACATAATAGCTTATAACATAGAATCTAGTGTGCACCAGATAGAATTACGTACATACTATGCACTATAAGGTGAGCACAAGATACTATAGAATTAAAAAGTATGTTTCTGGTGTGCACCTAATATTATCTGGTACACACTAGGTGTTATTACATGAGCACAAGATACTACAGAAATATATAATATTGTTCTGGTGTGCACCTAATAGTATCTGATACACTTCAGATAATCTAAAATATAAACTGTGTGTCTGGTGCTCATTACATAGCATCTAGTATGCACCAAATAATATGTGGTGCACACTAGATATTATTAGGTGAACACCAGATACTATAAAAATATGTAATTTGTCTATATCTAGTGTGCACCTAATAGTATCTGGTGCATACTAGGTACTATTAGGTGAGCACCAGATACTATAGAAATATATTGTATGTTTCTGGTATGCACCTAATAGTATCTGATACACACCAGATAAACTAAAAATATAAACTGTGTATCTGGTGCTCATCACATAGCATCTAGTGAGCACCTAATAGTATCTGGTGCACACTAGGTACTATTAGGTGAGTACCAAATACTATAGAAATATATATTATATTTCTGGTGTGCACCTTATAGTATCTGATACACACCAAATAGTATAAAAGTATAAATTATGTATTCGGTGCTCATCACATAGCATCTAGTGAGCAATTAGTAGTATCTGGTGCATACTAGGTACTATTAGGTGGGCACCAGATATTATAGAAATACATTGTATGTTTCTGGTATGCACCTAATAGTATCTGATACACACCACACTAAAAAAATAAACTATGTATCTGGTGCTCACCTTTTAGTATTGGGTGCTCACCATATGTCATTTGGTGTGCACCTAATAGTATCTGATACACACCAGATAAACTAAAAATATAAACTGTCTATCTCGTGCTTATCATATAGCATCTAGTGAGCACCTAATAGTATCTGGTGCACACTAGGTACTATTAGGTGAGCACCAGATACTATAGAAATATATAGAGATATATTGTATGTTTCTGGTATGCACCTAATAGTATCTGATACACACCAGATAAACTAAAAAAATAAACTATGTATCTGGTGCTCACCTTTTAGTATTGGGTGCTCACCATATGTCATTTGGTGTGCACCTAATAGTATCTGGTGCACACCTGACAGTATCTAGTGTGCACCAAATTCTTTACCTAATAAATACACCACTTCTCTTTATAACTAAATAAAAATAAATAACACTACATCAAATTTCATAAATAAAACATAATCGTGAGCACTGCAGAAAGCACTTCACGCCTCTCCCCAGCTGTGGGAGTGCAGAAACAAAACAAACTGCAGCTTTATTCGCATAAAAATCATCTGCGTCTGCCAAAATACAAATGTAAACAAATTTAAACATAAAATAAACACTTTTTGAAACACTGACGGCTGGTCTTTTCCGTCAAACAAAGTTATTCAAACACAGTAAAACAATATTTTACAGGTGTAGACCCTACTTAACTACAAACACCTGAGCAGACAGAGTACGACCGGCAGCCCAAAATCATTTTCTTCTGTCAGTGCAGCTCCATTCACTGTGACTTTAAAGACAAACCTGTTTGCAGCTCAGTATTCGGATAAATGCAGGTCTGTGTGTGTGCCGGCATTAAAGATCAGTTACATATCGAGCCCGCCGGGGGAGTCGAATATAATTACTGTTCTAAACCCGGCCAAAGAGTGACGAGGCTGGTGTATGTGTGTCCATCTGCAGCAGCGCTGATTCGATTTCATCACACCTTTTGTGGAGGAGAGAAAAGCCTCACCCCACGCTCAGCTAACAGACAGAGATCAATCTCGGCAGGAATGGCCAGAGGCCCACTTTCCTCCATACAGAACCAGTGTGAGTAATAAAAACGCTCACCTGCAGCCCTTTGGGACCGAGGCCACAATCCCTGAAAGGACTATTAGGGGCATATAGAAACATTTCTTTAAAATAGAAAGCGGAGAAAAATCTGCAGCCCACTGGGACACAACACCGGGAACGCTGGAGTCTGCAGCCTTCCCGGTCGTTCCTATAGAGTGCGACTGTATGGCCCTCGTTTGACTGGTTTTTACTCAGCATCGTTATAGTACTGAGGTTCTAACTGGTGATACAGCACCAGATGATATGTGGTGGGCACTAGATACAGGTCCTATTAGGTGCACACCAGATAGGCGGGCATCACATACTTATATCAAAAAAAAATATATATATATAATATAAAAATATACACATATACATCTATCTGGTGCTCACCATATAGCATCTAGTGTGCACCTAATATTATCTTGTGCACACTAGGTACTATTAGGGGAGCACCAGACACTATAGAAATATATAATATGTTTCTGGTGTGCATCTAATAGTATCTGGTGTGCACTGGGTACTAATAGGTGAGCACCTGATACTATAGAAATATATAACATGTTTTCTGATGTGCGTCTAATAGTATCTGATCCACACCAGATAATAGCTCATCACATAGAATCTAGTGTGCACCAGATACGATTAGGTGCACACTATGTACTATAAGGTGAGCACAAGATACTATAGATTTCAATAGTATATGAAGAGCACCAGATACATAGTTTATATTATCTAGTGTGCACCAGACACTATTAGGTGCACACTATGTACTATTGGGTGAGCACGATACTATAGATTTCAATAGTATGTGAAGAGCACCAGATACATAGTTTATATTATCTAGTGTGCACCAGATACTATTAGGTGCACACTATGTACTATTGGGTGAGCACAAGATACTATAGATTTCAATAGTATGTGAAGAGCACCAGATACATAGTTTATATTATCTGGTGTGCACCAGATACTATTAGGTGCACACTATGTACTATTGGGTGAGCACAAGATACTATAGATTTCAATAGTATGTGAAGAACACCAGATACATAGTTTATATTATCTGGTGTGCACCAGATACTATTAGGTGCACACCAGATAATATAAACTATGTATCTGGTGCTCTTCACATAGCATCTAGTGTGCCCCTAATAGTATCTGGTGCATATTAGGTACTGTTAGGTGACCACTATACACTATGGAAATATATAATATGTTTTTGGTGTTCACCTAAAAGTATCTGATACACACCAGATAATATAAAGATATAAATTAAGTATCAGGTGCTCATCACAAATCATCTAGTGTGCACCTAATATTATCTTGTGCACACTAGGTACTATTAGGTGAGCACTAGATACTTTAAAATAATGTGATATGTCTATATATATTCTATATATATTCTATATACATATTCTAAACTGGTCTCTCTCTTCACTTTGACAGTAAGAAAGAAAGTTACTACAGCGTCCATCCTGGACCAATGTCTGCTCATAAAGGACTAAGCCCACCTGGAGCTTCTTTTATACCGAGTGTGATTACATCATATTAAATGTGTACTGAACATTTACAGACACTGTTAGTCTTAAGTTGCTCCTGTCCCAACTGTTTGGGAACATGTTGCAGGCATCAATTTCAACCTACCTTCTACCTTCAACCTTTCTGGAACTGAGTTTGCAACAAACTGGCTACTTGACCACACTGGCGGTCAGGGGGCGAGTGTGTGAATTAGGTGTTTTGCACAGTCGCTGAGCAGAGAAGCTCACATGACCTTTCTCTAGTCCCACAAACAAGAAGTAAGCGAAACATGAGAGGCCGAGTAAAGCATGTGTGAATGTGGGAGAGGGGTGCTATTTCCCCCCGGGGCTTCATTTCCACCTCCACATCCTGAGCTGTGCCACTTCCCTCCCCCTGCCATGCCAGGATGCAGCAACCTGTGATTACCTCATACCCCCTCCCTCGGCATTCTGCGGGAGAGCCAGAGGATAAGGGCTGCTCTGCAAACACACTCGCGCCGCCTCTCTCTCTCTCTTCCTCTCGCTCTCTCTCCTTCTTTCTCTCTCTCTCTCTCCCCCTCTCTCTCTCTCTCTCTCTCTCTCTCCCCCTCTCTCTCTCTTGCAAAGAATCTTAATGACAGCCAACATACACTAAATTGCCAAAAGTATTCACTCACCCATCCACATCACTGAATTCAGGTGTTCCAATCACTTGCATGGCAACAGGTGTACAAAGCCAAGCACCTAGTCATGCAGACTGCTTCTACACTCATTAGTAAAGAATGGGTCTCTCTCAGGAGCTCAGTGAACTCCAGCGTGGTACCGTGATAGGACGCCACCTGTGCAACAAGTCCAGTGGTGAAGTTTCCTCCCTACTAAATATTCCACAGTCGACTGGTGATCAGTGGTTTTATAACCAAGTGGAAGTGATTGGGAACGACAGCAGCTCAGCCACCAAGTGGTATAGTGCCCAGAGGTCACCAACTTTCTGCAGAGTCAATCAATACAGACCTCCAAACTTCATGTGGTCTTCAGATTAGCCCAAGATCAGAGTGTAGAGAGCTTCATGGACTGGGTTTTCATGGCCGAGCAGCTGCATCCAAGCCTTACATCACCAAGCGCAATGCAAAGCGTAGGGTGCAGAGGTGGACTACAGAAGACTTTTGAAGGTTCTACAGCAAAGGCAGTGGTTATAGAGCTGTATGTACAGGTTGTATGGTTAAATTACATGGTCTGCTTATTAACACATCCACCACAGACAACGCACTTCTGCACAGTTCAGTGCACAATGTTTACTGTTTATAAATAAAACACATAACTAAGCATCAGCTGGTCAGGGGTGTTCAAACTTTTGCATATGGCTTTATATTTGAATGCACATGTGTTTCTTTACATGGGTACATGACTCTGCCATCATAGGATAGAAAACTTTACTTACTTAAAATGATGTATACAGTACTGTACAAAGATTTTAGACTAATTAGGACTTTATATTTAATTGCATAATCTAATACTTTTATAATATATTAATTACAAATATGAAACTAATATAATATTTCCAGTATTAATAGAGTAAGTAGTGCTTCTACATAGGTCAGTGTGTTTATTTAACCCTTTCCAAGCGTCTCCTTCTATAAATAACCCAGTATTATTTACAGTTCTCATCTAATACCTGCTTTGACTGCTCAGTACTTCATTAAGCTAAATCAAGATTGCTGCTGAAGGAACTGAACACATTCATACAATGTCTGGGGCGTCCAGGAGAAATCTGGAACTACACTTTGTTCTTCAAACTGGAGCTCAAGATCTGATCTACTTCTTTCATAATAAGATATTCATGTTACTTTGTATTGTATGTATGATTATTTACATCTGTTCTAATGATATCTGGAGTTCTTACTGGTGAACACACACTTATTGATCAGATAAAGCTTTTAAACGAGTCTTCTGCTCTGTACCTGTACAAGAACTATGACCTATTTTAAAGATATCATTCCTTTTCCCCAGCACGGCACCCCGTCTTCATCTTTCTCTCAATCACCTGCGTGTACATGCGGACGCCCCCTCCACACAGGTCGCCCAGCAACATCAGACTGAGGGAGAGAAGGAGTGGGCAGAGCGCGGAGAAACGCGAGCGCGGCCAGGCAGGTCCGCGCATCCTCTCTCCGCTGGCTTGCGGTGACCCTGCGTGGGCGCTGCAGTCTCAGAGAGCGCTGCTGAAACGCTCCTCCAGGAACCCAGACGCCGCTGGCGCCGAGCCCGACTGAATGGAGCCACAGGAGAGGGAACAGCGTGTCAAATACAGTGTGTTCCGTCATCACCGTGCATGAGACTGTGGACAAAACGATGGAGCGCCAGCAACCAGAGCCTGACCGATATATCGATAGACTGATTATTATTTAAATTCTTTTATTATTTAAAATCTTTGAGCAGCGTTGCTCCTAAACAGTTTGTTGATGCATGTTCTGGAATAGTGTCCATCCTTGACCCGTCCCTGCTGATAAAGGACTAAGCCTTGCCTAGGGCTTCCTTTTATACCTGAATGTAATTACATAGTATTTAACGTTTACTGAACACTTACAGACACTCCCCATTCATACCCAAACTCAGGATCCAGACACCCCCCAATCAAAGCCGGACTTTGCTATCATCAAGAACTGGTTACACACAGCTCATCCAATTTGCACTACTGTTTATAACTGCACTAGCCACACCCACAGACTTTAATCTGTTAGGAACCTATGTCACTTTATTGTTCTTGATGTCAATACCAGGAACCTTTCTATTTTTATATGTTTATATTTGTACATTTAGTCTGTATTAGAATAGAATTGGTGCAGTGAAACACCCATATATATATATATATATATATATATATATATATATATATATATATATATATATATATATATATATACACTAGGTGGCAGTGAGCACACTTGCCCAGAGTGGTGAGCAGCCCTATCCCCAGTGCCCTGGGAGCAGTTGGAGGTTAGGTGCCTTGCTTAAGAGCATTCTGTGCAGTGTGCTGTTGGCCCACGGGATCGAACCAGCAACCCTCCCACCTCTAACTTTCAGCTCAGGACTGCCCCCACTTTTTTATGACTAATTATAAGTTTAGACATATATTTTTATTCTTAGTGTTATTTAATGTTAATGTTTGTTGCTGCACAATGGGTTTGAGAGTAACGCAATTCCAACACTCCGTACGTCCTGCTCATATTGCAGTACTGACAATAAAGCTGACTTGGACTTTGACTTTGCTCATGTCCCAACTGTTTGGGAACACGTTGCAGGAATCAGATTTAACAATCAGGTTGAAATATTCAGATCAAACAGGTCAATAGAGATTTACAAACCACTGTTTTTATTTACATTCCACCCACAAGCCCAACTTTTTTGGAACTGAGTTTGTAACAATTTGGCTACTTGACCAGATTGGCGGTCAGGGGGAAACTAGGTTGAATTAGGTAAGCTCACATGAGCTTTCTCAAATTCCACAAACAAGAAGAAAACAAAACATGACAGAACGAAGGGTTCGTTGGTCTTCGGGGGCCGAGTTTAGACTGGCAGTGTCAGCCACCCCCAGGTTTTATTAGTATCAGGGATCGTTTAACCCTGATGATGCTAGCCAGGAGACTGAACATATCCTTTGCTACAGTACCATACAGTACCAGAGACCATTAACAAGACAACTTGCTCAGGGATGTTGGAACAGGGTGTTGGAACCCAGGGGCTCTGGATAAGAGGCAGGCCTTGGTGAGCTATAGGCCATATGCCAATACAAATTAGATGTAAGTGTTCAGTAGCTTCTTCTGAAATATAAACATTTTTTTACAATCGCTTGTATTTGCAAATAGATTTTATAATAATGATAAAAGCATAAAGACATTTAATTACCACTGAACAGTTAGAAAACCCTTAATAACTAATGAACAGAAGACCTTATCAACGTCTTATGAAAACATATTGGTACCACATTTCTAAGATTTGCTATGTTTGTATTTATTAGGGGATTATTAGGGCATTATTAATATATATAGCTCTGGGACTGTCGGGATGCTGGGAAGTGGCTTAAAAAGAGAAATACACCACGTGCAGATGGTCTGTGTACATGAGCTAATACAATTGGCCCTAGAGTTAATATAATTGGCCCTTATGTATGAAGCCTGCATTTGTTACATGGTGTATTGCATGTAGGCTATGACCTTTTGTTGGTCCACACCACTTGTCAGGCCAACCTCAAAGAGAGAGAGAGCTTACTTTTTATATGAACAGAGGTAGTAACTGAGAGTTAAGCCAGTATAGAGCTTGTGAATCCATTATTTAGTCATCAGATTCATGCACAATGACTCAATGACTCATCCAGAAAGCTGAACCCCCATATCAATGAACAGAGTTACATCAGAGAAACATGGCGGTGGTAGTGGGGTGCAAGAAAACAAACTTTTTTTGGCCCTTCCCTCCCTATTTCCTGACGTCATATAACTCCATATTGTGGCCCCCACAACGAAAAGCTTATATCGTTGCTGTCCAAAGAAAAACATGTCTTCAAAATAGAAACTTTACATGAGAGGACAAAAACATTCTTTACTTTCAATGTAAGTTTATGTAATATGGTTTTGGAGCATTTCTATTGGTCCATCCATCATGAAACTTTCACAGAATATAATATGTTGTGTACATATAATATAGAAAAATGAAAATTCAACAAAAATGAAGAAACATGTTGTCTTTGGACAGGAACCCAGTACAACATGCCATGCTGCTAGCGATGCAACAGATATATATATATATATATCTGTTGGGAAGCTCTGGGACTGTCGGGATGCTCTGGGAAGTGGCTTGAAAGGAGAAAGAAGCCAGGTGCAGATGGTCTGTGTACATCAGAGGTGAACGTTTCTGCAGCAGATCTTTTTAAAAGACAATGTTTATGAACATATGGAGAAGTAGAGTGAGGTGGTCATCAAGGCCAGAGGACCCTCTTAGTAGTTGGTGTCCTACATTTGCATGTTTAGTGATTCAAGACCTTCAAAGAGTTAATATAATTGGCGTAGGACTCGCATTAACATAGAAAGTATACAATCAAAGTACGAGTGAAGAGCATAGATGGTTCCCCTCCTCTCCTACGTTCCTTTTCATGAACAACACAGACCTTGAGTGCCTTGAAATGCCTCAATAGCTGCTCGCTGCAGGTGCATTCAGCCGTCAACCGGCACAAAGTGCACTCGGAGGACGCATCGGAAGAAACGCCCGGTGCTCTTTCTGAGTCTGTGAGGTTTCACCGCCAAGTTTGGATCAGTGCCGCACCTTCACTACCATCTCATTCAGGTTCTCTCCCTTCAGCCAGACGTGCCCTTCATTCTCCTGGATGATGCAATACTAATAATAATCTTGGGGACTGATGGCAGCCCATCGGTCAAGGTCTGAATTCATTTATGTGCTTTGTTAGGCCGACTAGAGGAGGGCAGGCGTTTTCAGGGATCAACCACAAGCTCTCTGCAGGATCATTAGGTTCTGTGCAGCACAAAGGAATCATCTTAAATGTCTGATGGATGATGCTACTGAGGAGGTGAGACTTTTGCCGCAATACAGACTTTCGGAGACCGAGAACAAGACAACTTCACTGTTCAGCGCAGGGACGCCTGAACTTGCTTTGTGAGATGTAAACATCAGTAGAATCTTAAGGTATGAAGCAAACTTGGATCAAGTCCTGGAGCAGGGTTGGGCCACTGCATACTCATATAGAGCTACACAATTTAAAGTACTTAGCATACATAGTTTGTACATGGCTGGTCAAGTTTCTAGTTTTTATGAAGTATGAAGCTTGCATCACTGTCCAAATATTTCTGGGCCTAACTGTACATGTTTTCTTTGGACAGGGACGATATATACAGCTCTTAACTATCAGTCTCAACTACTTACGTGATTTAGGTGTCTCTTACTGCGTGTCCAGCGTTACCTGTGGTTCTCTACGCTCACCACTCCACATGGCCAGCCCCCCTATGGCAGCCAGTCATCTACAATATAATGTATCTGATTTACTTCCTAACTGCGAATCCCTCGAAAGCTCGAATGCTGTTTTAGAGCAGAGAAAACTTCAAACCGTACAGCTCTCTGGCTCATCGTGACAGGGGTTTGACATCCTAGGCTCAGAGCTGCGGCAGATAAAAGCACAGGCTCAGGGTGCCGCGGCTCGGGAAGGCATCTGAGAAAGAATTTGTCATTAGGGCGGAAAGTAATTACTCGATTAGAACAGCTCTGTTCGTTTGAGCAAGTGACGCTTCCCAGTTAAGAGCAGTCCATATGGTTTGCTGTGGAGGGCTGCCAAAAGATCTACGTGCTAATTGCTAGACGTCTCTGTGGGCCACGGAAGTAACGTAGAATATTCTTGCTTCGTGGCTCAACCCGAGTCTAGTGCCAACAGATACACAGACTGTTCACCGATACCCTTCAGCAGAAAGTTCCCCCAGAGAGCTAACCTCGCTAACGATGAGCGGAAAGCTATTGCGTGTGATTTACACAGTTGAGTCACATTATTATGACCACCAACTAACAGCCTCGTGTAGCACAGACACCAGTTAGACTGCTTATTAAAGGGGACCCCGGCTGGTAACACTTGTAAGGCTTAATAGGGTGAAATGACTCTAAATTATTAATACACATTGTAAATCACTAAAAGTATCAGATTTATTAGATTTTCTGTAAAATCCCGCTGCACGTAGGTCTCCATTGTTGTAACTACTGACGTGCTCAGCAGGTAGTGACGTCAAATGGTTGCAGTAGCCGGCCGTCGTGCTTGAGCACAGCTAGCTAGCTAAACATGCTACTGTTCAGCCTTTCCAGTTTGAGCCAGAACACAACATTTCTGACATCAGCAGCGACATCACACACCACGTTAGTGTAAATGGTGAACAGAGAGGGTGGAGGAGAGAGTGGACACAGTGCTGGAGTTGTTGTGAAACTGTGTGTTGGTGGTGACGGAGAAGGAGAGTGTCTGTTAAAGGAGCTCCGCTCAGTAAACAGCTAGATACACTGAACGGGAGTGTCTCTGAGCTTCACACTCCTTTATTAGTGAAGTAGTATGTTCACTACTAAGACTGTACTTTCATCTTCAGGATCCACAAACGAGGGAGAAGCAGCTGACGCTAACACTAAACGTTCTCAGGAGAGAGTCCAGCGCATGTTCACGTTCACGGTTCTTCTCGTGGTTCTTCATAATCTGGAGCTTTTGGGCTTCCTGTGTGGGGAAACTGTGGCACTGCATTGTGTTTTAGTCTACGCTTAAAACCAACAGCCTCCGTCAAGTCTCTCACCAGTGGTGGTCTACTGAACCACCTGAAGTGAGGAGAGCAGAGCGGGGGTCTTTGGGTAGCTGTGTTGGTCCACATGCTGCTTCACTAACTATTCTCCTTGTTTATGAAAGCTGTTTAGACTAATATCAGTCTTCACACTGCCTTTCACTGAAACAACATCAACAACACAATGTACATGGTTTTCTTTAAGCTAGGTTAGTAACTAACATTCACCCCTTCCAACTGCAGTCAAGTTTAGCACTGCAAGTATTTGATGTCATCTACCCAACATGCATTGCGCGTGTTAAATATTTAGAATAAAATTGCTAGTTTATAAATAAATCTGATACTTTTTGTGTTTTTTATTTGCAACATGTCTTAACAATTTAGAGTTATTACACCATATCAAGGCTTAGGTAGGTCCTGGTAGGTTGTCATAGGTTCCTGGAGCCATGCTAACTGCAGTGCAACCCACAGTTGCTGGAGGAGCATCCATAGAGCCAACCAGGTGGTCCCATGGATGCTCAATTGGGTTAAGGTCTGGGGAAGAATTTTGGGTCCAGCGTGGTACTTGGAAGTCAGCTCTTCCAACCAATGTGGGACATTTCTAGTCGTGTGACGTGTCGCATTGTCTTGCTGGAAGATCCCATCCGCCCCAGAGAAGACAATCAGCATGTATGGTGTACGTGATCTGCAAGGATGGATTCATACCCACATCGCTTGAGAGTGTTTTCCACATGGGTGAGTGGGGAATGACCATAACTCTGCCACCGTGGTCATAATAATGTGACTCGACTGTGTAGCATCATTACTAACTACTAATCTTCAACTGTATTTCCTTCTTGCCACATGAGCAGCAACGTTCCTTCTGGGAATACTGGAAGTACATCCTCATGATGCAATAATAAGCAGTAGCCAAGACCTGTCATGGAAGCTTGTCTAACCTGGACAAGCGGCAGTGACCAAAGCCTCAGACGTACAGATGAAACGACTGTGTGTTTGTTCCCCAGAAGGCTGTTGTGCTTTGTGTCAAGGCATTGCATCAGCAGATCTTCCTCCATGTTTTTAAACACTGAAGCTTAAATCTCTGAAAAACAGCCTTCATGATCAATATTTAGTGGTTTATTCATGAATCCATATTTAACACCGATGAGGAAAGCATGATTTCTTTGCTGAAACTAATAGCTCAGCAATTTAAAACTGCTTAGGCTGGTAAAGCTGGACGTCCAGCCTATAGTTAAGCAGCATGTTAGATGTTTCGGTTTGGGTTCACTGATCAAATCCACCCGGACTGAAGCTCTTTGAGAAGTACAGTGTAGGATAAGATTTTTTCATACTGTCCAGCTGTACGTTCACTTTGACACCCACCTAGACCATCAAAGACCACCTGAAATCAGATGCTGAAGCTAGTCTTAAGGTTTTTCACCAAGTCAGTGGTACTGTATGATAATACTGGAGATGCCGCGTTCTCTCTTCTTCAGTAACAATATCCACACTGAACCAGTCAGTTCCATCACAATCGTTAAACGTTACTAAGCTTAAATGAGAGTATGCGTTATTCCAGGCTATATTTGGATGCCATGCTGACTCCCTGGCTGCCGGAGCGAGGAGGTACTGCCCGAACCACACATGCCGATGTACTCCTCGATATGCTCCTTGTGGTTATCGCTGAAGTATGGCCACCTTCCTGCTCTCCTTCCACCTTCCTGCGTTTGCATCCATGTGTGAAGTTAAGGTAGCCTTTAAACAGACATTCGGTTTTTGTGCATACTGTGAAATACAGTGTAATCCTGCTGGTGCCACCGACTGTATTGACTCCAGTAGATGTTCACTGATGATGAATAGACCAATAGAAATGCTCCCAAATCATTTGGAATAAACCTTATTTGCATTAACTTGCATTGAAAGTAAAGTCGGTTTTTGGTCTATGCTGTAAAGTTACTGTTTTGGAGGTAATTGTTTTTCTTTGGACAGCAACCATATACAAATTCACATGTCGTCACTGTATAAAGAAAAAACACCACCTTACTAACCACTACACCACCGTACTAACCACTACACCACCGTACTAACCACTATACCACCGTACTAACCACTACACCACCATACTAGCCACTACACCACCGTACTAACCACTACACCACCGTACTAACCACTACACCACCATACTAACCACTACACCACCGTACTAACCACTACACCACCATACTAACCACTACACCACCATACTAACCACTACACCACCATACTAACCACTACACCATCATACTAACCACTACTCTACCGTACTAACCACTACACCATCGAACTAACCACTACACCACTATACTAACCACTACACCACCGTACTAACCACTACACCACCGTACTAACCACTACACCATCGAACTAACCACTGCACCACTATACTAACCACTACACCACCATACTAACCACTACACCACCGTACTAACCACTACACCACCATACTAACCACTACACCACCGTACTAACCACTACACCACCGTACTAACCACTACACCACCGTACTAATCACTACACCACCATACTTACCACTACACCACCGTACTAACCACTACACCACCGTACTAACCACTGCACCACCGTACTAACCACTACACCACCGTACTAACCACTACACCACCGTACTAACCACTACACCACCGTACTAACCACTACACCACCATACTAACCACTACACCACCATACTGACCACTACACCACCGTACTAACCACTACACCACCGTACTGACCACTACACCACCAAACTAACCACTACACCACCAAACTAACCACTACACCACCATACTAACCACTACACCACTGTACTGACCACTACACCACCATACTAACCACTACACCACCATACTGACCACTACACCACCGTACTAACCACTACACCACCGTACTAACCACTACACCACCGTACTAACACTACACCACCGTACTAACCACTACACCACCATACTAACCACTACACCACCATACTAACCACTACACCACCATACTAACAACTACACCACCATACTAACCACTACACCACCATACTAACCACTACACCACCGTACTAACCACTACACCACCATACTAACCACTACACCACCGTACTAACCACTACACCACCGTACTAACCACTACACCACCATACTAACCACTACCATTCTAACCACTACACCACCTTACTAACCACTACACCACCGTACTAACCACTACACCACCGTACTAACCACTACACCACCGTACTGACCACTACACCACCATACTAACCACTACACCACCGTACTAACCACTACACCACCGTACTAACCACTACACCACCATACTAACCACTACACCACCGTACTAACCACTACACCACCGTACTTACCACTACACCACTATACTAACCACTACACCACCGTACTAACCACTACACCACCGTACTTACCACTACACCACTATACTAACCACTACACCACCGTACTTACCACTACACCACTGTGCCGCCGTGATTGTTATTAGTGTTAGGTCAATTTTGGAGCTGAACTCTAAACTAAACTAAACCTTTTAAATGATTTAAATAATTGTTTTTCTCGTGATGACAATCATATATGATCACAGTGTGTAAGCTGGCAATCACTACACATCATATTATACACCCTACAGTAAATTATCCATAAGAAACCGAGTGCGAGTAAGACTGAAATTATTAAAAAAACATACACCGCACATCAGTGGGAGCCCGGCGGGGTCCTACCCAGGCTGCTAAACCTCAGCAGCTTCCAGAGAAAGGGAGCTGTCAGTAAAATGAATGCGGTAGGGAAAAACCAAAATAGGAAAACCAAAAATGTTGAGTGTATTCAGCATGTTTTTTTTCTCCACTTATCCAAAGCTCGACAGATAAGCAAAAAATAGCTTTACTGAAAAGGGGGCAACAAGGGGAGGAGAGGAAGAGAGGGAGCAGGAGAGAAAAAGGAGGACATGAGGAGGAGGAGGGGAAGAGTGGCGGGGAAGAAAGAAACGTTCCCGGCTCTGTAATGATGGGTGAAGAGGTAAACTGACCTGTTCCAGCTGCTTTCTGCATCGTCAGCCGTCCCTGGAATCAGTCTGCAGCTGCAGCTATGCCGTTAGGCTGGTTTACATGTTTGTGTCTCTTTAATGTAGTCACAGTTTTAGGGGGTGAACAGTTCTGCAGTTTAGGAACACGTCATGAATCTGATCTGTCGCTACCGTATCAAGATCTGTACTCTGTGTGGTTCCAGATTTCTCCTGGACGCCCCAGACATTGTAGGAATGTATTCAGTTCCTTCAGCAGCAATCTTGATTTAGCTTTGACTTAGCCAGTAGATTATGTCATGCTTGCCCTGTTTCTCCTCCTGCCTGTCTCTGTTTGCCCTCCTGTCATTTTTCCAGGTGCTTCTGTTTGTTTTGGTTCCTAGCGTCTAACTTCTTCCTGTCGCCGCCCTTTTGCCAGGCCCCTTACCAACCCCCCCCTAGTTTGTGGCTAGTCAAGACAAACAAGACAAAAGTCAAGACAAACAAGACAAAAGTCAAGACAAGACAAGACAAGACAAAAGTCAAGACAAGACAAGTCAAGTCAGGTCAAGTCAAAACAAGACAAGACAAAAGTCAACACTAGTCAAGTCAGGTCAAGTCAAAACAAGACAAGACAAAAGTCAAGACAAGACAAGTCAAAAGTCAAGTCATGTCAATTCAGAAGTCAATTAAAAAAAGGTAAGTCAAGACAAGACAAGACAAACGTCAAGACAAGACAAGTCAAGTCAAAAGACAAAACAAGACAAAAGACAAGACAAAAGTCAAGACAAAACAAGACACACAAGTCAAGACAAGACAAAACAAGACAAGACAAAAGTCAAGACAAAACAAGACACACAAGTCAAGACAAGACAAAACAAGACAAGACAAAAGTCAAGACAAAACAAGACACACAAGTCAAGACAAGACAAGTCAAGTCAAAACAAGACAAGACAAAAGTCAAGACAAGACAAAAGTCAAGACAAGACAAGAAAAAAGACAAGACAAAAGACAAGACAAAAGTCAAAACAAGACAAGACAAAAGACAAGACAAGACAAAAGTCAAGTCACATCAATTCAGAAGTCAATTAAAAAAAGTTAAGACAAGACAAGACAAAAGTCAAGACAAGACAAGTCAAGTCAAGTCAAAAGTTAAGTCAAGTCACGTCAATTCAGAAGTCAATTAAAAAAAGTTAAATCAAGACAAGGCAGGAAAAGTCAATTCAAGTCAAAAGACAAAAAAAGACAAAAGTCAAGACAAAACAAGACACACAAGTCAAGACAAGACAAGTCAAGTCAAAACAAGACAAGACAAAAGTCAAGACAAGACAAGTCAAAAGTTAAGTCACGTCACGTATATTCAGAAGTCAAGTCACATCATGTCAAGTCCAGTCATTCTGGTACATAAAATTGTAATGAATACGCTAGCTGATGTCTGAGACATCCCCACCCCATTATTAAAACCTTTATTAGTGGAGGGCTACATGTAGGGTGGTCTATCAAAAATAGTCCCCAAACTCAACTTCTTTTTTCACTGTTTACCAGTTTTATCATCACCCTCTATTTTTTTCTCTTTTGTATGTAATGTTGGTTTGCTGGTCAGTTTGGACTGAAAATAAAATTACTATAAGTGTGCTGTAGATATGGTGACCCCTGGTTCCCATCACAACCACTTTACATAAAAACCCTCGGAATGACTTTATTTACACCTAGAAGATGAATTAAGCTGAATTTCTAAGAACATGGTGGAGCTACCCTTTACGCAAACACTATGAAGAGCTTGGATCTACATATTATAATGGGCCGGATTGTATAAGCTCAGTGCTCGGAGAGCATGAACCCTCAGTACTGCTAAGCGGCACCACTGCAGTGACGTCTCTGGAGGAAGACACTGAAAGCAGCAGCTCCCTGCAGATGCAGCAGAGCCGGAGCTGGACAGAGAAACTGTGCTGAGTTGACACGCCGCTTTCAAAAGTCCTTCTGCTTCAGCTCATTTGCCAAAGTTTGCTCGGTTATGATAGTAGCACGAGCAGGAGAGGGAGAAGGAGAGAAGTGTGATCCTGCTGCCTCAGCAGCTCACGCAGTCTGCTCAACATTCATACACCGTCTCCCTCTGCATAGAGACGTTCAAACTGCAGGGTCACGTGGTCCAGGAAAAGTTGCTGGTTTTGCTGCAACATGGTAGATTTGTTGCATTTGTATACATAGGATCCATCATCTATTACACACACTCACTGACCACCTCATTGGGAACAGCTGTAGAATGATACATTCATGCAGGCATCTAATCAGCCAATCAGGTGGAGGCAGCTCAGGGCATAAAGTCATGCATGATCAATATGGGTCGGCAGCTTCAGGTAATGTTCACATCGGAACGGGGGGAAAATGTGATCTCAGTTCTGTGGACGGAAATGCCTTATTCATGAAAGAGGTCAGCGGAGAATGGCTAGACTGTTTCCAGCAGACAGGCTACATCCAACTCCGCATCCAAGAATGCACAACATATCCAACCATAAGGCGAATGGGCCACAACAGCAGAAGACCATGGTTCTCACTTCTGTCGGCCAAGAACAGAAAGCTGAGGCAGCAGTGGACAAAACTAGACGGTTGAAGGCTGGAAAGATGTGGCCTGGTCTGAGGAACCTCAATTAGTCACAAACAGGATGATTCCATGGACTCAACATGCCTTGTGTCAACAGTCCGGGCTAGTGGAGGTGGTGTAATGGGGTGGGGAATACTTTCTAATCATTGCTTGCATGACCACAGCCTATTGCGGTATTGATGCTGACCATGTGCTACTTCCATCAAGATGATATCATAAAGCAGTTCTCAGACTGGATTCATGAACAGGACAATGAGGTCAGTGATGTTAAGTGTTCTTCCCAGTCACCAACAGGACACCTCCCAGTCCAATAGGGAGGTGGTATAATGAAAGATTCACAGCTTGAATGTTGTCCTGAATTACATGATGCAATGATGTGACGTGTCTGTGCCATTTCCCCTGGTTGGGTGTTAGTGGGTGGGGTTAGAGATCTCATCAGGAGACTATTTACACCTGTGTAGGTGCGCTTTTGGCGGGCCTTTTTCTTTGGTTGTTTGCTGAAAGCCGCTCGTTTTTGTTTGTATAGCACTTTTTACACACAGTGTTGTCTCAAAGCAGCTTTACAGAAAAGCATTTTATGAAAAAAGTGGAAAAAATGCATAAACATAAACATAGGAAAGGGTATCCAGGTCCAAGCCCACCTAGAGCAAGCCAGAGGCGACAGTAGCAGGAAAAACTCCACGTAGGAGGAAGAAACCTTGAGAGGAACCCAGGCTCAATGGAGAAACCTATCTTCCTCTGGTTGACCCCGGATAGAGAGAGAAGGACAAAGCTAATGAGAGTTTACAACAAGATACAACAAGAAGCTCGGCTTGAACGTGTTTCATAGATATTCTAATTCAGGAGGTAATGGTAGAGTTGAAAAGTTAACATCTCATAGGTTCTCAGTCAGAGTGAGATATGGTGCCAGATGTTGGTGCTCTACTGTAGTAATTCCAGTCATGCAGGCTGACGAGCAGGAGAGCATCTACAGCTCATCCAGTGGAGATGGAGCACTGGTGACTTCTTTTTGATTATATATATATATAATGTCATGTCTTGCCATGCTTCCTTTCCTTCCTTGTCTCTGTTTGTTTTCCTAGCTCCTCCTTGTCTACTCCCTCCTGTCATGCTCCTCATCTGTTCCTGTTTGAGGCTCCTCCCTGTGCCAGGTGTTCCTTGTCTCCTAGCTCCTCTTACTAATACCCCTCTGTTCGCTACATCTACATATTAAAACATTTGACAATTGATGTGCTCATCTATCCTCACTGATCACCGAATCGTTCCTCATCTAATTTCATTCAGCACCGCGGGGGCCTGTAATCAATACCCTTAATTACTGGGTCAGTTTACAAACACAAAATGAATAATGAATTATTCTAATATTCCAGGCCATTAGCAAAATGGGACCCCAAACATCCATGGGCCTGGAAGACCACCAATACTGTTTGGGATAAGAAGGATCGTGAGCAGAACATGCATCCAACATCTAAAACTGAGCTTTGGATGTAAATATCTCTTCAGATTTCTTAAAAAGACTGAAAGCATAATAACTGTGTTAAATGTACTACCTAATATCACCTGATGCTGAATAATGAATACTGGTTTTGAGTGGGAACTAGAAAAGTAGATGGTTGTGCAGCTTAAGCAGTGAGATTTAAGAGGGCTGAATAAACGACAAATAGAGGAGTGCGGGTAAGTGTGTTTGGGGATCTGCTCTGATTGAGTACATGAAGTTTGGTGGTTGTTGTCACGCCATGCCATGTTCTGTCTGTGTATTTTCTTGTTTTTGTTCCCCGTCATTCCCAGGTGTTATTGTTTATGTTTTGGTCATGTGTCCGTCCTTGTCCGACCTGTTCTGTGTTTGTGGCTCCTCCCATTTTCCAGATGTCCCTTGTTTCCTGACGCCTATATATCCCCTTCATTCGCTCCTTGTGTTGGTTGTTCATTGATGTCTAGTCTGTTGTGCTGTTTTCCTGTTTTGTTTATATTTAATGTTTATTGTGCTTCGTGTTTAGTTTTCGTTTGGTTTCATTAAAGGTTTTTGAAAAGCTTGCAAGTGCGTTCACCCTCGTCTACTCTACGGTCCATCCCTGAACGTTGTACGTTGAACAAAACCTTGATGTTTGGTTCGGCTCGAAAATGAATGGGACTCTATGGGGGGGAAAACGAGGGATGAAAAAAAACAAAAAACAGACGAGTGCGGGTCAAACCAACACCGCAGTCATGGTCGGGGGTCTGCCCTGAGTCAGTGTCTGTGAAACGGTGTCTGTCGGTCAAGCAGAAGTTTAGTAGATTGCTGTGCACTTTTCTATCCTATTCATTCTCTATGGAAAAATTTCAGACAAAATCTGTTGTTATCCAGAATCAGTGCATCCGATCAAAAAGCTGTACTCAAGCCTGAATCACCCAATCAGACCACACAATCTGGAGCTGGAAAGGAGTTGATATCACACTCACTGCGGGATGAGTTATGCAGTGAAGACCTGGCAGAAAGCAAAAAACGAATTGCTTAGCATAAAGCAGGATGGTTGTGCTGCAGTGTGAAGAACAAGGGATGAATAAACAACAAGTGGAAGAGTGCGTGAGTGTGTGTGGGGACCTGCCCTGAGTGAGTACATGCAGTTTGGAGGCTGTAGGTTAAACGAAACCAAGATGTTTGGCAGCACTCGAAAATGAATAGGACCCTATGGGTTGAAAAAAGAGGGATGAAAAATCGGCAAATAGACGAGCGTGGGTCAAACCAACACTGCAGTCATGGTCGGAGGTCCGCCCTGAGTGAGTGTATGTGAACTGGTTTCTGCCGGTCGGGCGGAAGTCCCTTAAATCGCCATGTACATTTCCTTCCCATTCATTCTCTATGGGGAAAAATTCCCGGAAATTCCGCTCCTATTCGGATTCCGTGCATCCCATGAAAAAGTTACATACAAGTCTGAATCACACAATCACAACGGACAATCTGGAGTTGGAACAGAGTTGATTTCTTGAAAAAGACAAGAATAATATACCACAAATAACAAGATCATTAAATAAGGCATGGAGCTCAGTGCTGTAAACAGGCATGTATGGCTATTCATAGCATAGTCACATGCCACCGGAATTCATTAAGGCGTGTTATTCATACTGTCTTCATATTTTCCTCTCTGGCTTCATATAACAGACAAAGAAATCCGGGAAAACATGATTTGGCAGCGTGCATGATGTGTGGAAAAGCCTATTTGAGTGTGACAAGCTACAATCCCTTCCCTCCCGCCACGATTGATATGGTTCCACCAACGGAATGGTAGTGAAAGCAATCAGAAAACCCGAATGATTTCTCCACCCATTATGATTTACAAACCGAGAGAAAGAGAGAGAGAATAGGCTGAGGTGATAAAAACCTGCTCAATAAACCCTGACACCAAGAGACAGGAAGCTGATGAAAACTGATTCACAGGTTAATGAAGCCTTTCAGGCGCTCACCTCCGCACAGGGCCTGAGAGAAGCCCCGGGGTCTGTGATCAGCTTCAAGCTAACACTGAACACAAAGAAACAGGAGCTGACGACATGGACGCTGAGCTAAGATGGGCCATATAAAGCTCTATAATCGTTATTATGATCAGTCGCTTCATAGAATGCTTTGTAGAGCTTATCGTGGCTTTCATCAGTACTTAAAGGACCCATTACATTTCTCTCACAAGCAGCTTGTAATGTGTAAGCATTGTTAAAGTTTCTAAATGCACCAGCTAGTCCATACGGTATATTAGGAGTGTAAGAAAATATTTAAATATCGAATATTGGGATATTATGTTTAGTGATACTGTACACAGTATCGATACGCAGATTCTCTGAATCACTGTGTGTTGCGTTTAAACCTCTGACCACTAGGTGGCAGTGTTGTTATCCATTTTCAGCTCCACTCCAACATTAACAAGCAGCACAAGGGTGCAATGCTATTGTAAGCACTGACAAACCTGTTCATATAGTGTTTTAATAGTAGGATTTGAAAAAATATCACTTTGCTTGCAGTATTGCAATATATTGTGATATATAGAATCGTGACCGCTGTATCATAATACATATTGTATCGCCAGGTATATATATAGCCCTGATATATATATATATATATATATATATATATATATATATATATATATATACATACCACAGAGCAGGTAGTATTAGGTAGGTGGATCATTCTCAGCACACTGACGTGGTGTGTGTTGTGCTGGTGTGAGTGGATCAGACACAGTATCTCCATGTCACTGCTAGACTGAGAATATTCCACCAATCAGCAAACATCCAGTCAGCAGTGTCCTGTGGGCAGCGTCCTGTGGGCACTGATAAAGGACTAGAGAACACAAACTGTGCAGCAGCAGATGAGCTATCACCTCTGACATTACATCTACTCTCTGAAACAACAAGGTGGGCGTGTCTAACAGAGTGGACAGTGAGTGGACACAGTGTTTAAACACTCCAGCAGCACTGCTGTGTCTGATCCACTCATACACACACTAACACACCACCACCATGTCATGCTCTGTGGTGGTCCAGATAATTTAAGAATAGGGTAACATGCAATACAGTGAATCAGATGGACTACAGTCTGTAAGTGTAGCTCCTGTATGGTCAGTGGAGCTGACAAACTGGACGGTGTGTGTAGATACAAGGAGATGTTTATGATGTTATGGCTGGTAAGTGTATATTGGCGCCGTCCAAAGTATCTCCAAAATAGTAACTTTAAAGGAGAGGCCAAAAACCTTCTTCATTTCATGTGTCAATGGATCCAATCGAAATCATAATGAAATATAAAACAAATTAATATTGATGAAATGAACATGTATCTGTGCAGAAGGGACAGTGTGGAGTCTTCTATTCATGAAGGCAGAAGGCTATAGCAGCAGCATTTATAGCAGCCAGCCAAGTCTCTCCTGGAGAAAAGGCCAGCGAGGGACAGGAGGTGCTGGGAGCGGATCTATGGAGATTAGGAAGCTGATCACCAGGGAGCATAGGATGTTGTCCAGCTCATGGCACAGAGCCAAGCTTAATTGTACGCATTTTTGAGGATGCATATAATAAATATCCATATTAGATGTAAAACAAGGGAAAAGGGAGGAGACTGCCATAAGTCAGACTTACAGTAAATAAAACCTTGAGATATATATATTATCAAGATTTTATCAAAATAAGATATTCATGTTACTTTGTATTGTATGTATAATTATTATTTACATCTGTTTTAATGATATCTGGTGTTCTTACTGGTGAAAATATACTTACTGATCAGATAAAGACTTTTAAATAATGAGCTTAGGGGTCTAAGACTTTTGCACAGTATTATATATATCGTTGCTGTCCAATGAAAAACATGTTCGATTTTAAGTTTTGTACATCATTTGGACACACCAATGGTTGTTTACATTGTGTGACAATTTCATGATGAATGGACCAATAGAAGTGCTCCAAAATAGCTTGGAAGAAATTCTGGTTCCATTGACTTACATTGAAAGTAAAGTATGTGTATATATATTTATATACTTTGTAAGGCTTGGATGCAGCTGCTCTGCCATGGAAACCCATTCCATCTAGCTCTCTGCACTCTGTTACTGAGCTGATCTGAAGGCCACATGACGTTTGTAGCTCTGTAGTGACTGAAAGCTGGTGACCTCTACGCATCCGCTGACCCGCTCTGTCATTTTACGTGGCTACCACTGAGTTGCTGTCGTTTCCAATCACTTCTACTTTGTTAGAACACCACTGACAGTCCAATGTGGAATATTTAGTAGTGAAGAAACTTCACGACTGGACTCTTTCACTAATGTGTGTAGAAGGAGTCTGCATGACTAGCTGCTTGGCTTTATACACCTGTGGCCATGAAAGTGATTGGAACACCTCAATCTGTATCTTCATCCATGACAGACCAGGTTTTATATTCCTAAAAACAATAACTAACCTCAGAACGGTGGCGTATGCCAGACTGTACCACTTACAGCACACACATTCGCTCTGAGTTGCCTTTACCACTGTTTTCCCTCCGCAGCCATCATGTAAAGCGACAGCCGTGTAGGTTGTCCATCACATGCGCTCTGGTTTGACTCCCGCTGAGCGTAGCCTGAGGTGTTGATGACAAAAGCCATTTGTTTCACAGAATGTTGGACTCCGAGTCCTTCCCTGACCACGCTCTGCATTATTTACCAGCACGCGGCTCCTGTAGGTGCTGTCGAGCAGCGCGGTTGCCGACAGCAATAACAGCGAGACATGATCATTCATTATTAATCCCCCTACGGCGCAGGGACAATAAGACCTTCCACGTTCAGCAGCCAGCGTTACTCTGGAGGCGAGTGCTGCAGAGCCTGTGGCGGACAAAAATCTGATTCGCTGTGATTCGGTTCTGGGGAACAGGGCGCCCCGTGCGAGCGTGGAAGAGAAAAAGTGCTTACATAGGGGGATCCGCTAAACGGAGGGGGCCAGAGGCCTCCAGAAACGCAGGTAAGCATTATTGGACTAAAGGCTCATTACGGACTGGGCGCCTGAGCATGAAGGGCCTAGTAATTACGGCATTCTTGCGAGCGCTGTGGCAACATCCACGCTAATTGTGCGCCCGCGCGCCTCCCCTAATGTTACGGAGACAACAGGAGCTATTCGCGGCCATGGCCGCTATTCCATGTCAACCCCTGTTAATTGCAGGCCGTGGGCAGCGCGCGCCGGCCGGTGGAAACGGGCAATTTCATGCAGATTTATGCCGGGTTTACGCGGCGGCGCCTTCCCGGGAAAACGAGGATTTTGAGTCATCCTGCGATGGAGCTGTCCAAATGAGCACACATGCCCCGGAGTGCAATTACGTCCCGTAATACCTCTCATACAGGAGCCCCCCTCGTCAGGCTAATTACACGCATGTCACAGCCGCCGCGAAAGAGGCCGCCGTACCGTGTCACAAATAGACACGAGGAACAAAGTGTGAAGGCAAAGAGGCGGAGAACGAGAGCGGGCTAGCTGGCGGGAGTGAAAGGGAGAGCGTGAACCGAGGACGGGGAGAGAAAGGGATATTTAGATAGATGACAAATGACTGTGGAGGCGCTTCTTCGCAGCGGGAGGAACTGGAACAAATAACCAAGGACCAAAAGACAGGTTGGGAGCGTGCAGAGCTCATAAGGATGGGGCTAAATAGAGATGAAGATCTATAGGTCTTTTTTTCTATACTGGTGTCAATGATGTGGTGGAAACGGGTGGTTTAATATGGAGCTCGTTGAGATACTAACAATCTGATTACAATGCCTATCAATTTCTGTGTTTGTGGCTCATTAAAGCTGATTCATATGTCACTGCATATGTACTGTAGTACATATTCATATGTACTGCCTGCTTGTCAACAGTGTCTCCTATATTAGGAATCAGGAATCTTACACTGGATTGATTCCATCCAGCCATCATCCCAGCGTCATCGGGCGAAGGCGAGGTACACCATGGACAGGTCGCCGTTTAGAGTGAGAGTTCAAGCATGCATGTGTTCGGACTGTGGGAGGAAACCAGAGTACCTGGAGGAAACACAGGGAGAACATACACACTCCACACTGAACCACCCAGACCGGGAATCCAACCCAGATCATCTTACTGTGAGGAGACAGTGCTGACCACTACACCACCATACTAACCACTACACCACCATACTGACCACTACACCACCATACTGACCACTACACCACCATACTAACCACTACACCACCATACTAACCACTACACCACCGTACTAACCACTACACCACCATACTAACCACTACACCACCGTACTAACCACTACACCACCATACTAACCACTACACCACCGTACTAACCACTACACCACCGTACTAACCACTACACCACCATACTAACCTCTACACCACCGTACTAACCACTACACCACCATACTAACCACTACACCACCATACTGACCACTACACCACCATACTAACCACTACACCACCATACTAACCTCTACACCACTGTACTAACCTCTACACCACTGTACTAACCACTACACCACCATACTAACCACTACACCACCATACTAACCACTACACCACCATACTAACCTCTACACCACCGTACTAACCACTACACCACCGTACTAACCACTACACCACCGTACTAACCACTACACCACCATACTAGCCACAACACCACCGTACTAACCACTACAACACCATACTAACCACTACACCACCGTACTAACCACTACACCACCGTACAAACCACTACACCACCATACTAACCACTACACCACCGTACTAACCACTACAAAACCGTACTAACCACTACACCACCGTACTAACCACTACACCACCGTACTAACCACTACACCACCATACTAACCACAACACCACCGTACTAACCACTACAACACCATACTAACCACTACACCACCGTACTAACCACTACACCACCGTACAAACCACTACACCACCATACTAACCTCTACACCACCGTACTAACCACTACACCACCATACTAACCACTACACCACCATACTAACCACTACACCACCATACTAACCATTACACCACCATACTAACCACTACACCACCGTACTAACCACTACACCACCGTACTAACCACTACACCACCATACTAACTATTACACCACCATACTAACCACTACACCACCGTACTAACCACTACACCACCGTACTAACTACTACACCACCGTACTAAACATTACACCACCGTACTAACTACTACACCACCATACTAACCACTACACCACCGTACTAACCACTACACCACCATACTAACCACTACACCACCATACTAACCACTACACCACCGTGCTAACCACTACACCACCATACTAACTGCTACACCACCATACTAACCGCTACACCACCGTACTAACCACTACACCACCGTACTAACCACTACTACACCATACTAACCACTACAACACCATACTAACCACTACACCACCATACTAACCACTACACCACCGTACTAACCACTACACCACCATACTAACCACTACACCACCATACTAACCACTACACCACCATACTAACCACTACACCACCGTACTAACCACTACACCACCGTGCTAACCACTACACCACCATACTAACCGCTACACCACCATACTAACCGCTACACCACCGTACTAACCACTACACCACCGTACTAACCACTACTACACCATACTAACCACTACACCACCATACTAACCACTACACCACCGTGCTGACCCTGATCTGATTCCAAAGTCATATTTTGTTGTGACCCTAAGATGCAGTACTGGTGTAGGAACACAAATCTGCTTTAAGAAAGTCGATATAAAGTCAATATGAAGTAGAGCAGTATCTTCCAACAGGTGCGCTGTATGACCTTATAAAGAACAGAACACATAATCTCGTGATGTGGTCGTCTAACTGGATTATACTGTCACCGCTGTATTTGGCTCGTTTGAGTCTGAAACTGGATGCAGTTCTATGCAGGCTGAAACAATTCCGGAATAACGCTGGACTCTTCCTTTATAAGTCCACTACGTGTTTTCAATAGATTCAGCTACATCTTATAATAATTAACAATTGACTAAAAGAATCAACTAATGAACAGTGTTGCTCATTCTGATCTGTCATAGTTCTGAGATTACAGACTGTAGTTCATCTGATTCTCTGTGTACTTTATTACCCTGTTCTTAAATAGTCAGGACCCCTACAGGACAACCATAGTGCAGGTACTATTAGGGACACGGATCATTCTCAACACTGCAGTGACATGGTGGTGGTGTGTTAGTGTGTGTTGTGCTGGTGTGAGTGGATCAGACACAGCAGTGCTGCTGCTGGAGTGTTTAAATACCACAGTGTCACTGCTGGACTGAGAATCGCCCACCAACCAAAACTATCCAGACACAGTGTCCTGTGGGCGGCGTCCTGTGTCCACTGATGATGAAGGACTAGAGAAACACAAACTGTGCAGCAGCAGATGAGCTACTGTCTCTGACTTTACATCTACAAGGTGGACCAGCAAGTAGTAGGAGTGTCTAATGGAGTGGACAGTGAGTGGACACAGTGTTTAAACACTCCAGTAGCAGCACTGTTGTGTCTGATCCACTCACCCCAGCACAACTTACACTAACACACTCAGTGTCACTGCAGTGCTGAGATCCAGGGTAATAGTGTCTACTCTGTGGGGGTCCTGATCATTGAAGAACAGGGTAATAAAGTATTCAGAGAATCAGATGAACTACAGTCTGTAAGTGTAGCTCCTATATGATCAGTGGAGCTGATAGAATGGACAGTGTGTGTAGATACAAGGAGGTGGTTTTAATGTTATGGCTGATCATTTTTAAGCAAACTCAATTTAGATGATTGATGAAAGTCCAGCTTGCAGGTAAGAGGAGAAAGATGAGATTTGGATAACTGACCCCTCGTATTGTATAAGAACTGTAAGCCTTTGGAGGATCAGGTCACACTAACAGTCCTAACACTGAAGAAGTGGTCATGCTATCAGTGTTAACGCTACAAGGGGGATTAAAATGACAGCGAGATGGGAGAGCCGGTGACAGCAAGTCTATCATGAGCACAGATTTTCATTCAGCCTTTTCTTTGCTGATGCTCTATCCTACTACCACGACTCCACATCTATTTACTACGTGTGTGTACACACGCCTTGGTCTCTCTCTGCACTGCAGCACGCTGATCGACTAGCCTTGAAGCCCAGAACTTTTTAAATAGTATGCTGTAGGTATCTGGGTATGTGTGAGAATACTAGAAAAACTATATAATCATCCATCCATCATCTGCTTTAGTCAGGGTCACAGTGTGGCTGGAGCAAATCCCAGCGTCATTGGTCGAAGGCGTGGTCGTGGTCACAAGTCCATCGCAACACCTCAGGCAACCGATCAACCTAACATGCATGTGTTTGGACTGTGGGAGGAAACCAGAGAACCCAGAGGAAACCCACTCAAGCACGGAGAGAACATACACACTCCACACTGAACCACCCGGACCGGGAATCCAACCCAGATCATCTTACTGTGAGGAGACAGTGCTGACCACTACACCACCATACTGACCACTACACCACCATACTAACCACTACACCATCGTACTAACCACTACACCACCATACTAACCACTACACCACCGTACTAACCACTACACCACCATACTAACCACTACACCACCGTACTAACCACTACACCACCATACTAACCACTACATCACCATACTAACCACTACACCACCGTACTAACCACTACACCACCATACTAACCACTACACCACCGCACTAACACTACACCACCTTACTAACCACTACACCACCTTACTAACCACTACACCACCATACTAACCACTACACCACCATACTAACCACTACACCACCGTACTAACCACTACACCACCATACTAACCACTACACCACCATACTAACCACTACACCACCGTACTAACCACTACACCACCGTACTAACCACTACACCACCGTACTAACCACTACATCACCATACTAACCACTACATCACCGTACTAACCACTACACCACCATACTAACCACTACACCACCGTACTAACCACTACACCACCGTACTAACCACTACACCACCGTACTAACCACTACACCACCATACTAACCACTACACCACCTTACTAACCACTACACCACCGTACTAACCGCTACACCACCGTACTAACCGCTACACCACCTTACTAACCACTACACCACCGTACTAACCACTACACCACCGTACTGACCACTACACCACCGTACTAACTACTACACCACCGTACTAACCTCTACACCACAATACTAACCACTACACCACCGTATTAACCACTACACCACCATACTAACCACTACACCACCGTACTAACCACTACACCACCATATTAACCACTACACCACCGTGCTAACCACTACACCACCGTACTAACCACTACACCACCGTACTAACCACTACACCACCATACTAACCACTACACCACCGTACTAACCACTACACCACCATACTAACCACTACACCACCGTACTAACCACTACACCACCGTACTAACCACTACACCACCATACTAACCACTACACCACCTTACTAACCACTACACCACCATACTAACCACTACAGCACCGTACTAACCACTACACCACCGTACTAACCACTACACCACCGTACTAACCACTACACCACCGTACTAACCACTACACCACCTTACTAACCACTACACCACCATACTAACCACTACACCACCATACTAACCACTACACCACCATACTAACCACTACACCACCATACTAACCACTACACCACCATACTAACCACTACACCACCGTACTAACCACTACACCACCATACTAACCACTACACCACCATACTAACCACTACACCACCGTGCTGCTGTGAAAACTAAATATACACTAAAATTTAAACATTAAATAACATGTATTTGTTTTAGAATAGATGCCACCTTTACGGCAGCAGAGTCTTGAAGAATGTAGCATAAGCCCACCATTTATTACAAAATTCGAAATTGCTTCTGACAGCAGCAATAGCACAAGAGCTGCGTACTGGGAGCTTCATGAGCTTGGCTTCTGTCTGGCTGAGCAGCTGCAAGCACGTCTATGATCGTTCAATGCCAAGTGTTGGCTGGAGTGGTGTTGAGCATGCAATGTTACCTGCAATGCAATGTGGCATGCCACCACCCAAGTATTGAGTTCAGCTGCCACACATATTCCAAACAGGTGTATATATTCAAGCACATAGCCGTGCAATCTCCATACTGTCAGTAGAATAGATGGTACTGAAGAGCTCAGCAACTTTAAATGCGGCATTGTCATCAGAATAGATGCTGAAGCATGTAAAGAAATCACCACACCATTTATTACACAATTTCAAATGGCTTTTGAAGAGTTGCAAACAGGTGTATATAATCAAGCCCATAGCCATGCATTCTCTATACTGGCAGTAGAATACCTGACTTTAAACCTGGCATGTAAACTCACAAAGCCGAGTCCTGAAGCGTGCAGCAATATAAAAATCCACTCACTATTTATTGTCTATGATTGTTCAATGCCAAGTGTTGGCTGGAGTGGTGTAAATCATGTCATCACTGGACTCTGGAGCAGTGTGAACGTGTTCTCTGGAGAGATAATTCATGCTTCACTATCTAGTAGTCTGGTGGATGAATCTGGGCCTGGAGGTTTTCAAGATAAAACATCACCTACCGACATGCATGGTGCCAACAGTAAAGTTTGGAGGAGGGGGGATGATGGTCTGGAGCTGTATTTCAGGGTTTGGCCCTCATAGTATCAGTGAATCATAGCTATAAGTGTGTCCACATACTCTTGGCCATGTAGTGTAAACTATATGTAACTATATATATATATATATATATATATATATATATATATATATATATATATATATATATATATATATATATATATATATATATATATATATATATATATATAAAACACCTGGAAATAACACCTTTACCAAGCAAACATGCACACCTCCTCCGTGAGCTGGCAACCCATCAATGCTTCAAGTTCATTCAAAGAGATCAAACAACGCAGTTATGTAGAGAGCTCCAGATCTCCAAGTACTTTAAAGCAAAGCGAGTGGCGTTTCGAGCCTGAGAAGGTCAATGATCATACACAGTAAGCTGGATTTCTGGGGCATCAACTGCCCAACAGACCAAGAAACAATGTCACTTTTTGAAATACTCATGATGTCCATAAATATTTGGACAGCTGTGCCATTTTGGTGATTTTGCTGCCCATGTAGAGCACCACAATAGATTTGAAATCAAGCTACCAAGCTTGATTTAGGGGGTTTCACAAAAGCATTGCGTTGCAGTAAATGTTAGAGAATTACAGCCATTTTTTACATAGTCCCTCCACTTTCACATGCTCAAAAGTAACTGGACAGTTGACTAATGAGCATATAAGTGTGCTAATAAGAATGATCTGTTCCTGATCTGGTTATCTTAAGGCAAATGAAGGAGATATAAGGTATGGGCATGATGGCATGAGTGTTAAATATGCATGTAGTAGCTGTTCATGTGAACTCTCCATATGCAGTCCAAAGAGGTGTGGACGCGAAAGAATGGGGTCATCATTAGACTGGAAAGGAATGCATTAATGAGCTCAGCAACACCAAAAGGCCTGGAAGACTGTGGACTGAAGTGGGGAAGAAAAACCTCTTCACAACAACCAGTCGAGGATGTTCTAGAGGAGGCTGGCGTATCACTGTCAAAAACAAGTCTAAAACCAAGAGATGCCTTCATGAATTTAAACACAAAAGGTTTTTACCCCGACAACAGCTTGGCCAGAAAAAAAGAAACATCTACCCAGCTCTGGAACAAACCCCTTTTGGGCAGATGAAACCAAGATCATGCTAACCAGAGACATGGGAACAGCAGAGTATGGAGAAGGACAGAAGGGCTCATGACCTGGAGAATACCTCATCCTTTGTGAAGCATGGTGGAGGCAGTGTTATGGTATAGGTTTGTATAGCTGCCAAAGGAACTGGGTCGCTGTTGTTTATTGATGATATGGCTGCCGATAGAAGTAGCCGTGTGTAGATCTGCTTTCTGCTCAGACTCGGCAGAGCGGTGGGGGGGAAGGGTTGCGTTCCTCACAACCAGATGCTTACTTGTTCAAGTGCTGCAATTCAGGTTGCCATGACAATAGTTAATCTATAATATGTCGCCATCTCACCTACAGAAAGGATAGACGCATGCTGTGGGTGGAAATCTACTGAAAGCATCCTCAAAGAGTGTCTTTCTGTGACAGAACAAAGATGATGTGCAGCCAGCCTTCATTTAGCCTAACTAGGAAGTCCTGAACAAGACCTGCGCTCGTGTAAAAGCAAATGAATTGAAAGTGCAATGACGTACAAACAGATGTTTAAAGCATTTAAGGGACGAAATATCCATATGAAGCCATAGGCAAGCCATAGGCAAGTTCTAATCATGTTCTACACACGTGCTGCACTAGTCTTCAGAGAGAATTGTTCTAGTTCCAAGACTGAGAAGACCCCATTCTGATGAGTGTTGAAAGTGGGATTTTGTTTTCTGGTCTTTTCCAACAATAATGTTTGCTTTGGTGAGCTGTTTTTAGGATTACAGGCCTCTATCGAACATTTTGTCACTAATTTCAATTCAATTGCATTGATCTATAGGAAAGAGTCACTCCAAAAGCAGCTTTAAGTCATGTAGGGAGACAGACAAACATGATCGTCAGCTTCATTGACAAGCAGGATATTGATCTGAGCCAAGTAACGGGTGGATATATGTGCTTTCATCAGTCATTCATGGGAAAAGCCGATACGTGTGGACCATTTCACGAATGGATCATCTCCTCTCCAGACTCCACTGCTGGTTAATGAAAACTGATTGCTGCTTCTAACCCATCTCTTCAGGTTATCCACGAAATGATCCACGGCAATGAGGTTTGGTGGAGAAAAACTCATTTTTCTTTCTAGGAGAGGTTGATGGGTTGAGTGATGCGTTGGCACATTTCTGATAAGCTTAGTTGCAACAGCAGATTATCAAGATTGGAACTCATTCTGGCATGTCTGAATATCAAAGGGTCAATTTGGCAAAAGATCTGCATGATTTGCACGATTTTCTGCTTACGCTACCTGCAGCTGATCAGCCGAGATGGCTCTGGTGTCTAAGGTTTGCTAGGTGCCAGGCTATTTCCTATTTCACAAACCTATATATACACTACCGTTCAAAAGTTTAGGATCACTTTAGAATTTCATTTCATGCAATTTTCATGCAATTCACAAACAATACTGTCCATTTCACAATTAATGTAAGTGTATCAGATGATTTTTAAAGAATAAAAATGTTTGTATTAAAGCCTATTTTTGTATAGAGACTTATTTAGCATATAGTCCTATTATCAGCAATTCTCAGTCCTCTGTCTAAATCTCCTGGTACGACCGCCAATCCAAGTTAAGGATGTTATTGGACTAACTGTTTGTTAGGACACTCTTGCTCAATTGTGATGCACAGCTGAAAATCATTCTACTAATAAGTGAGTATAAAAGGGAGAACAACATTCTAGGTTAGTTTAGTATCTGAAGCATCAGCAGTTGATGGCTTGCTGACCGACTCAAAATGACCAGAAAGAAACAACTTTCTTTAGTGACCCGTCAGTCCATTGTTGTGTTAAGGAAGGAAGATACTCCATTGAAAACAAGAACACTTCACTGTGATCCCAAACTTTTGAGCGGTAGTGTATATATATCCACTCCATTAGACACTCCTACCTTGCTGGTCCACCGTGTAGAGGTAATGTCAGAGATGGTAGCTCATCTGTTACGGTTTGTGTTCTCTAGTCCTTCATTAGTGGTCACAGGATGCTGCCCACAGGACACTGTTGGCTGGATGTTGCTGGTTGGTGGACGATTCTCAGTCCAGCAGTGACACTGAGGTGTTTACTATGTATCTTCATATCGACAAGTCAAGTCAAGACGTTGCTACCGTCACTGTACACTTCCACTGTACATGTTCCAGTTTGACAGCAGGCCCAAGGGCGAGCTTCTTTAAAAGCTTCTTGGGAAACTCCTGGTGGACTCAAACCCTCTGTTTGACCAGCATAGGTGTCTTAAATAAGTCTGCTATTAGACAGTCCCAGGAGAGCTTAGACCAAGGACACCCCGCCAGCTCATTCATCAGTCAGGGAATTTACAATTTACAGGCACAGCTATCGTACCTCTGCGGTGACACGCGCTCATAAGACGGTGATATAATCAATTGTGGTTACAGCATCGATGTAGAAATTTCGCCTGAAGTGAGCTTTAAATCAATACCTGGCTCAGGCCTCCACAGGATTATGCATCAATATCGTCCCTCGAATAAGAAAAATAATGTGAAATTTATAGGCGAAATGAAAGGAGGAAGTGAGAAACATGACTGTGGAGGAGAGAGACGGGGGCAAACAGAGGGCGCTATGAAGTGGATAGCGGCTCAGGGACGGTGGCAGGGAGGAAGGAGGTGATTACCCGTGCACCATCAAACTCCCAAAACGTCAATTCCATGTTCAGAGTGGATGTTTGCCAGAGGATAACATAGCTAACGATGAAAGAAAGCTATTAGTGGCCAACATTTCTTTGTCTTACAACATTAAATATTCGCTGAAAATGGCAAAAAATACAACAGGGACCCCTCAAGAGGGGCTTTACAGAGTTGATGGCCAACAAAAAGGAAATGCTGCATAGAGTAACTAACACTGCACAGTATCCCTCTAAATATACCCAACTCAAAATTGAGGACAGGAGCAGACCAACGGGCTCTGATGTCCACCACCATCATCTAAACACCAGTTATGAAATCTATGGTGAGGTAGATTGAAGCCAGCTTTCTAAAACCCATAATTTGGTTTTTCCCTTTACTTTCTCACTCGTCTGAACTTTTTCTCATCACATTCTTATATACGTGATGAGTTTTGAAAGCTGCTGTTGTTGGAAGCTGGGAACCTAACAGATAAGGGCAACCATTACTATTCCCACCAAACCTCCTCATCTTTAAGTTTGAGCTTCAAAGTTCATGTGGTTTTCCCATATCTCAACTCTGTTTATGTATTTGCCAGAGGATAACATGGCTAACAATGAAAGAAATCTATCTACATTCCTTTATCCTATAACATTAAATATCCGCAGTATCCCTCTAAATATATTCAACTCAAAATTGGCACTGATGTCCACCACCATCATCTAAACACCAGATGAAGCCAGCACAGTTTACTAAGACCCATTATTATTTTTCCCTTTACTTTCTCATTCGTCTGAACTTCTTCTCATCACATTCTTATAGACGTGTTGGGTTTTGAAAGCTACTGTTGTTGGAACATCACCGGATTCTAATTATATCATTTAGAAACTGGAACGTAACAGATGTGGTGAACCATTAGAACATGCAGCACACCTACTACTCCCATCAAATCTCCTCATCTTCAGGTTTGAGCTTCAAAGTTTGTGTGGTTTCCCCTCATTTCCAAACTCTGTCTATATATTTGCCAGAGGATAACATGGCTAATGATGAAAGAAAGCTATTGGTGGCCAACATGCCTTTGTCCTATAACATTAAATATCTGCTGAAATTGGAGTACAACAGGGAGCTGTTGGGATCTGTTGAACACAACATCTAAACACCAGTTGAAACCAGCACAGTTGGGTTTTGAAAGCTGCTGTTGTTTGGATTCTAATGACATCATTTAGAAACTGGTAACCTCACAGATGAGGTCAACCATCAGAACATGCAGCACACCTACGACTCCCACCAAACCTCCTCGTCTTCAAGTTTGAGCTTCAAAGTTTTTTGTGGTTTTCCAACTCTGTTTGTATATTTGACAGAGGATATTTGTTTTTCCCAGCACGTCAATATAGCCTGGATTCCTGGTTACCTGTCACGTCACAAGGCCGCTGCAATGCCGTCAGCAGGCAAAGCTTCTCTCGTTCTCTCCTTCAGTTTTTAATCAGAAGCTCACAGCTGTCTGCTCTCATTACCACAACACCTCGAAGTCCCGTAAGCCCCGCATTTAGCCTGCTGCTTTCTTGCTATTCCCTGCAGCTCCACAGATAGGTAAGAGCTTGAGGCTAAGCTGTGCTTTGTTTGACTTTCTCAAACTCACCTCATCACTTAGGGCTTCCCGGGAGATCGGTTACCTTTGAAGAGAGCGAATGAGGTAAGCCGCCGCTGCGTCTAATAATACAAAACTTTCGGCGCAAAAAGATCAAAACGTCTCGTGCGAGCAAAGCGCCGCAGCTCAACCGCTTGCCGAAGCAACCAATAACGTTCTTGCAGCTCGGCTGCTCTACAGAAAGTGGAGGTTTTAGAGAACGTACTCATGGGACAGAAGAACGGATGACCACATCTAAGCATAGCCGAGTAATCCTGAGCTTGATTAGAGGCTCAGCAATGCAGTTCCTGTTCCTAAAATTCAGAAGACTACAATGGGGGGAAGAGCTTTTTCCAAAAGCCCCCAAATTGTGGAAAAATCTCCCAGTTAATGTTGGGGACTCTGACTCCAGACTGAAAACATACTAGTTTAGTTTAGTTTTGGTGACTGAGCTATGCTTCTCATCCTCTATATTAATCCAAACCAGAACTAACCTTGCTTTTCTCTTTCTTCTTCTTTCTGAGGTAATAACTGCCCACCTGTTGGAGGACGGACCATCAGTACCCCCTCGTCACCTGGCACTAACCTCTCCTCTTCATCTATGTCATCTGCTGCACCTCGACTGCATTACTGTATCCTCCAGATGTAGCACCTGTGCAGCTTCTCTACTTTTAGTTCATTCTGTTTAGAATCAGATCTGCCAAATCAGACTCTAATCAGAGTCGCAGCTACACTCTGGAGTTCTTCTCATCCTCTGTACTAACCCAAACCAGAACTAACTCTGTCTCTTTTCTCTTTTTGAGGTAATAACCGCCCACCTGTCCCACCGAATACTGTAAAGGACTGACCACCAGGGCCCCACCATCACCTGGCACCAACCAGTTCTCCTCTTCATTGGTGCCATTTGCTCCATCCTTGACTATATATATATATATATATATATATATATATATATATATATATATATATATATATATATATATATATATATATATATATCATATTATACAATATCCTCCTGAGACCCAGAAGTTTGAGAATTTCAGTAATTTCAACATAAAATACGTCTACTAGATGAAAGAAATACGTCACCGTGTTTTTATTTTTCAAAAACATTTTAAATTACTTTTTATGGAATGTCCTTTATAGTGGACAACAGGACATTATAGATGACACATTTCTTGTTTCCTGTTCTGCATCAGACCAAAAACCCTTCTACAACATCAGCACCAATTCAATCATAGAAAATAATGAGTATTTTTTATTATTTATTATTTATTATTTATTTATACCCTCCGCTTTTGTCAGTATAAGAAATATTTCAAATGCACTGTATATGAACATTAACAGGAACAAATAATAATCCATTCCAAAGGTTACCATTGCTTTGAATAAAATTAAAAAACATGTTGTATGTATTTTATATTTATTTTATATTCTTTTATTACATTTTTCTAAACTTTTTTACATCATATTTTATGCATCTATATTAAATGTCTATTTAAAATTTGTATTTTATTTATTATTATTATTTTTGCTCATTTTGCTTTCAATCCCTTAAAATGTAAATGCTCGGCTGCATTGAAAATGAGGGTCACCCCTCAATGTATTTCCGAGATAAAATAAAGGTTGATTGATTGATTGATTGATCTAGGTTTAAACAGTTTTTAGACACACTAGCTAAACCTGTGTTAATCACTCTTATGGTCCATTTCATGTTAATGTTCTATTTTTAAATGTACAATTATGTAACATTTTCTAATAAAGTAGGAATACATTAAATTAACAATTCATTAAAAATAAATTAGTAATGGATTTACATGTTTACAGAGCTTACATGTTGCAAAATTTTCTCTGTCACCATTAATTTCATATAAAACCTGATACAGTGAATCCCAATGTCCACCAAGAAGGACATCAAAAAAGTATGCTGCTAGGTAGTTAAACATTTGTGCATACCTATAAAATTTTGATTTAGAAACATAACAAATGTATATTATTTGAGAACGTACCTCGTTCCCATAAAATGTGGTTACTGAGAGGCGGCCATATTTAAAAAGGCAGAACTTCTGTTGTGAATGACAGACCCCAACACAGACTAGGACAGAAAGACCAAGATGTCCTCTATATGTTTTAGCATGGTAGCTTATTTAGTTTTTGAAATATCTTTTGGAGACATACGTCCCCTCCAGAGGACAAAAATGAATTAGCAGGTCTTCTGAGCTTAATAGCTATTTGGGTTGGAGAGCGAGAGGCAACGAGAGGTGGTCTCTGACAGCACATTGTATATTTAGCATGGCTGAGTCAACCATGTGGTCATCCATGACTTCTTGTAATGCTGAGGTATAAATATGAGGTGACGTGCAGGCCAAACACCCTTAGTCATCCATCAACATGGGCAAGAATCATCAGAGAACACACGGACGAGTGAGACAAAAGACTGTTAAGCTTCATACGTCAGGCAGTATCTCTAAAAATAACTTCACCCCACCCTCTCCACCAAATATCACTAAGGACTTCATCACATGCAAGGAGGATATATATCAAAGTCTAAGTCCTCCTCTGATCATCCAGCATGAAATAATGCAGAGCATGCTGCCAAATAGTTCACTGCCCACAGAATCAGACTTCTGCGGTGGTCAAGCAAGTCCCCTGACCTCAATGTTATTGTAAACCAGTAGGCTGAGCTGGAAAGGAGACCACAAATAAGGCTCTGAGGAACCTGGTGAGAAAACCGCTTCACGTCCTTGATATGTGGTCTCCCACGTCATCCAGCAGCGCAACACGTAGACCCTCAAAGTTGCAGGCGATCAAATCTGATCGTGAAATAAATGCCCACAAAGTTTACCCACAGTTTTGTTCATCACTTTCATCTTTGGAGTATCTGTACCATCAAACTCACGTCTGGTAGAAATATTAATTACAAGTACTTCATTACAAGAAGTGTGTGTTATGTGTACTTCAGTACTCTACCTAAGTTCTTAAGAAGTGTATGTTATGAGTAGTTTGATACTCTACTTAAGCACCCAAGTACTCTGTCATGAGTACATCCAAACACTACTTAAAAACTTAAGTGTGTGTTATAAGTACTTTGAAACTCTACATAAGTATTAAGACATGTGTTATCAATACTTTGATACTCTACTTTAAAACCTAATAAGCGTGTTATAAGTACTTTGGCTCGCTACTTTAAAACCTAATAAGCGTGTTATAAGTACTTTGATACTCTACTTTAAAACCTAATAATCGTGTTATGAGTACTTCCATACTCTACTTAAATACTTAAGAAGTGTTTGCTATAAGTACATTGCTACTCTACCTAGGTACTTAAGACATGTGAGTTATGAGTACTTTAATACTCAACTAAGTACCCAAAAAGTGTGTTATAACTACAACAATACTCTATGTTCTTAAGAAATGTGTGTTATGAGTATTTTGATACTCAACTAAGTACCCAAAAAGTGTTTTATGAGTACATCAATACTCTACCTATGTTCTTAAGAAGTGTGTGTTATAAATACTTAGAAACTCCACTTAAATTCTTAAGACATGTGTTATGAATACTTCGATACTCTACTTAAAAACCTAATAAGCGTGTTATGAGTACTTTGATACTCTAATTAAATACTTAAGAAGTGTTTACTATAAGTACATTGCTACTCTACTTAGGTACTTAAGTCATGTGAGTTATCAGTACTTTAATATTCAACTAAGTACCCAAAAAGTGTTTTATGAGTGCATCAATACTCTACTTATGTTCTTAAGAAGTGTGTGTTATAGGTACTTAGAAATTATACTTAAACACTTAAGACATGTGTTATGAATACTTCGACACTCTACTTAAAAACTTAATAAGCATGTTATGAGTACTTTGACACTCTACTTAAATACTTAATTAGTGTTTGCTCTAAGTACATTGCTACTTTACTTAGGTACTTAAGATGTTATGAGAACTTTAATATTCAACTAAGTACCCAAAAAGTTGAGTGCATCAATACTCTACCTATGTTCTTAAGAAGTGTGTATTTTGATACTCTACTTAAGACATGTGTGTTATGAATATTTCAATACTTAAATACCTAATAAGTGCATTATGAGTACTTTAATACTCTACTTAAGTACCCAAGAAGTGTGTTATGAGTACTTCAATACTCTACTTAAGTAATTAAGACGTGTGTTATGAATACTTTGATACTCTACTTAAATACCCAAGAAGTGTCTTATGAGTACTTTAATACTCTACTTAAGTACCCAAGAAGTGTGTTATGAGTACTTTAATACTCTACTTAAGTACCCAAGAAGTGTGTGTTATGAGTACTTCAATAATTTACCTAAGTCCTTAAAAAGCATGTGTTATGAGTACTTTAATACTCTACTTAAGTACCCAAGAAGTGTGTTATGAGTACTTTAATACTCTACTTAAGTACTTAAGTGTGTGTTATGAGTACTTCAATAATTTACTTAAGTCCTCAAAAAGCATGTGTTATGAGTACTTTAATACTCTACTTAAGTACTTAATAAGTGTGTGTTATAAGTACTTCAATAATTTACCTAAGTCCTTAAAAAGCATGTGTTATGAGTACTTTAATACTCTACTTAAGTACTTAATAAGTGTGTGTTATGAGTACTTCAATACTTCTGTACTATTATCTCCCTACATTTTCAAATTAGGCCATGTTAGTTAACAGTGTATTTCTCTGTTTTAATCTCTCTATTTATTTATATCTCTTTTAATCAAGCAGTTCTGATCAGGCACTGAATGAACTGCAAATCAGAATCCTACTGAATGTGAAGGGTGGAGCAGGCAGTGTGGAGAACCTGTGTTTAGCTATGAAGGAAATATAAACAGATGATGGATTCAGAGTCAGTGTCGAGCCGGCGCTTCACACAGACAGTCTGGAAGAGCCTGCACCCTAATTTAGTGATAGATGGCTCTGGGTCTCCCTCGAGTTACATATCATTTTTCTCCTCTTTTTAAGTGGCTTTGTATTTGCCCGTTTCTTATTTGGCCTTTAGGTCCACCGTGAGTGATGCAGCATTGCTTCGCTCCTTGTGCTAAACATAAATGTTCCTGTTTTATAATATTTATATTAGGGCAGTTGTGAGCTGGAGGTTAGAGATCTGGTCTCTTGCGCAAGGTACCTAACCCCAAACTGCTCCCCGGGCGCCATGGATAGGGCTGCACACTGCCCCCTAGTGTGTGTGTATATGTGTGTGTTACGGGGGCAGTCGTGAGCTGGAGGTAGGGATCTGGTCTTGTCACCGGAAGGTTCCCGGTTCACGACTGAAGTGGCTTTGAGCAAGGCACCTAACCCCTGGCTGCTCCCCCGGCGCTGTGGTAGGGTTGCCCACCACTCCGGGCAAGTGTGCTCAGGGCCCCCTAATGTGTGTGTGTGTGTGTGTGGAGATCTTGAATTGCGAAGATCTTGAATTTTTTCTTTGGGATCAACAAAGTATCTATTTCTAATCTATTAACTACAAAGTCTGAACTAAACCTTATCCTTTCGTTTCACTGGTAATACTGGAGCCTATCCCATTACTCGCTGGGTAGAAGGCAGGACAGGCCACCAGTCCATCACAGGGCGGAAACACAAACATACACATGCACACATACCCTCACACTTAGGGGCAGTTTAGCATCTCCATTAATTGCATTGTCAATTTATTGCATTGTCCATTAATTGCATTGTCCCATTGTCACAAACATGGGATGAACATCCACGGGCCACCCACCCTAAAATCAGCTTTCCTTCTTTCCTAATTACATCTTCCATTTGTATGTTTCACTGTGTAGTGGCCTGATATGATCTTGTCTGCCTGCAGCTGTGAAGCTGTTGTCTGTGTAGATGCTGAGCGTCAGCGAGCATAAACTCATTTTACGTGCATATCCTCTGAGAGTGCCTCCGATTTGTCACACCTACACTTTGATTTGCATTACTTTGGCTTTCAACGTAAAAAAGAACAGAAAAAAAACTAGAGATGGGCCGATAAGCGTTTTTGAGGCCGATTCTGATCGCTGATCACCTTTCAGCACGATCTGCCAATAGCCGATACTGAACGAGGGCGGGGTATACGCCACGGCAGGGCTACATGTAGTTATTAGCGCAAGCAAGTCATAAAACATGGTCTAAACTGGTTTATTACCATTTATAACGAGCTCATGTGAAACAGCATAATTATTTTATTTTTTATTTTTATTACAAAGTAAGTCAAACCAATACCCCCAATACTGCAATCATTACATTTAGACCCTTAATTTAAAACGAAAAAAGCAAATTAAAAAATACAATCATTAAACACAGACTCTGGTTATTTTAAACAAAAGACTGGTCTGCATGGTTCTCTGCCGTATTAGATTAGTAGTGTTAAATGTACTTGGTTCCCCCACGAGTTACGTTGATTTGACAAATTTTACAGAACGTCCTGGTTGAGTCTGTATCACATACGGTAAACACTGCCAGATGGACGACATGCTTTATATCAGCGCATGCTTCAGTCTGTCCAAAATGAAAGGGTGTGTATTTCCACCTAGTGGTTCAGATAGGAATTGCAAGGACCTGCCTGGAGGGGTTTCACGGACGGCTCCTCTTACAGAAATTAGAAATTAGACTCATTTGCTTAACGCCATCGATCGGCTCTCGGGATCGGCTAAACTGGAAGAATATCGGCCAATCACATATTTTGACTAACAATCGGCTGATACCGATACATAGCCGATCGATGCTTCCATCTCTAAAAATATCATGTGCCGTGCATGTGCATCATGAATTGTGGCTATTCTGCTTGCAAAGTCACAAAGAGGTTTAACTACAAAGACAGAACTAACACGGTCCAGCAAAGTGGTCAGTCAGCAGGCCAAGAGAACAAAGAAAACTCCTGGACCAAACCAACTAAACCCTCAATACTGTGTGTACATAGCCAACACCCACCACACAGTCAGAACACATAACAACATACTATATGCACAATATAGCAACCTACTACAGTATCAGCCACAGGCAGACCAGAAGCACCACAGCCCACGCCTGCCCCAGGATGAGGGGGCTATTGCACCGCTGGTTGCATCCTGCCATATGTAATACCCTCACTCTCGTTCCAACTCCACAGTTTCTCTCTACTTCCTTCCACTGCTGGCTGGAAGGTGAGACCTGCCATGACGGTTTGGATTAAAACTAGAGGAGCATGAACACCTCTTAGACCTGCAGCCAAAGCCCAGATTCTGCAGTACTGGGTGAAAGACGACACCCTGTGGATCAGCTACAAGTTCCTGAAAGGCATTAGTATGATGATAGTACTGAAGGGGAAGTTAAGTTCCTCATAAAACTGATTACTGAGACGCTCTAGCTTGTTCCCGCCCACTGCAGCATGCGACCGGTGGTTTAGCTGGTTGCTAAGCTACCGGCCGGCATCCAAAACAATAGCCTGAGGCTTAAAAATCCGCTAGCATAAATGCTAATGACTTGAGTATAAAACTGCAAAATGGTGAACAACTTGCTACAGAGTTGATAATAAAATACTGTTTTGTGTGATTATATGACCAGAAACACATTAAAACACCAGAGAAAATCAAAATAACTCACATTTGACGATGACTTCTGCCTGCGCTGCATCATGGGATTGCCTTAGCGGCTGAGTAAGCGTTCAGTGCTTCCTTAAAATCAGGCCAAAATAAGGTTCCTCAGTAGACAGCATGTTTAAGGTATGTAAGAATTGAGACAGCCTACATGTCAGGAGTGCATACTATGACATAAACTGCTGTCTATGTAGACCCTCATTAGGTTTTGAGACACACTCTATATCTTAGGTGTTGAACTTAACCTGATTGAGCCATCTCTACTTATCGGCTAATCAAATTCACTAGAGGTCACTCAGTCTTTCAGTAGATACACCTTTACTGTTCCCATCCATTGAGGAAGCAAGTCAATGACTCCACACATCTGGATTGTTTTGGTGGAGGTAAACACAGGTGTTGAACTTAACTCAACCTGATTGTGCCATCTTTACAAGTCGGCAGGTGTGCTAGGGTCCTCCCTCGGTAGATGCACCTTCACTGTTCTCATCCATAGAAGACTTAGTGAGAACTTTAAATAAAGTGATGAAAATGGAATATGTCTCTAATATAAGCTCTGCTTACCATATAGGGGCACCATTTGGGTCTACAATTACAAACTGTATACTTACAACTGTATACCATGTTCTTCAGTGGTCAGGACCCCTAGTGTGTGTTGTGCTGGTGTGAGGGGGTCAGACACCGCAGAGCTGCTGGAGTTTTCAAACACCTCAGTGTCACTGCTGGACCTCCACCAACCAAAGGTCCACCAACCATAAATATTCAGCCAGAGAACTAGAGGACAGTGGGCACAGTGGTGTCACAAAGGGGTGTCCTGTAGTAAGAGCCAGTAGTGAAGATAGCTAAACAGTAATGAGGACACCTGGATGGCGAGCAGCAGGGGGGAGCCGCATGCTGACTGGGCCGTCCAGCGGCGCTTCAAGCAGGTGCCAGGCATTTACATAGAGATCAATAGCGACTGTAGGTCAGAGGTGTCCAGTCTTATCCTCTGAAGGCTGGTGTGGCTGCAGGTGGTCATTCCAGGAGCTCTACCTGATTCTGCTTGATTAATCAACAGCTCAGCCTTCAAACAACTGAGCTCCTGCTCCGCTGGAATAAAAAAACCTGTAGCCTCACTGGCTCCTTGTGGATAAGTTTGGGCACCCCTGCTGTAGGTACTTCTAAGGGCATAACCAACAGCTGCCTTTTTGATTTCACAGCATATCCTTCGAAGAACCGTCCTCTGAACTGACTTACAGCGAGCGATATGTGGAGTAGAAGGTTTGCCTGAAGCACTGCAGGCACTGCAGCTTACATCTCTGGAAGTCTGTATCTGTATGTCAGGCTTCCTTCGCATGGTACTTCTTACAATATGGCATCGGACACGTCAAGAAGTAAGACACAATCACTGTGTCAGTGTTGTCATGGCAACCAGATGAGGCTTACCATCAAGCAACAAGACATTCTCGATGGATGCCAATCCCTATTCCAGGCAATACAGTCAAGCGATCATGATGACGCTCTACGTGTTGCAATCTTTCAATGAATACATTTAACCCAGTGGCTTTTAACCTGCCTATACTACTCCCTCACTTTCTTTCCCTCTCTCTCTCTCTCTCTCTCTCTCTCTCTCTGTTAATGAGGTGTGCATTCAAGTGAAGGGTCTCAGCCCACAGGCTCTGTCCGGGCAAGTGGTTCTGGGACATTTTAAACCTGCACTTTCCTCACTTGGGAAGTTTGCCCTTTGCGAAGAAGTCTAGGCCTCGGGGCGTACGCCATCTGTGAAGCCGGTCTAACGTATCGCCGCCGGTCGTTAGATTCGCTGATGGAAGGAAGAAAAGAGGCCAAATGTTTTTTGGGGGGGGGCAAATTTGAGGTTGGCATGCAGTCACCCAAGTTCAAGCTCAGTGCTTTTAAGCTTTTTAAAGCCCGGAGAACGATAGCATGTTCATATGTCTACTGCTTTCACACAGCATCCGCCTTTCAATCCTGATGAACGGCTGTCATTGGAAATGCCTCAGATCATTAGTCCACTAGGGGCCTAAAACTGAAGCTGGATGCATTGTATGTCCCCTTTTACCCTGTTCTTTAATGGTCAGGACCCCCAAAGGACCATCACAGAGCAAATGTTATTAGGAAGGTGTATGTGTCCGTGTATGTTGTGCTGGTTTGAGGGGATCAGACACAACAGTGATGCTGAAGTGTGAGAAGATGAGAATAGTCTACCAACCATTAACATTCAACCACCTGTGTCCCGTGGGCAGAGTCCTGTGACCACAGATGAAGGGCTAGAGGATGCCCGACAGAAACAGATGACCTTACATCTACAAGGTGGACCAGCAAGGTAGACACAGTGAGTGGACACAGTGTTTAAACATTCCAACAGCACTGCTGTGTCTCATCCACTCACACCAGCACAACAAACACTTTGAGAGTCCTGACAATTGAAGAAAAAAGTATACCAAGAAATTGATGGACTACAGCCTGTAGGTGTAGAACTACCAAGTGCTCCTGGTTTGTACATGGAGCTGATAAAATAAACAATGACTGTAGATACGAGGAAATTTTGGTTATTTATACTTTACTGGAGTAATTACTTTACAGCTGACATTTTACTTCTACTCCTTATATTTACACTCCATTATCAGTACTTTCTACTCCTTACATTTACACTCCATTATCTGTACTTTCTACTCCTTACATTTACACTCCATTATCAGTACTTTCTACTCCTTACATTTACACTCCATTATCTGTACTTTCTACTCCTTACATTTACACTCCATTATCTGTACTTTCTACTCCTTACATTTACACTCCATTATCAGTACTTTCTTCTCCTTACATTTACACTCCATTATCAGTACTTTCTACTCCTTACATTTACACTCCATTATCTGTACTTTCTACTCCTTACATTTACACTCCATTATCAGTACTTTCTACTCCTTACATTTACACTCCATTATCTGTACTTTCTACTCCTTACATTTACACTCCATTATCTGTACTTTCTACTCCTTACATTTACACTCCATTATCTGTACTTTCTACTCCTTACATTTACACTCCATTATCAGTACTTTCTTCTCCTTACATTTACACTCCATTATCAGTACTTTCTACTCCTTACATTTACACTCCATTATCTGTACTTTCTACTCCTTACATTTACACTCCATTATCAGTACTTTCTACTCCTTACATTTACACTCCATTATCTGTACTTTCTACTCCTTACATTTTAAACATAGTCTTGTTACTCCTATTTCATTTCAGCTTGTTTTCATTCATGTACATTTAAATTCCAGTAAAGATTATTGATAACATGTCTTTGAAGTTTGACTTTTTGCACCATTACAATATTTATAGACAACTAGTCATCATATCTTCTGCTCCATGAAACACATGTTAATGTTCAGTAGGACACAGATATGCTTCTTTAATATATTTACATTGTACTAAACTACATTCATGTTCAATGGGCGTATATATGACTGAAACAGGAAGCCTAGCGCATCCCAAATTTATCAACATTAACATTTTAATATAACATTATAGTCATTATGGCTTTTAGAAGAATTATTTTTTTGGGGGAGGTGGGCTAGTGCACTATAGACCCCTGTGGTGCGGAGTAAGCTTTTATCCTTAATAGCATTTTTTCCTTACATTACTTTTACTTTTCTACATTAAGTAGTTCTGAAAGCAGTACTTTTACACTATTACTGGAGTAAAAAGCTTGAGCTGATACTTCAACTTCTACAGAAGTATTTTAAACCCTAGTATCTATACTTCTACCAGAGTAATGAACGTGAACTTTTGACACCTTTGGAGGAGGTGGTCTTTATGTCATGGCTGATCGGTGTAGTGACTTTTGAAAGTCAGAGACCACCTTTCATTGGCTTAATTTCCATTTTAATGGGCCAGAATGATGAAAAGATAAAAGAAAAAATGTGGCTCCTAACAACCACCTGCAACAAACTGCTCATCCTCCACAGGTGTTTCAGTCCATCCTTCCATCGTGAGAAGAAGACCTCAACGCTACGGGTTTAAAATTGAAGTACCCTTGAGCAAGGCACCTAACCCCAACTGCTCCCCAGGCACCGTGGATAGGGCCCCCACGGCTCCGGGCACGTGTGCTCACTGCCCCCTAGTGGGTATTTTCACTAGTGTGTGTGTATGTGGGTGTTTCACTGCACAGATTCTAAATTCTAAAAGGATGTGCAGCTGTTTAAGAAAAGCAGCTAGAGCTTTCAGAGCAATGGACTGACCACCTCATAGTCCAGTCTGTGTTCAGAACTGTTTGGACCATGAGAAGCAGAAACGCTAATGTCGACTCCTGTAATGTTTATCGATGTAGTAAATAAGTAATGAGGACCCGAGTTGCGAAATCCATGTGACATGAATATGCTGTGAGCTGCTGCAGCCGAGCAATCAAACGCACTCGCGTGTCACGTGTGTGGCTGCTTGTGTTCAGCCTCTGCGCTGCAGCGAGAGAGAGAGGTCAGGTAGCTCTCTGGTGGAGAAAATAGGGCTTTTATGCCAGCAAACTGTTTGACGCCTACGTGCGCGGACCCCGAGCAGAAAAACAGCTGTGAGAAATGGAAGCTTGCTGATAAGTTTTCATCAAACGTAGCAGAATGTGCATGTAGTCTTGGCTTTGAGAGTCTGTGTGGCTGCGATAGCACATACTGTTTTATTAATAGATTTCATTTCAAAACTCCCAGCAAATGTGCTGCGCTCCTCTCTCTCCGTCCGTATCCTTCCTCCTCCTTCGTTACTCCTCCTGCCCGGGAGTTCTTGATAGACTGAAAACATTTACTGAATCTGAGAAAACAACTTGGGTAAGCGATAAAAACAGAGAGGCGATCAACAGCAAGGGGAATGAAATCCTGTTGGGGGGGGTTGGGATGCGTTAAAGGTTCTGACAATGGTTCGATAGCCCCCCGCGAGGAGTCTAATGACACTCCTTCAACCACTAAATGAAGCTGTCAATGAATCAATCCATCACTGTCCAGTAACAGAGACCTGAGCTGGCCTAGTTGGCTGGTGCGGCTTTCTTTCGCTCGCTGGTTTTCATTCATGAGATTCAAGATTTTGTACTTGCCCAACCAACACTGCTCACCCACCAGTGTTATGTTTACGTGGGATGGTGTGAGAGCTCCTCACTTACACCTCCCTCCTCCTGTTATGGGACTTCAGAGACCGTGCTACACAGTCAAGTCACAAGCTGGTGGTGGCAGCAGCAGCGTTACGCTCTAGGGAACGTTTTGGTGGACCTGGACCTGCTCATCCATGTGGAAGACACTCTCAACTATATATCCTTACATGCTGATGGTCTTCTCTGAGACGGATGTGATCTTCCAGCAAGACTGGAGCTAGAAATGTCCCACATTGGTTGAAAGAGCTGACCGAGACTTCCAAGTACCCCTGGTTCCACCAGACATGAACCCAATTGAGCATCTATGGGACCACCTGGGGGGGAGATGTTCGCTCTATAGATCTTCCTTCACGCTCCCTCCAGCAGATGTGGGATGCACTGCAGTCAGCATGGCTCCAGATACCTGTGACCACCTACCAGGACCTTATAGAGTCTCCCAGCCGGTCATAATAATGTGTAATTGTTGCATTTTGGTCTGACCTAAACTAGGAATAGAAATCTTCACTGACCGGACTTACTCAGGAACAGGATTACTGCCCCCTCCACCCCTGGCCCACTCCCCCTTAACCCTACTGTCTATGCTATCTTTAGCTCACATGGTTTTAACTTATTTAATGCAAGTCACATACCAAATAACAAGTTTTGGTCATAACCTATTTCACTTTGACTGCTAACATATCTATTCATGAGCTCCTGCTTGTGTGGGTTCATGGCCTTTCCTTCCTTTAAAGGACTTGCATGCTAATAGGCAAATGCTAATAACATCAGGCTGCTCAAAGTAATTTCCATGTCTTTAATGTCATTAATTTTTAGAAGCTGCTTTTCCTTCCAGGTCACGGGGGTGCTGGAGCCTATCCTCATTGGGCAGAAATCTGAAAACACCCTGGAGAAGCCGCCAGTCCTTGTATCCAATCAATATGTACTGAACATATTTGAATACATTCAGTTGCATCACCCTACTGCCAAGCCAAACACAAGTCAGCTCTTGTGTTGATTCCGCTGCAATTTTGTTATGCTGTGCTTGTCTCTTTTGTTTTGGGGTCAATACGCTTCTAAAAACCTGTCCAGTCTGAACATTTTTATATTGTCTTATAGAAGATCAGCCCAACAACAAGGTTGTAGCAAGAATTCCATTGTTATCTCAAAACCTGAAGACACACAAAAAATTACATTGAAGTGGATATGATTACGGCAGCACGGTGGTGTAGTGGTTAGTACGGTGGTGTAGTGGTTAGTACGGTGGTGTAGTGGTTAGTATAGTGGTGTAGTAGTTAGTATGGTGGTGTAGTGGTTAGTATGGTGGTGTAGTGGTTAGTACGGTGGTGTAGTGGTTAGTACGGTGGTGTAGTGGTTAGTACGGTTTTGTAGTGGTTAGTACGGTGGTGTAGTGGTTAGTACGGTGGTGTAGTGGTTAGTATGGTGGTGTAGTGGTTAGTATAGTGGTGTAGTAGTTAGTACGGTGGTGTAGTGGTTAGTATGGTGGTGTAGTGGTTAGTATGGTGGTGTAGTGGTTAGTACGGTGGTGTAGTGGTTAGTACGGTGGTGTAGTGGTTAGTATGGTAGTGTAGTGGTTAGTATGGTGGTGTAGTGGTTAGTACGGTGGTGTAGTGGTTAGTATGGTAGTGTAGTGGTTAGTATGGTGGTGTAGTGGTTAGTATGGTGGTGTAGTGGTTAGTACGGTGGTGTAGTGGTTAGTATGGTAGTGTAGTGGTTAGTATGGTAGTGTAGTGGTTAGTACGGTGGTGTAGTGGTTAGTACGGTGGTGTAGTGGTTAGTATAGTGGTGTAGTGGTTAGTATGGTGGTGTAGTGGTTAGTATGGTGGTGTAGTGGTTAGTACGGTGGTGTAGTGGTTAGTACGGTGGTGTAGTGGTTAGTACGGTTTTGTAGTGGTTAGTACGGTGGTGTAGTGGTTAGTACGGTGGTGTAGTGGTTAGTATGGTGGTGTAGTGGTTAGTATAGTGGTGTAGTAGTTAGTACGGTGGTGTAGTGGTTAGTATGGTGGTGTAGTGGTTAGTACGGTGGTGTAGTGGTTAGTACGGTGGTGTAGTGGTTAGTACGGTGGTGTAGTGGTTAGTATGGTAGTGTAGTGGTTAGTATGGTGGTGTAGTGGTTAGTACGGTGGTGTAGTGGTTAGTATGGTAGTGTAGTGGTTAGTATGGTGGTGTAGTGGTTAGTATGGTGGGGTAGTGGTTAGTACGGTGGTGTAGTGGTTAGTATGGTAGTGTAGTGGTTAGTATGGTAGTGTAGTGGTTAGTACGGTGGTGTAGTGGTTAGTATGGTGGTGTAGTGGTCAGCACTGTCGCCTCACAGTAAGATGATCTGGGTTGGATTCCCAGTCTGGGCTGTTCTGTTTGGAGTGTGTATGTTCTCTCTGTGTTTGAGGGGGTTTCCTCTGGGTACTCCGGTTTCCTCCCACAGTCCAAACACATGCATGTTAGGTTGACTGGTCACTTTAAATTGCCAGTAGGTGTGAATGTGTGTGTGAGTGTGTGTTGGCCATGCGATGGACTGGCGAACTGTCCATGGTGTACCCCAACTTCGCCCGATGACGCTGGGATTGGCTCCACCTCCCATACCCTGTTGTGTAGTACATCATAAGTTTTATCAAATCAATCAATACAGAACTATATTGAATTGGCCCTTAAGACCGACTGCTTCATAAGCTCCAGTCCCACCTAGTGAGTCACATCCCAGCTAAATGATACCCTAGTTCCAGGGTAACAACCTCAACCAGGGTCGTAGCAGCAAGTTCTGGGCCCTGTACACTCTCAATGTCACCGGACCCCTATCCATGCCAGAACACGCTGAGCAAAAAAAAAAATCAGGATTTTCATGGGCCCCTTTACCTACACTTTTCCCCCCACTACCACGCTCATGACCTCAACTCCCAAAGAGAGAGAATGACAACTGTGGCCGCTTCACCTCCCTGCAGATATTCAGGCAGGACTGTTGGCGCCTCTCTGAATACTGCATCTGTATTCGGGGGTGCTCCTACCTCCCAGCTGCTCACAAATGGGTCCATCAGGAGAGTTTAACAGCGCCGCACATGTTGGGCCGCACCAGGGGCTCTGGAGAGGACAGCTGTGTTTGGCCAGAGCGTTTGGTTTTGACCTTTCGGCCGGCTCTATCTCCAGGAGCAAGGGGAGCACGAAACGGAGCCGAGCGTCCGCCTGCTCCGTCCAAATCCGCCCAAAGGTCAGCTCTGACAAGCCAGACAGCCGTGTCAAAACACCTCTTATTAAAAAACTAAAGGTTAGTTTCGGATGGGGGAAAACGAAAGATCACTGTTTTGTTTAGAATGTATTCGTTTGATTACAGCGGACTAATTAAAGAAGAGCACTGCTTACAAAGCACACAGTTCCCAAAGTAGCTCAAATCGTTTACTTAGTTTTAACCCTTTAATCAAATAAATACTAACTCTACTACTAACAAACACTAGGCCAACATTCAGACAAGCACTGGAATGCAATAGTCACCCAAGTAGCCCAGATAGGTTTCATTAAAACACATCTCCAAAACTTTGATGATGTATTTTCACCAAAACTATTTGGGCTACTTGGGTGACTATTGCGTTCTAGTGTTTGTTAGCAATGTTAGCCTCATGTCTCCAGTTCTAAACCAAAGAAGCCAAATCTGGAACCCAAACGCGCCCTAGTTGATTTGATTTTAAACACCTAGTCTCTAACCACCTTCAGACAGCCTGCCACTGTTTTAGCTGATTTTAGTTTTTATTTTGTTTTGTTTTATTTAACATTTTTAATTAACTTTTAATTTCCTTTTAAATCTTGTTTTCCTTTTTAGTTGTGTTTTCTTTTTATCTTTCTTTTATCGTTACCTTATTTATTTATCTGTAGTCTTTATTATTTTTATAACCTTAGTTTTTTTACCTACATTTTTTATTGATTCCTACTTTATATTTTTTTGTCTTTTTTGTTTTATATCTTATTTTATTTTATAATATTTTGTATCTACATCTTATTAAAATGCTGGGTCTTTTTATTTTCTTTTGTCCATTCCCTTACAATGCATAATTCTCGGCTACATTGTAAATGAGGGCCACCCGAGATGAAATAAAGGTTGATTGATTGATTGATTGAATGATTGATTGCATCTTAGGGTGTTTTCACACCTCTAGGTTGTTTCACTGGTCTGGATCAGTTAATGAGTTTGTTTACTTGGAGTGTTTCCTCCTCGGTTAAGTTTGTTTTCACACAGGCAAAAACCCAAAACGCACCAAAATGCGGCCCAACAAACCACGTGAGCATGTAGTCTCCTCTGATTGGTTAGAGCTATCTGGCGTGGGAGCTAGAAAGTAAACACAGGGAGAAGATCCGGTTTTCCAAACTACTGCACAGTTCTTACAGCGTATCACGGAGCAGCGGCAGAAACAGCATCTGTTCATAGCTATAATAATAATCTGATAATATACCAAACTACAGTCCACCTGCAGACCACCCAGCTCACTCCAAACATCAAGTAGACAACGTCCCTCACTGCTAGTCCAAGAGAGACCTCGCTTCATTGTCCTCGCCCTGTTAGCTGCTACAGTTCTCCAGTTCTCTGTTTACGCCATCTGCCGCATCCCATAATGCAAAGCACACCTGGCTGCAGGAGATGTTTAGATCAAACTTGTGGAGTACACCTAATACTTGGGTTGGATCGAGGTCAGATCATGTTCTCACCACAAATGAACCGCTCTGGAGTTCGTTTGGAACCAGACCGAGACCACCTCCTCTCCAGGGTCTCGGAGTGCGATTACTGTTTTCACACCTGCCAAAACGAACCAGAGTCAGTTTTAACTGGACTAACTAGTGCTGGTGTGAAAACACCCTTAGATATATGTCAAATTCAATACATTCGATTTTCACCTATTCCCATTAAGGGAGGGTCTTATGAGAGTTAGAGTTAGCGGTTAGCTCCTATACACCATGCACTTTAATTAACACCCAGGAGGCATTAAGGCCACCGCTGACCCCCCAGTCCTCCCCCTTTATGGACGAGATTCACGTTCTGAATCAATCTGAAGAGTGATTACAGGAGCGTCACTGCTTCTAAGAGAATCTTAAGGGACTGTTTGGGCCTCCATTACTGTTGGCACTTATCACTGGCTGACAATATGGTCTCAGCAGACAAGCTCTTGATGTGTTTCAGGGTTGTGGTCTGGCACGGTTAAATGCTTTGAGGGTCTGGTGTTATTTTCCGCCCGGTTCTCAAGGGTTTCCATTTGCATTTCTGAAAGCCAATTGATGCTTGTGCCAGTATGTTGCGAGACGCTTGTTCTGTGTGAATCTGCATTGTGGGATTGTTTTAGAAGATGTTTAATGTCATCACTGGTCATTTGGTCATTGGCAGCTGACAGAGAAGTTCAGAGTGGTCTCATGCGGGAGTCGAGCCTTCAGTGTAGAAATGTAGCTTAATCTTGTTTTAGCTACACTCTACACATTATTTTCATTATAGAAATAAAACCCCAAGTCTGAAGGACAGAAGCAAGAAAGCTAGAGGCTGTAACAAAATCCTTCACGGAAAGGAGGCAAAACTGTTGGTTAGTCTGTAGTTGCATAAAAAGTTTGCTAGCTTACAAACATAACATCTACAGCTGTTGTGTTAGTAAATCTCGTGCTTAGTAAAGTGTTTAGCATTGTGATTTAAACCAGTGTTTTTCTTAAACTAGTCTTAGGATGCTGTGGACCTTCTGAGAAGTCCTAAGGGCCAGTTTTAGAACCAGAGATTTAATGTTTCAATGTGATGTGTAACTTTTGAAGCTTCAAATAGATCTGACAAGCTGAATAAGCTATCGTACTAGCTCTCCCAACTGCACGTTATCCAAGTGTTTTGAGTTAAACCCCACATTTATTGCCAATATAATAGAGGACTTGGTATTTGAGCTTTCATTCAATAACATCATTTAAGTTAGTGGACCTAAATCATAGACCAACATGGCTATTCACTTGCACATCATGTGTTGTGTTTTGATGCTGATATGCTGGTTAAGCTGCATGACAAAGCCAGATCCAGACCAGAATAGACCAGCTAAACCAGTCCCAGACCTAAATAGACCAGCTAAACCAGCCCCAGACCAGAGTAGACCAGTTAAACCAGCCCCAGACCAGAATAGACCAACTTAAACCAGCACCAGACCAGAATAGACCAACTTAAACCAGCACCAAACATAAATAGACCAGCCTAAACCAGTCCCAGTCCAAAATAGACCAGCTTAAACCAGCACCAGACCACAGTAGACCAGTTACACCAGCAACAGACCAGAATAGACCAGCTTATACCAGAATATACCAGCCTAAACCAGCACCAGACCAGAATAGACCATTTTAAACCAGCACCAAACACGAATAGACCAGCCTAAACCAGTCCCAGTCCAGAATCGACCATCTTAAACCAGCCCCAGACCAGAATAGACCAGCTGAAACCAGCCCAAGGCCAGAATAGACCAACTTGAACTAGTACCAGACTAGAGTAGATCAATTTGTACCAGCACCTCATCAGAATAGACCAGTTTAAACCAGCACCAGTCCAGAATTGAACATCTTAAACCAGCCCCAGACCAGAACAGACCGACTCAAACCAGTCCCAGGCCTGAATAGGCCAGCTTAAACCAGCCCCAGACCAGAATCAACCATCTTAAACCAGCCCCAGACCACAATAGGCCAGCTTAAACCAGCCCAAGGCCAGAATAGACCAACTTAAACCAGCACCAGATCAGAACAGACCAACTTGAACTAGTACCAGACCAGAACAGACCAACTTAAACCAGTCTCAGATAAGAACAGATCAACTTAAACCAGACCCAGACCAGAATAGATGATGAATGCATGCTGGTATGTGCTGTTTTTCATTCAGCAGAGTAATCTGATATGTTGTGTTCATGTTTTTGTGACTCAGTTAAGGTTGAGTTTGAGTCAACGTGTGACTTAAGTGCTCATTTTTGGCAGCTGGAAAATTTGAACAAAGCTCAAATCCACTCGAATGGAGCTCAAAGGTCCTTCTACTCACTGCAGGTAGGCTGCTTAACGCTACTGCTATTTATGCACATTAAAAAAGAGGGTCATTGATTTACACCTGTATGCAAAAGTTTGGGTACCTCTGGTCCTACTAAACCTGACATACACTCTGCTTTCAGGCTTTCTATCATCACCGGCCGTATGTCTGCAGGCGCTCCAGTGCGTGGACGCTGTTTTCCAGCCTGGTTCTCACGAGGTTCGATTACATTTCTCAACGTCAAAGGATGTTGATGCGGACAGATGCCAGGTTCCCACCGGCCCCGCTTGCGCAGTATGTGTATGCGATGTTTTGATGGACGTGGGGAGCAAAAAAAGTGTCGTTTTTAGGAAGTCATTTCCCTTCTGTGCACAATTCCCCTTCTGAGCTCGCTTGCTGACAGCCCGCCACCACACAACAATAACTGTCAACAGCTTACAGAAAGTTGTAGATCGTTAAGAGTGTGTAGTGAAGTCAGATCACCCAAAATATATATGTATATTGTGGCTATCCAAAGAAAAATATGTATCTCCATTTTTTTTTTTTTTTTTAATTTCTACATCGTTTGAATGTGGCAGCGGTCGTTTACATTGTGTGATGATTTCAAGGTGAACGGACCAATAGAAATGCACCAAAATAGCTTGGAAAGAATTCTGGTTCCATTGACTTACATTAAAAGTAAAGAAGGTTTTTGGCCTCTCCTGTAAAGTTGCCATTTCGGCGATACTTGTTTTCCTTTAGATGGCGACGATATCAACATTTTTTGGAAAGCATACTCAAATTCATGTTCCTTTCCAGTTCCCTCTGTTCCTTCACGCCACATTAGTTGCTTGAAACCTATATGAAACATTGCACTCGAGTTGCATAATGTCAAGTGTCCTGCAACTCACAGTTACAGTTGTCAAACAAATTTCATGCAACTAAGCCAATCAGAATGCTGACAATGCATCCTGTGATCATGTCCAATGCCATACATCAAGGAATGATGATCAATCAGTGGGCGGCATAGTGGGTAGTGCTGTCGCCTCACAAGAGGGGCCGGGGTTTGATTCCTTGGCTGGGCAACCAGAGTCCTGTCTGTGTGGAGTTTGCATGTTCTCCCTGTGTCCCACTGAGTGCTGGGATAGAAAGTGAATAAATTCTTGATTGGGTGGCTGGAAAGGAGACTCCCTGCCAAAGACTGACTCAAGGTTGGTAGTTGTGATTTGGAGTCACATTATTATGACCACTTCATACTTTCAGCGGCAGCAGCACGTAGGTGGCAGCGTTATGATCTGTGGAATGTTTTGCTGGCATTCTTTGGACCCACTCGTACATGTGGAAGACAGATCTGGGTAGGAATCCATCCTTGCAGATCATGTACACCCATAAATGCTGATGGTCTTTTCTCGGGCGGATGGGATCTTCCAGCAAAAACAATGTGAAACATCACACGACTAGAAATGTCCCACATTGGTTGGAGGAGCTGACCAAGACTACTACCCTGGACCCTTGAACCCAATTGAGAAGATCTGTGGAACCACCTGAATGGTGGTGTTGGATCTACAGATCCTTCCTCATGCGCCCTCCAGCAGCTGTGGGATGCACTGGCTCCAGATACCTTTATCAACCTACCAGGACCTTATTGAGTCTCCCAGTCCGTCTAGCTTCTGTCTGTGCTGTACACATGGTTACTCTGGATATTAGCTGGTGGTCATAATAATGTGACTCGGCCGTGTATGTACGCTGCTTGTGCCCTGCGTTCAACATTGCTGAGCCTCAACCTGACCAACTGACCCCCCCCCCCCCCAAATCAAAACACAGTACAGTGGGCTCTATGCATGATGGATGCATCGCTTCATGCGCTTCCCTTCTTACCCTGACGCTCCAGATGCTCTGGATTAGAGTCACTCTGGACTCTTTGGTCCACATGAGCTTTTTCCATTGATCCAGAGTCCAGTCTTATTTCCAATGAGTCTCTCAAACAAGTGTGAGCTCCGGTCATGTGGAAATGCTCTCACTATGTTCTACTGTCCAAGCATTGGAATGATCTCCGATTACAGCCGTTCCAGACTTTTGTTTTTCCCTACTACATTGTTGCATTTGATGGTTCTACTAAAGCGCTGGACACCAGTTCCAGTCTTTTTCTTTGCTCTACGCAGCCCAGTACTTTGATCGTTCTGAAACAGAGTGGCACGATCTTCCGCAATCCCTAATTATCCAATCAAAGCCTCCTATAGATCATCTTATCTTCACCCAGCCTGCAGTTCTCTTTAACCAGCCAGTGAATTTAAGACCAGCTCCAGTGAAGAACAAGCCAAGTCAGCAGAAAAGTCACCAGTCTGTGTCCAGTCTGTTGGGTTTATGGAAAGCATGCATACGCCTGATGCAAACGAGAGCACGGAGAGATGCAACACTGGGACAGAGATACAAGCACACGTCCTCTTTCTCTCGTTCTCGTTCTCTTTCTCTCGTTCTCTCTGCAACACACACACAGTCTGATCTATAGAGTGCATCATCTCGGCACAGTCCAGCTCCACTGCAGCCAGAACACAGCAGAACAATTACAGTGTTTTTGCACAGAGAAACACGGAGAGAGAGAGAGAGAGAGACTGTGGGAAAGGAGGGAAAGTAAGAGAAAAGAGGAGAGAAAGGGAATACGCTGGAGAAAAGGAGAGAGGAGAGAAAGACAGGGTAAAAGAGAAAGAGACAGAGTGAGATGAAGTGAAGAGATTTGCCCTGCAGTGCTGAGAAAAGCCCTGAGAAGACAGACAGAGAGAGAGAGAGAGAGATGAAAGCAGCTGAACGTACCGGTACTTCATGCCGGTGTGCTTGCCGGTGGACTCTTTGAGGGAGATGTGGTGTCGGGGGGTGAAGGAGCCGAAGCTGCGGGCGATGATGGCCACGGTGCGGAACTTTGCCCGCGCGGCGTTGACCACGCCGGGGCTGGTGGAGCTCTGCTTAACATGCTCCCCGTTACGACCCTTCAGACTGTGCTCGGTGCAGGCTATGGACACCTGCATGGCGGCCAGCGGGCAGACCACCGGGAGGGCGGGAGGAGGAGGAGGAGGAGGATGCGGTGAGGGTCTTCTGGGGGAGTCCTGCCAAGGAGCCGCGCTGCGAGTTCCTCAACTCAGACGCAGAAAGTTAGTCCGTCCCGACGCGGCCGCCCAGCTGTCCTCGTCTTCGGCGCGTGTGTGAGTGTGGCAGCGTGTCCATGTGAGTGTGAGTGAGTGTGTGTGAGTGTGCAGGAGCGTGAGCGAGCGCTGCAGTGGGTCTTCACACACACACGCAGCGCACTGAGCCGATCTTCAGCAGGTCAGTGACAAAAAGCCTGTGTGCTGGAGGAGGGGGGGAGGGAGCGCTGTCAGGACCCTCCAACACATCTCAGCTTCAGCAGCTTCCACACCTCTCTCGCCCTCTCTCTCTCTCTCTCCCTCGCTCGCTCGCTCTCCTCCTCTGATTCCCCCTCTCGCGCTCTCTCTCTCTCTCGATCTCCCACACGCGCTCACTCACTCCAGCCAACCAACGGGAACGCTCTTCAGTTCTAGCTTACCGCTGCGCTCTGCTCTCTCTCTCTCTCTCTCTCTCTCTCTCTCTCTCTCTCTACCTACATCCCTCTCTCTCTCTCTCCCTCTTTCTCTGATTCCCCTCTCTCTCTGTCTACATCCCTTTCTTTCTCCCTCTGTCCTGCTCTGTCTTTTGTATCGTTTTTGCACCCTCTCTCTCTTTTTCTGATCCCTCTCTCTTTCTCTCTTTTTTTCTTTCTCTCCTTTCTCTCTCTCTTTCTTCAGATTACTCCCTCTGGCTCACTATCGTTCCTGCTCTCTCTCTCTTTCTCTAGATCTATAGTTTAGTTCAATTTCTGCTCTCTTTCTTTCCTCTAACCCTCTCTATCTCTTTTCTATTTCTTTTGATCCCTCCTTTCTCTCTATGTGTTTCCTCTGATCCTTTCTTTCCTTCTATTTCCTTCTTTTTTCTTTCTTCCCTGTGTCTTCTAACCTTCTCTTTGTCTTCTGTTTCTAATTCTTCTCTCTCTCTCTCTCTCTCTCTTTCTTTGAATT
>CM038711.1:8173061-8205561 GCA_021613375.1 Megaleporinus macrocephalus
TGACCCTAGTTAAGTCCATTACAGGTCGTCAGACTGCAGCTCCACCTGTGACTCACTGATTATGGCTCTAATTCTTGACCTGGAATTGATCTCATGCTTTATGAGCTGCGCTTTATGGAAACTGAAAGCACTGGCACGAAAGCGCCCAGCCACCTCCACCGCTTCACCTCAGCCTGACGCTGTTAATTCATATATTCTGTTCGCAGCAGTTCAGTTCAGTTAAATAACTGAATTAATCAGTTGAGTGTGCGTTATAGTTGTGAGTCAGTTAAGAGTATGTCCGAATCGAGTCACGAGTCAGTTAACTACATGTCCAGGTTGACTTGTGAGTCGGTTAAATGTGCACCTGAATTGAGTCTGTTATGCATGTGTTCATTCATGAGTCAGTGAACTGTATGTGGAATTTCAATTGAGAATCAGTTGATTCTGAGTCGAGGAACAAGTCAGTTAAGGGTGTGCTATAGTTGTAACTCAGTTTAGTGCAAGCCCGAATCGAGTCACGAGTCAGTCAACAACAGGGCCGTGTTGACCTGTGAGTCATGTGTTCATACTGAGTCATGAGTCAGTGAACTGCATATGGAATTGCATGTCAGTTAATTGCAAATCAGTTCATTGTGAGTCAGTTAATTACAAGTCAGTTAATTGTGTGTCAGTTAACTGTGAGTCAGTTAACTGTGAGTCAGTTAATTGTGAGTCAGTTAATTGTGAGCCAGTTAATTGTGAGTCAGTTAATTGCAAGTCAGTTAATTACGAGTCAGTTAATTGCAAGTCAGTTAATTGCAAGTCAGTTAATTACGAGTCAGTTAATTGTGAGTCAGTTAATTGTGAGCCAGTTAATTGTGAGTCAGTTAATTGTGAGTCAGTTTATTGTGAGTCAGTTTATTGTGAGTCAGTTAATTGTGAGTCAGTTAATTGTGAGTCAGTTAATTGCAAGTCAGTTAATTACAAGTCAGTTAATAGTGAGTCAGTTAATTGCAAGTCAGTTAATTACGAGTCAGTTAATTGTGAGTCAGTTAATTGCAAGTCTGTTAATTGCAAGTCAGTTAATTGCGAGTCAGTTAATTGTAAGTCAGTTAATTACGAGTTAGTTAATTGTGAGTCAATTAATTACGAGTCAGTTAATTGTGAGTCAGTTAATTGCAAGTCAGTTAATTATGCGTCAGTTAATTGTGAGTCAGTTAATTGTGAGCCAGTTAATTGTGAGTCAGTTAATTGTGAGTCAGTTAATTGCAAGTCAGTTAATTGTGAGTCAGTTAATTGCAAGTCAGTTAATTGCGAGTCAGTTAATTGCGAGTCAGTTAATTGTGAGTGCGCATTAGAGTTGCGAGTTGAGTTGAGAGCTGGTGTGGTGGGTGCCCCAGCCGAGTCATGAGTCGAGTGCCCGGCAGAATTAAATCACAAGTCAATTAACTGCGCATCCAAGTTGAGTTGTGAGTCAGTAAAGTGTACATGTGAATGAAGTCGAGTTGTGAGTCAGTTAAGTGTTCATCTGAGTCGAGTCACAATTTAGTTTATAGTGTGCCACAAGTCATTTAAGCACACGTCAGCATTAAGTCACTTGTCGAATCAGAAGTCAGTTAAGCTTGCATCCGAAGCACGTTGTGAGTCAGTTAAGCAAGCTTCTTAATCACATCATGAGTCAGTCAACTCTGACTCTGTGTTCGATGTCCGGTGTACATGTTAATAAAGTCACAAGTCTGTTAAGTCAAGAAATGAGTCAGTTAAGTGTGCGTTATAGCTGTGAGTCAGCTCTATGCAAGCCGAGTTGAAAAGCAGTTGGAGTCACGAGTCAGTCAACTACGCGGCCAGGTTGAGCTGTGACTCTGAGTTAAATGTGCATCTGATTTGAGTCTGTGAAGCATGTGTTCAAACTCATGAGTCATGAGTCAGTGAACTGCGGAACTGTGGAATCTCAATTGTGAGTCAGAGACAAGCTGCAAGTCGATTAAATGTCCATTAGAGTTACGAGTCAGTTTATTGCATGTCCAAGTCGAGTTGGGAGTCAGTTAAGAGCACATCAGAGATGAATCACAGGTCAGGTAAGGGTGCCTTCTAGTTGAGTCACAAGTCAGTTTAGCATACATCTGAATTAAGTCACATGTCAATTAAATGCATGTCCAAGTCGAGTTGTGAGTCAGTTCAGAGTCACGATTTAGTCAAGTGTGTGCAAGTCACAAGTCATTTACGCACACATCTGCTTGAAGTCACTTGTCGAGTCAGAAGTCAGTTAAGCAACCGAGTCAAGTTGTGAGTCAGTTAAGCAGGCTTATCAATTACATCACGAGTCACTCAACTGTGTGTCCGAGTCCAGTGTGCATTAGAGTCGAGTAGTGAGTCAGGGCAGATATCTGATCTATGCTATCGCTGTCCGAATAACACCTTGTAATCTCCAAATTGATGATTTTACAGGAGAAGGAAAAAACCTACTTTACTTTTAATGTAAGTGAATGGAATCATTTTGGGCCATTTCTCTTCATCCATTCATCCTGGAATTTACGTATAACGTTAAAAGCAGCAGCTTACATTAACATTTACATTTACATTTACATTTACATTTACATTTACATTTACATTTACAATTACGGCATTTAGCAGACGCTCTTATCCAGAGCGACTTACAAAAGTGCTTAGTGTTCGGTCAGAGTATGTATCTCTATCTAGTACAAACAGGTTTAAGTCCAAACTACTCTTATACTCAAACACTGCCATAAACACAGGGCCAGTGCTGATACCTAGAAACAAGACAACGCAATACCTAGCAAGACTGGAACACCTACAGAGAAGAGAATAAATACAAGACTACATACAGTACAAGTGCAGTACTTAGCCAGAGTTCCTAGAAGATCAAGTGCAGTTACGGTTTCTACCAATGCTTCAGTAGATCAGTGTTTATATGTGCTTTACAAAGAGATAGGTCTTCAGTTTGCGTTTGAAGACCACGAGAGAGTTCGCTGTTCGGACAGCCAGTGGAAGTTTGTTCCACCATCTGGGCTCCAGGACAGAGAAGCGTCTCGTCACGTGTCTTCTAAGAATCTTGAGTGATGGCGGGTCAAGCCGAGCCGTACTTGAAGCGCGAAGGGCTCGAGGTTCGACTTTTGACCATTGCTATAAGGTCAGGAGGAGCTGGTCCATTCTTGACTTTGTAGGCATCAGAACTTTAAACTGAATGCGAGCAGCTACAGGAAGCCAGTGAAGGGAGCGTAGCAGTGGAGTGACATGAGTCACTCTTCTTTCGAATGATGCCAAAAACTGGAGAATGGAAGCTGAATGGAAGCAATAGGACCTGAATGAAGGGACAGGACTGTAGGAACGGTAGCCATGCTTCTCTAACCCAGCGCCCGTAGGGGTGGTCCAGCTCAAGCAGCCTCAAATCAATAGCAGACCATCATCACCAGCACGGTTAAGCAGTTAGGAGCTCTCCGATCCCGGCCGACTTATTGATCAGCGAAGCGGAAGGAGCATCTTGTGCCTGAATGTTCTGAAGGAGCCCTGCGTTGTGACGGACAGGGTTACTATGGCAACTAGAAGCATAAAACAATAGTCCTATTAATCACCTTCACAGACTCGTTTATTCTCGTTGCGGTGTTTTTGTTTTCTGCGTTTTTCAGCACACGGTAAAGAAACGCAGCCGGGTTCTCGACGGGCTCCGAGCGACTCCAGCTATTGATTTCAAACGCGCATTTGCATCTGAATGGGGGCCCAAACCCTGATCTGGTTCCTCAGCTCGGGTCCTGCTTCCCACGCGGGCAGATGCAGAATAATAACATTGCGGCGCGCGCCAGTAATCTCAGCGATCGCGCGGCGCAGCGGAGCGTTCGCGCCGAGCTCGCTGTTCCAAACGTGCTGAAAGGTTTTTCAGCCCACAGCTGAGTCCTCCAGCCATCCCGCCAACATCCTCTCATCTTTCTTTCTTTTTCGTTTCCTTTTTTTCATTTCAATCACTGATGTCATCAACAGGAACACGAGCCAGGCTGGAATTGTGAGGGGCCTCAGCTGCGAACGTGAACAGTCCTCTTGCTCGCGTTCATGTAGGTCGCACATGCTGGCCACGGCTCTGGCTGGTGGCTCCGGGCTTCTGTAGTGATGTGGCTTTGTATGGGAAGCGCTGCGGTCTGGTCTGCTGCAGTTTGCTCAGCTGTGAGGAGATACTAGAGATGTTCTGTGGAAGCCTGAAACACCAACTCATCAACGGGTTCTTCTATTAGTCTGGATCTGACAGATGTGCATTCAAATGTTTGACATACACAGTCGAGTCAGATTATTATGACCACCTCCTACCATGTGGTTCATGAAGGAAGTCCATGTCCATGTGGAAGACACTCTCAAATGATTTGGGTCTGAATCCATCCTTGCAGGTCACATACACCATGCATGCTGATTGTCTTCTCTGGGATGGATGGGCTCTTCCAGTAAGACAATGCGACACGACACAAGGCTAAAAATGTCCCACATTGGTTGGAAGATCTGACCAAGACTTCCAAGTACTACCCTGGACACTGGACCTGAACCCAATCGAGCATTTGTGGGACCACCTGGTTGGTGGTGTTGGCTGTATGTATCCTCCCTCTTGATTCTTGGTTCCTCTTAATGGTACTTCAAGATCTTAAGGAGTTCCTTGTGCTCTTTGGATGTTGCTGCTTTTAATTCATCTCAGGAGATTCTTTTGCACGCTTTTAGGGAGTTTGTTTGAGGGTCTTGGAGAATCTTCTTCTCAACGGGTCTACATCAAACTCTTACACTCTTTCCTATTGAGTCTTGGTTCTTTTCAGTGGTTCTGCTACAAGTTCTTAGTCAGTCTGTCCTTTGGAGTCTTGTTATTTCTCAGTGGTTCATCCATGTGGGAGAAGGTTTCTCCTCTTAAGGCTTCATTCTTCTCAGAGGTTCTACTTTAAGATCTTAGGAAGTTTCTCCTCTTGAGTTGTGGAGGCTCAGAAGGTCTACTTCAAGATCTTAGGGAGTTTCTCTTCTTGAGTCTTGGTTGTTCAGTGGTTCTTCTTTATGCTTTTCATCTCACTGGTCATTACTTGCACCTTTAAAGAGTTTGGAGTTCTTTCTTACTACTTCAAGCTTCTGTATTCTTATGACAGTTGTTCTTTGGGTGCTGTTGATGTTCCTCCTCATGCTCATAGCAAGTTTTTTCCCAGAGAGTCTCGTTTTTTATTTCTTAGGCTCATAAAGAATTGGAAGGTTTGTTTAGTCTTGGTTCCTATTCAGTGTTTCTTCTTCATGCTGTTAAGTCTTGGATCTTCTCAGAGATTCTTCTTCAAGATCTTAGGGAGTTTCTCCTTTTGATTATTGGTTTCTCAGTGGTTCTTCTTTATGCTCTTAGGGAGTTTTCTGATTGAATTTTGATTTCTCTTACTGGACATTTCTCACACTTTTAAGGACTCTGAAGTTTCTTCTTTTCATTCTTACAACGTCAAGTTGTCCTTTTAAGTCTTGGTTGCGCTCGATGCTCCTCCTCTTGCTCTTAGGGAGATTTTTCCAGTGAGTCTTGGTCCCTCTCAGTATTTCCTTCTCTATTGAGTCTTAGTTCCTATTCAGTGTTTCTTCCTCATGCTGTTAGGGGGTTCTCCCAGTTGAGTATAGGTTCTTAGAGGTTCTACTTCAAGATCGTAGGGGGCTGTAATTTTGGAGTCTTATTATTTCTCTGTGGTTTCTCCTCATGGTCCGTTACCATTGAGTACTGGTTTCTTCTTAGTGGTTACTCTTCATAGTCCTAGGAGGTTTCTCCTCTTGAGTCTTGGTTGCTCAGTGGTTCTATTTTATGCTCTTAAGGAGTTTTCTGATTTGTCCTTTTGTTCTTTCATTGGTTTTTGGTTACTCCTCCAAGGCTTTAAAGGAATTGAGGAGGCTTTTTCTTCTGAGTCTTGGTTCTTATTCAGTGTTTCCTCCTTGTGGTCCTCGGAGGTGTCTCCTCTTGAGTCTTGGTTTCTCAGTGTTTCTTCTTCATTTTCTTCAGGAGTTTGTTCTTTGGAGTCTTCTTTTTGCTCTGTGGTTCCTCCTGTTGATCTTATGAAGGTTCTTCTCTTGAACCTTGGTTCTTCTCTGGGATTCTTCTTCATGCTGTTTGAGAGTTCTCACTGGATGTTTCTCTTGCTGTTAAGGAATCTGTAGTTCTTTCTTTTTTCTACTTGAGCTCCTACACTTGTTTGTCTTTTTAAGTCTTTGGTTGCTCTTAATGTTCCTCCTCATGCTCTTACAGAGTCTTGGTTCCTCTTAGTATTTCTTGGAATCTTATTTCTGCTGCATCTCGGTTCCTGTCCAGCATTTCTTCCTCATACTCATACAACGTCCCCTTGGCTTGTTTATCAGGAGTCTGGATAGTAAAATGTGGAGAAGATTGTTTGGGATGAAGAGTGCTGTACGAATAGAACTGAGCTGCTATACTGAAGGCTATTTTTCTGCAGACTGAAGCGAGCTCTACTCCAGGCCGCCTTCCGCTGTCTGTTCGCGTCTGTAGTGGTACTAAATCCGAGCTGACACATGGACAGAATGAACAAGCTGTGACACCAAGCCAACTGTACTGGAGGACCATGTGCTTTGTCCATGTGAAATGCAGCAACTGGTAAGTATCTCAAACACGAGTACATAAAAATAGGAAAGAATAGGAGAGCGAAACGATGCCGAGACCTTCGCGCAAGGCCAAAAGAAGACTAAACTAATTGTGTTGGAAATAAAAACGAATGAATTCCACAGGTTCAGAGGAGGAAACATCCACTCATACTTGTGCAGTTGGATTGCTTTTGCATGCCGGACCAAAGGAATCTACTACCCTCGTGGAGAGCCTACAGCATCCTGTGTGATGTCGTTGACGGCCCAGTAGCAAGGACGAGGAAGGCAGAGCTGAGGCTATGTAGCTTAAGAAAAATGACCAGCATGGCCTTGACAAGTATGATGAGAAACATCCCTCCCCCTCACTGCTCAAGGGACAGCACAGTTCACTGACCTGCTCAGCATGCTGTGGGAGCCACCCGGGTTTGACGCATGCCAGTGGACCCGTGTGTGTGGATGTGTGTTTGGATGTCGGACCTAGGGGAAAGGCATCCACAGTGGCTGAGGCTGAGACTTGAAAGCTATGATTCTTCCCTGTGGGAATGACCAGCGAGCCTGAGAGGCCTCTGTATGAAGAGTTGCTTTATTTATGCAGCAATGGCACATGGGACAGTCCAAATCGCAGAGTCATTGAGAATCACTACATGACAGGCCAACAACTGTTGCACTGTTGAAACCGAGAGTCATAGATACAAGGATTGTGTAGTGTTCTGATCAAAAGTTTGGGAATGTTGAAATGTTCTTGTTTTCAATGGAGTATCTTCTTCCTTAACACAACAATGGACTGACGGGTCTCTAAAGAAAGTTGTTTCTTTCTGGTCATTTTGAGTCGGTCAGCAAGCCATCAACTGCTGATGCTTCAGATACTAAACTAACCTAGAATGTTGTGCTTCCTTTTATACTCACTTATTAGTAGAATGTTTTTCAGCTGTGCATCACAATTGAGCAAGAGTGTCCTAACAACCAATTAGTCCAATAACATCCTTAACTTGGATTGGTGGTCGTACCAGGAGATTTAGACAGAGGACTGAGAATTGCTGATTATAGGACTATATACAAAATAAGCTTCTATACAAAAATAGACTTTAATACAAACATTTTTATTCTTGAACAATCATCTGATACACTTACATTAATTGTGAAATGGACAATATTGTTTGTGAATTGCATGAAAATTGCATGAAATGAAATTCTAAAGTGATTCTAAACTTTTGAGCGGTAGTGTATATATATATATATATATATATATATATATATATATATATATATATATATATATATATATATATATATATATGTGTGTATGTATATATATATATATATATATATATATATATATATATATATATATATATATATATATATATATACATAGATATATATATATATACAGCATCATTATTTATAAAGGCACTTACTCTGGGGAGGTGGTGGTCCCAAACCCTAACTCTGAAAATTACACTTGGGTAAACAACATTCAGTGACTGGAAGGCTGATGAAAAAGGGGAGGGTTTTGAGATTAGGCCCTGATGTCAGCACAGTATATTTGTCTTGCTGGACAACGTAATATATACTAAACTTCTAACACAGCTGAAGAGTTTTAGTCCATAGGTAGACTAAAGAATTCTTATTTTGGCCACGCCCCTGCATTTTAGAGATGTGAGATTTAAGTGAGACTGCATCCCTGTCCCTCATGGCCACACGGAAAACCAGTTAGATCACATGCTTTGGAAGTAAACCAGAACTGTCACCATCAAAAGTTTTGTTCAGTTAGTGTCATGGCTCAGGCTGCCCTGCCGGCCTCCAGCAGAGGGCTCAGTGGGCACAGAGGGAGGCCCAGGCAGGAAAAGGAGAAAGAACTCCAATTCCCAGGCTCCCTATAGTGGCAATCATTGCTGACGGGGCACACCTGTGCAGCCTCCTACATAGGTTAGCCACAAACTCGAATCTGGAGGGGCGGTCAGTAAGAGCAAAAATAGAGAATCGGTAAAAGAAGAAGAAAGAAAAGGGAGAAAAGATAATCTGCATAAAGCAGAAAAGAAGACTAAGTTGAACGTTGGACTAAGATATTCTCCAATGAAAAGCATGTATTTCAATTTTTGTCGATTTTGAGTTTTCTACATCATTTGAACAAACTAATGGTCGTTTACACTGTCAATTTTATGATGAATGGGCCAATAGAGGTGCTCCAAAACAGCTTTAAAAAACGTCTGGTTCCATTGACTTACATTGAAAGTGAAGTAAGTTTTTGGTCTCTCCTGTAAAGTTGCAATTTTGGAGACACTTGTTTTTCATTGGACAGCGACAATAAATGACAAGTAGAGGAGTGCAGGCCAGTATATTTGGGGATCAGCCCTGATTGAGTACAGGCAGTTTGGTGGCTGTTGGTTAAACAAAACCATTATGTTTACATTTAGCCGAAAATTAATGGGACCCTATGAGAGGAACGATGGATGAATAAATGACAAGTAGAGGAGTGCAGGCCAGTATATTTAAGGATCTGCCCTGATTGAGTACAGGCAGTTAGGTGGCTGTTGGTCAAACGAAATCATGATGTTTACATTTGGCCAAAAATTAATGGGACCCTACTGAAGGAACAAGGGATGAATAAACAACAAACAGACAAGTGCGGGTCAGCATGTCCAGTATGTGGATTAGTGCTGTACGTGTTCTCTGATAAGCTGAGCAATCATAGTCAAAGCCTCCATCCTTGAAAGTGACAGCACTGAACATCGCGGTATGAAGGACAGACTCGTGTGTGAGGCTGATCATTTCTCTCCACCAGAATGAAAGCTTGAACAGAACCAGCTGAGCTTCAGAGAGAGAGAGAGGGAGAGAGAGAGAGAGAGAGAGAGAGAGAGTGTTAATGAAATCACTACAAGGTCTCCGCTAATGTGACCTTCCCTCTTCTTCAATTACACCGAGAGCGTTTGCGGAGAGCAGATCGCCGCCCTGCCAGGTGGGAGGTGAGGGCCGTGGGTCGCACTGAGGGAAGGGGCATGAAGATCAAAGCAATTACGCCTCCACACCAATCTCTAGCATCACATTAGGATGACTGGGTGTATATTAGTGTGTGTGTGTGTGTGTGTGTGTGTGCGTTTGATAGACTCGTATACATGTTGTTCACAGGGGGGGCGCTCACTCTATCACATTTAACCACTTACACACATAACATAACAGTGAGAACCTGATATGATTTGGCGGAGCTTTGTCCCACCCAATAACAGAAACAGGTAGATTTGTCCCACCCAATAACATAAACAGGTAAATTTGTCCCACCTAATAACAGAAACAGGTAGATTTGTCCCACCCAATAACAGAAACAGGTAGCTTTGTCCCACCCAATAACAGAAACAGGTAAATTTGTCCCACCCAATAACAGAAACAGGTAAAATTGTCCCACCCAATAACAGAAACAGGTAGATTTGTCCCACCCAATAACAGAAACAGGTAAATTTGTCCCACCCAATAACAGAAACAGGTAGATTTGTCCCACCCAATAACAGAAACAGGTAAAATTGTCCCACCCAATAACAGAAACAGGTAGATTTGTCCCACCCAATATCAGAAACAGGTAGATTTGTCCCACCCAATATCTGAAACAGGTAGATTTGTTCCACCCAATATCAGAAACAGGTAGATTTGTCCCACCCAATAACTGAAACAGGTAGATTTGTCCCACCCAATATCAGAAACAGGTAAAATTGTCCCACCCAATAACAGAAACAGGTAAATTTGTCCCACCCAATATCAGAAACAGGTAGATTTGTCCCACCCAATATCAGAAACAGGTAGATTTGTCCCACCCAATATCAGAAACAGGTAAATTTGTCCCACCCAATATCAGAAACAGGTAAAATTGTCCCACCCAATAACAGAAACAGGTAAATTTGTCCCACCCAATAACAGAAACAGGTAAATTTGTCCCACCCAATAACAGAAACAGGTAGATTTGTCCCACCCAATATCAGAAACAGGTAAAATAATCCCACCCAATAACAGAAACAGGTAAATTTGTCCCACCTAATAACAGAAACAGGTAGATTTGTCCCACCCAATAACTGAAACAGGTAGATTTGTCCCACCCAATATCAGAAACAGGTAAAATTGTCCCACCCAATAACAGAAACAGGTAAATTTGTCCCACCCAATATCAGAAACAGCTAGATTTGTCCCACCCAATATCAGAAACAGGTAGATTTGTCCCACCCAATATCAGAAACAGGTGAATTTGTCGCACCCAATATCAGAAAAAGGTAGATTTGTCCCACCTAATAACAGAAACAGGTAGATTTGTCCCACCCAATAACAGAAACAGGTAGATTTGTCCCACCCAATATCAGAAACAGGTAAATTTGTCCCACCCAATATCAGAAACAGGTAAATTTGTCCCACCCAATATCAGAAACAGGTAGATTTGTCCCACCCAATATCAGAAACTGGTAGATTTGTCCCACCCAATATCAGAAACAGGTAAATTTGTCCCACCCAATATCAGAAACAGGTAAATTTGTCCCACCCAATATCAGAAACAGGTAGATTTGTCCCACCCAAAAACCCCAGAAAACTGAAAACTTTTTAATAACGTGTTTTGGCAGCCTTCGCAATTCATGTGTTGTATTTGTTGTAAGTAACGGGCTCTGGTTGTTAGGTGGTCTTTCACATTGTTAAGGTTTGTGTTGAGATGCTTGTTCAGAAATATCCTGCAGTCAGCAGCTTCACTGACACGAGCTCTTTCGCCTCGCTGGACCCTTGAGTAGCTCACGCCAGCTTTAATAATAAAACAGCTTTAGTATAATGTGTTGTTATGGTAACAGACTAGGAGGGTTTGAGTTTGTTAACGTTTATATTAACTTTAGTCAGAAAGTACTCTGAAATGTAAAGTTACATTACTCTCTGACCACGCCCCAAACTGCAGACTGCTACTACACTACATACATAAAAATAAAATAGAATAAATAAAATTAATTAATGAATAAATAAAAAGACGCCATCGTTAGAAGTGCTGTCAGTAGTGCAGTATGTAATGTTCCAGAGGGTGCTGTTTGGGACACAGCCTTAGTGTCTAACATAAACGTTAGTCTTGTCTAATCAGGAAACCTCAACATAGATTTTATTCTTATTTCATTTTAGCAATATACTCCAAAGAAAATTATATATATATATATATATATATATATATATATATATAGGTTATATATGTATATAATCCAGACATTGCATGTATAATGTAAAAGTTTTCTGACAGCAGTAGTATGTAATGTGGAGTATCTAGTTTAGTTTAGTTTAAAGTGATCTTTAATTGGATTTATCTAATAATTAACAGATGTACAGATGTTGTATTTATTATTAATTTACTGTAATTCCACAGCAATTAGTCAACATTGATTTGGCTTTCATAATATAATAATTGTTGACTTTATAAAATCTGGCAGCCCCTACAGGAACCCCCTAGTGGCTCAGGCTCCTGGACATGTGCCTATAAAACCCTTTGCATAGACCAGGCCTGTCCATATCTCACAGTATAGCTTTACTTTGTATTGTATGTATGTTCATTTACATCTGTTCTAATCATATCTGGTGTTCTTACTGGTGATAATACTGGTGTGTTTTCTAAAGGTTTAAAAGGACAATGTCTAGAGAAACATGGCACACACTCACCCCACTCTAACTAATTCACTTTCAACTATATGCCACGCAGACTGAAGGGATTACAGAGTGTATTTTGGACTTGGTGATAATTAGAAAAGTAATTGTGGATTCCTCTGTGCTTCTTAGTCAAGATGGAAAAGGGATCGGGTGTTTGGCGCCTGGTCTTGTAAACAGCAGGTGATGGTGGGTAATGGGATTCAAGGCTATTGTGTATTCAGGAGGGCAAGTGTTGATTTTTCATTAGGCTATTTATGAGAGCACAGAGGAACTAGCAGAGGAAGTTGATCGCTCTAATGGGTTGAGGTTGTGTGACAAGTGGCACATACGGTGGCCGAGAAGACCCAACGCGCTGCAAAAACACAACAGAAGTGTTTCCGGAGGACACTTAAAGGACATGGGACCACATACAGTGATGCAATGTAAACAGAACCACACAGAGTCGCGTTAGCATCTAATGAGAAGTAAGTTTGACTATATTTGCTAACTATCCAGACTTACTTCTCATTAGACGCTAGTGATGGCCAGATGAAGCATCTTGAAGCGTTGAAGCTTTCCCTCCAGATGGTTCAAAACAAGGTTCATTACTCGAAGCTTCATGTGCACATGAACCCCCCTGCTGGCCAAAACTTTTATTGTCATTTCACCTATTTGCGATGGCCTTTTGCAACGTTCTCAACATGGGAACAAGTATATACATAAAACACCTTCATTTCATTTTCTGTGGTTCATTGATTTGTTTATCTGATCTGTGTTTGATTGTGTGGGTTCATTAAAAAAACTGCCAGTATGATTTCAGTCAGTAAATAAATCCAATAGTATGTGAGATATTGATGTTAAAACTGGTGCAGTGGTTTTAAGAGATGGGACAGTGATTTTATTAAGAAACAGTGATTTTACAGTGATTTTATTAAGAAAAAATAAATCACACCGATACTCGAACCACGTTCTGAACCAGCGAGGCTTCAGACGTCATCACTGACATCACTCGCCCTTAACGAAGCAAGCCTCCATACTTCATAAACGACTTTCTGGATTTGTCCACACAAGCTCCGAAGCCTGGGTATCATTTGCCCATCACTATTAAACGCTACCGCGGCTCTGTGTGGTTCGGCGCCGCCGTATGTGGTCCCACATTTTTTAAGTGTCCTCCTTGTGGATGGTTTTGTGGATCTTTGGGTCTTCTCGACCACCGTAGGCACAGACTTAACTGCAGTCATAAGGAGTAATGGATTCCAGGAACTACCAGCAAATTGTAGAATTAAACACAACATAGTCGATCAACACGCTAAAGCTGAAAAGAAAAAGGATAATGACCCACAACACTCTTCAAAATCACCCCCTCCTGAAGTAGCTCACGTGTGCAAGCTTTTAATTATTATATTATACGACTGTGTATCATACGCTAAATGTAAGGATTCTAATAAAGGCTTCCGTGTTTGAGTCTGGATTGTGTTCCAGTCGTACGCCTACAGACACAATCAGGCCCACAAAGACGCCAGGAGATGAGCAGACACGGGTGATAAGAGCAGGCTATTCTGACGGCCCGTGTTGTTTCTGCGTGATCGTGTTTGGCCTCTGGTCTGGTGCTGAAAGGGATGCAAGTCATTGAAGTTGCTGAAGTGCTGGCGGAGCTGTTAGTGTAGGAGTGAAGGTGGGCTGCAACAGCCCACACGCTGCAGCGCTCTAAGAGAGTGTATTTAGGGCCTAATCCATTCACACACATAAACACACCTGGAGGCCACACAGCACATGTGGAACGCTACAGTGTTGTGTACTGTACAATTACGGTAATCTAAAAGCAAGACAAGCGTAGACACATAGGAGTATCACTCTTCACCACTGTGGACTATGATCTCACTGACTTTTAGAGACATATATATTAATATCAAAGCGAGAGAAAGCTATACTGTGAGATATGGACAGGCCTGGTCTATGCAAAGGGTTTTATAGGCACATGTCCAGGGGCCTGAGCCACTAGGGGGGCCCTGTAGGAGCTCCAGATTTTATAAAGTCAACAATTATTATATAACGAAAGCCAAATCAATGTTGACTAATTACTGACGACGTCGTGAATGAAACCAGAAGAGATGGAAATGCTTTGCAACAAGGGATAAGGACAAAATCGTAAAGTCTTAAGACTAAGACTAGTAAGGTTTAAGATTAAGCTTAAAGTTGTAAACTGCATGGCCTACACCAGGGGTCACTAATAGGCGGAATTGGGTCCTTTCCTGTCCTGTCTCTACAGCAGCAGTCCGAGAATAAAGCGAGTCAGACCTGCTGGTTGGGGTCACGGGCTTCATCGGGCAAAGGCAGTGTACACCATGGACAGGTTGCCGGTCCATTGCATGGCCAACACACTCTCACACCTAAAGGCAGTCTAGAGTGAGTGATCAACTTAACATGCATGTGTTTGGACTGTGGGAAGAAACCAGAGTACCAGGAGGAAATCCACTCAAGCACAGGGAGAACATACACACTCCACACAGAACGTTCCAGATATCTCATATGTGTGTGAGAATGGTCCTAACATAATTTTAGCCTAGATTTAAAGTCCTGGCTGGACCACCAAGAGTTCACTTCTCTCACTTCTCTCAGAGACTTTAATTTTTTTAAATAAATAAGCATTTTATGATACACTTTTTTTAAATGTAGGCCTTGTTTTTACTTAAAATGATGAAAAAGCATTGATTAAGTTCAGCATTTAAACAGTAAATATACTGAAATATACTGAACGGTATGTGTGATGTTTCAGTAGCTGGTGTTTCAGTAGCTGATGGTATAAGATGCTGATACTAGGCTACTTCAGTAAACAGGATACACCACTGAATCAGAACATACGTTAGAAATGATGAATTCCAGACCTTGGCCTGAGGAAATTTACACTAACTGGACCTTACTGAACCCAGTCTTAGGCACATAAATTGGTTTAGGCCTTTATCTTATCAATAAACATATGTTCACAAGTAAGAACACCAGATATCATTAGAAGAGATCATCACTGCCGCTTACATTGTATGAAGATTTCATGATCAATGGACCAATAAAAATGCTCCATAATACCATGGAAATCATTCTGGTTCCATTGACTTGGATTTAAAGTAAAGTTTTTTGGGGTTTTCTTCTTTTTCATTGGACGGCAACAATATATAAATAATCATACATACAGTACAAAGTAACATGAATATGTTATTGTGAAAGAAGATCATATCTTGAGCTCCAGTTTGAAGAACAAAGTGTAGTTCCAGATTTCTCCTGGACGCAAAGTGTAGTTCCAGATTTCTCCTGGACGCCCCAGACATTGTATGAACGTATTCAGTTCCTTCAGCAGCAATCTTGATTTAGCTTAATGAAGTACTGAGCAGTCAAAGCAGGTATTTGATGAGAACTGTAAATAATACTGGGTTGTTTCCACAAGGAGAAGCTTAGAAAGGGTTAAATAAACACACTGATGTATGTAAAAGCACTACTTACTGTATTAATAATTCCTGTCTGGAATTTATATATATATATATATATATATATATATATATATATATATATATATATATATATATATATATATATATATATATAATAAGGTCCCCAAGTGTCTAAAACTTTCTCACAGTACTGTATGCAGTATACAAGATTGCTATTCAATGCTTTCAAATGTTTTGCAATGAGTGACGTTAACAATCCCACAAGTCAGTAAAGCATGACATGCTCTTCTCCAACGTGCCCTTCAGTCCTAAAGTGTCCTCATCAGGCAGTAAAGTCACCAGGCAGACAGGTCTGTTCAGCCCCTGCTTGAGGACCTCATGGGCAATTATGAGAAACAGCTGTTTAGACTCACAGAGGGAACTTTATTAGCGGCGCCACAACAAAACCTACTAATTTGTCATTGCGCTATGCCTGATCGTAATCCTGATGCTCTCCACTTCATAAACATCTGCTTGATTTTCTCCTCCAATCACTGCTCAGCAGCCATTCAACCATCATCTATTACCTCAATCAACCTTCAGGGCTTTTCAGTGCTGAGTTAATGTTCCAGTGAATGTGCTTCGAATTTGAAGCTACACGTTTTCAAAACATGCGCCCTGGGTGGAAAGAAAGGCGAGACCTGATATCTTGGATACCGCCACCCGAGTTAAACAATAAGGCATTGTTCTTGTAAGTAGTGATCCTATTGACTATTTCCATGCCCACACCTATTCATTCATTCATTCATTTCCAAGTGGCTTATTCTTAAATATAATTAAAAAACCAAAATGCCATGCCTGCCGTGACAGTATGCTTTAGCCTAGGATGCTTGATTGCTTGGGCTTTTTGGGGTTTGGTGCTTTCTTTCTTCTGTATTATGTTCGTTTCAGCTGACTGAGTAACCGACTGTAACTGAGGACTTCTTTGTTGAGGTAAATGTTAATCTGTGCTTTCGTTACCATGCAAAAATTTGTACTTCTTTAAAAGAACGTTTACTGACAGTCAGGAAAAAAAACTAGCATGAATGATCAGAACACTAACATGAATTATCATAACACTCAGGGTTTTACATGTTTATAATACATTTAAAAGCAATATTAAAATCTCACAGTAGGTTAAAACATGGTACTACTTAAACGTCCAGTGTGTCCTTATCTGTATTCGACTAGTTCAGGTGGACCATCAATTCTATTCAATGTGACAAAATCAAAAATGCAGCTGTGCTAATCTCCTGTATACAATAGGAGCATTTTGATTTTGCCATTTGTTTGATTGGCTACTGGGTTACGCTGCTGCCCTCCATGCTGTAGACTGGGCTTCGATTCTCGACCTGGGTAACCACCTTACACTATACCAATAAGAGTCCTTGGGTAAGACTCCTAACGCCACCTGTAAACTGTAACACTACCTTCACCTACCTGTGTACAGGTAAACTGTAACACTACCTTCACCTACCTGTGTACAGGTAAACTGTAACACCACCTAAACCCCAACTGTTCCCGCAGTGGATAGGGCTGCCCAGTGCTCCAGGCGAGGGTTTTGGTCCTCTGCTATAAAGTTATCGTACCTGTTTTCTGTTTAGGTATAAAAGTATATATGTATGTATGTATACATAGGTTTTGTTTTTTGTTTATTTGTTTTTTTATGTGTTTTCTTTCTGATTCTCTCTGTTTCACTCTATCTCCGCTCCCCTTGCACCAGCTCCTGCATTTCACCCCCGGCCCCTCCAATTCAGAACCCCCCCCAACGCTATCTGCATGGAAAAGAAAAGAAAAAATGTTGCAGTACAATGTTTTTTGTTTTAAAATAAATAATTAATGAATAGTCCCATCAGAAGCAGAGCCATAGTGATTACAGTCGCTTTCACTAAACCAGTGATTTAAGATCACCCTCCAGCCATTAGTTTCATTATATATAACCCAGTTAAACACTATTACAAAACCATAAATCAATAAATCAATATGAAATGATCATAGTCATCAGTGACTAATCAATAGTGAAGCATTTGAGCCCCCCACCATACGGGAGGGCTTTAGGGCTGAAAGAATATTTAATTATAGAATTAGGCATGTGGTAATCTGGATTAGCTGAAAGGACAACACTCTACCAGGTCTACCAGCCTCACAGTCGTGCATTTGCACACTCGCACAGTCATGCATTTGCACACTCATACAGTCGAACAATCTTGCATTTGCACACTTGCACAGTCATGCATGTGCACACTCACACAGTCTAACAGTCTTGCATTTGCACACTCGCGCAGTCTCACAGTCGTGCACTTGCACACTCGCACAGTCTCACATTCGTGCATTTGCACACCCACAGTTTCACAGTCGTACATTTGCGCACTGCCAGTCTCGCAGTCTCACACCATCTCACATTCGTGCATTTACACACTCACACACTTGCATTTGCACACTCGCACAGTCTCACAGTCATGCATGTGCACACTCTCATATTCGTGCATTTGTACACTCACACAGTCTCACAGTCGTGCATTTGCACACTCACACAGTCTCCCAGTCGTGCATTTGCACACTCATGCATCTGCACACTGGCTGTCTCACACTCATGCATTCACACACTTACACTGTCTCACATTTGTGCATTGGCAGTCCTGCACTCGCACAGTCTCACACTCACACAGTCTCACACTTGTGCATCTGCACACCGGCAGTCTCACACTCATGCATTTGCACGCTCACACAGTCTCACATTTGTGCATCTGTGCACTGGCAATCTCGCACGGTCTCACACTTGTACAGTCTCACACAGTCTCACACTCATGCGTTTGCACACTCACACACTCACTGAAAAAGGGAAAATTGCTCATTTCATTCTAGGAACCAGTAGTAGTGTGTAGTGTGTAAAACCACGTCTGGACATTTTTCATCTCAAGCAGTCGCATACCCTCACATGTAGGAATCAGAGAGCTGTACTTTAATGAAAAGTGAGGTGAGTGTGTTTTCACAGATTTGGTTCTTAAAGTCGTTCACTAGTGTTTACTGATTTGTGTTTTTATGCTGTGCTGCTGTGTCTCTGCGAGAACCTCCGGGAGATTCACATCATTACCCAGACCAGCAACCAGACCGAGCTCAGCAGTGAGTTAAAGACCAGGATGGACGAGGCTCCAGTGCTGCTGCCCTTGAAGGTCCTTTCACGGCCTCTGAGAACCACAGCGGAGAGAACCGAGGAGAACGTCAGACGAGCCAGGCTCTATCGCTATGGAAACCCAGTGAGGAAGGAGAAGGAATGTCGGAACGTTGGTGTGTGGGTGTTTGTGTAAAAGCCACATTTTTGCACTCCTGAAATGCAGTAATTAGTTTGACTATATTACTAACGGAGTGATCCGCAGAAAACCAGAGACACACAAAAACATACGGCCTCACTCGCACACTCTCACACTCACACACTCACTCACTCTCGCACACTCGCACACTTTGACCTCCTTAGACTGTCTACAGTGACCTCGTACCACTTTATCACACCTGAGACCGAGACCTTATTTTCTAGCATCATGTGGAAGATTAATCTCTCTCTCTCTCTCTCTCTCTCTCAGTAAGCCTCTCTCTTTCTCTCTCTCTCTCTTTCTCTCTCTCTCTCTCTCTCTCTCTCAGTAAGCCTCTCTCTCTCTTTCTCAGTAACCCTCTCTCTTTCTTTCTTTTTAAAAGGAGAAATATTCATACCTGTAATCTCCACTCACTTTATCTCTCCCACTCTTACTCTCTCTTCTCTCTCACTCTATCACTCTTCCCTCCTTTCTTTTATACCCTTTTCATTTTATCTCTTCCCTTCCCCTCTCCCCTTCTAACTCTCTTGCTCTCTCTCTTCCTTTATTTCTTTCTATCTTTATTTCTTTTTAATAATCTTTTTTCATTCTCACTCTTAGCTCTATGTTTTTCTTTCTTTTATTCATTTTTCCTTCTTTATCCATCTTTTCCTCCGTTCACACATTACCTAACCCCTTTCTTTCTTTCTTTCTTTCTTTCTTTCTTTCTTTCTTTCTTTCTTTCTTCTCCCCAACTACTTTTTCTCTTCTTTTTTCTTTTCTCAATCTACTTTCTCTGTATTTTCCCTTTCTCTCAATCTTCCCCTCTCTCTTTTTATCTCTATATCTCTCTTTAGCTTTTCTCTTTCTCTTCCTCCTTTCTCTCTTTTCTTACACTCTTTTCCCTCTTCTTTCTAGCCCTATCTCTTTTTGTTTTTATCTTTTTCCTCCTCTCTTTCTTTACCTCCTCTCTTTTTATACCTTCTGTTTTTCTCTCTTTGTCTCTCTCATTTCTCAGTCACCCCTTTATCCCTTCCTTTCTGATTAGCTCCCTTCTTTCTTTCATTCTCTCACTCGTCTTCCTCTCCTCTCCTTCTCTCCAGTCATTTAAGCAACTAGCAGTGAAGAAAGTCATCGGAGGATCTCAGGGGTCTGGACTGAGCTGCTGAACGTGTCTCGGGGGTCTGGACTGAGCTGCTGAACGTGTCTCGGGGGTCTCGGGGGTCTGGACTAAGCTGCTGAACGTGTTGAGTTGGGATCTCTTTGCTGGTATTTCGCTGAAACGTGTTGAGTAGTTAACGAGCGCAGCAGATCTCAGGTCAGCCGACGCCCACAGCCGACACAAAACGAATCTGACATCGGCGAGATAGCATCAGCGACAGCCAAACAAACCCTGCGACCCCCGGCGAGCGGCGCCTGGCTATCGCGGCTGCGGGTCAGTATGTTGCAGGCGGAATGGATTCGGTTAATTGAATGTAATGATAAACACCTGTGCTCTGTTGTGCAGCCCCCACACTGGAGCTAATTTCATGCTCTAATTGCTTTTTAATTAGCTCGTAATGAAAGCGTGCGAGCCCCACTGATACGGCAGGCAACGCTGGATGGGACGGAGAGACAGGATCGAATCAGAGGACCAACGTATCATCGCCGCCCAAAGAAAAACAAGTATCTACATTTTCCGTATCATTTGAACACGACAGCTGCTCTTTAGTTTGAGGCCGAGTGTGAAGCGGCTGAGGTGAAAATCAGCACCTCCAAATCTGTGACTATGGTCCTCAGTTGGAAAAGGGTGGAGATGATCTCCTGTCTCAAGTGGAGGAGTTTAAGTATCTCTGGGTCTTGTTCACGAGCGAGGGAAGGAAGGATGGAGGCGGGTTGGCGTAGCGTCTGCAGTGATGCAGGCTCTGTATCGGTCTGTCCTGGTGAAGAGAGAGCTGAGCCAAAACACAAAGCTCTCGATTTACTGGTCAGTCTATGTTCCTACTCTCACCTGTGGTCACCAGCTCTGGGTAGTGACCGAAAGAACGAGATCTTGGATACAAGCTCCTGAAATGAATTTTCTCTGTGGGGTGTCAGGTCTCACCCTTAAAGACAGGATGAGGAGCTCGATTATACGGGGGAGGCTCAGAGGTGGTTTGGGCATCTGGTTAGGATGCCTCCTGGAGGCCTCCCTGTGGAGGTGTTCTGGACATGTCCGACCAGGAGGAGACCTTGGGGAAGACCTAGGACACACTGGAGGGATTATATCTCTCGGCTGGCCTGGGAACGCCTCGGTTTCCCCCCGGAGGAGCTAGAGGAGGTGGCTGGAGAGTGGGAGGTCTGGGTTTCTCTGCTTAGACTGCTACCTCCGCGACCCGGATCCCCAAAATAAACAGTAGATAATAGATAATGGATCCCGTGTTGAATTCTTTCTAGCTTTTGTTCCTTTCTTTTTCCTCTCTCTCTCATTGCCTTCCCTTCTTCTTTTTTACTCTCACTGTCTCTATTCCAGCTCTTTTTCATTTTTATGTTTTTTTTTCTCATGTCACTCTCTTAGCTCTTTCTTTCTTTTACACCTTCTTTTTTCTTTTCTTTCTTTCTCATTTCTCAGTCACCCCTTTATCCCATCCTTTCTGATCAGCTCTCTTTTTTCTTTCACTCGTCTCTTTCTCCTCTCCTTCTCACTGTCCTTCTCTTCTGTCGTTTATGTAACTACCAGTGAAGAAACTCAATGGAGGGACTCAGAGCTCTGCACTGAGCTCTTTTTCTTTCTTTCTTACTTTCTTTCTTTCTTTCTTTCTTTCTTTCTTTCTTTCTCAGCCACCCCTTTATCCCTTCAATTTTACTCAGTCTTATATGTTCCCTCTACTCCTGTACTTACTGATAAGCTTCCTTTCTTTCCTTTTGCTCTTCTGTTCTCTTTATTTCTCTCTCTCTCTCCTCTTGAACAGATCCTGACTTTAAATTTCCCCTCTGTATTTTCCTCTATTTTCAGATTAACTGGGAGTGGTTGAAAGGGGGAGGAGTTAGAAAATAACTCACACTTCTTCAAATAGCCGGCCTCCTTGTGATACTAAGGATCAGAATGTTGATAGAATGACTCCTGAATCTCTCACTCTTTCATATTTCTAAACTTTTCACTCTTTTCATATTTCCTTCACACCAAATACCAAATGATTTGGTGTGAAGGAAGTGTTGTGGAGCTCAACTGAACCTTCATTCTATGAATACTGTGGCTACTATGAAAAAAAAGAAAAAGTAAGGTTAATAACTGCAAATAGCTCATGGTGGTTGTTTGTATGGCAATTAGTCCTCAGTTAGAATTCCATGATCGTAACAGATTATGAAGATCACACTCATCAAACACGAGCGCAGGCAGAAGGACAGGTGCAGGCTCTGAAAGCTGTAACTGCCGTGTGAAGTGTTTTGTTTGCAAGCTGAAAAAGATAAAAATGAAGCGTGATAGCCGTAGCTTTGGGTGTGTTTGTGTGTGTAAGACAAGGAAGAGGACGGCAGTGAATTCAGCTGTTAAACATAATATTTGCTATGGAACTGCGGTGTGAAGTGTTTTGTTTGCGAGCCGAAAAGATCAAACGAAGCATGGAAATAGTGGCTCGGGCTTGTTTGGCTCTTTGTTTCGCTTTGTGGTAACTAACATATCTCCCAAGATGATGGGCAACATGAACATGTTGATGATGTACATGTATCTGGTGGTTCCACATTGTTCAAAGAGGCCAAAGACTTGCTTCTGGTTTCTGAGGTTCTAAGATTATTGAGAAAACATAAACATCCCAGTGTTTGTAACCCTGCGTATGCATCAGTGGGGGAACCTATGGGTTTTCCAGACCTTCATCATATCGTATGGTACCAAGTCTGTGAACTGTCACACTCCTAATTAAAGCCCTTGATTTTTGAAGCCATGGTTGTAGATGGTGTCATGTGTGGAGGTGTGTGTTAGCATCAGTGCAGTAGCCTTAGGAGCTCTAATAATTAGACAGCAAACAGAAATATGGTGAGAGAATCATTCTCTGGGTCTAAAAAGGAGCGTACAGTACCACTGTAATTGGAGGAATAAGGGAGGGGTGTGGTGCTTGTTGGGAATTTATATAAATCATAGCATTTGGGCCTGCTGATTGCTGCAGCTCGCAGAAAGGTCATGGCTTTGTGACCCCTGGCATTTTGGGGCTTTTATGACTTCAGGCCCAGGAACAAGACCCTGCGATGTTATCTCTAGACCTTCTAGGCTCGAAAACCACTTGACCCACTACGACAGGCCAGGTTTAGCCTAAAATGGCTCGAAGGAGCAAGAAGGTGGCCCATAAAAGACCATGCAGCAGACATGATTGAGACCAGGGCAGACCTGGGTGTGAGAGCTCAGAGAGACGTCAGTACCGCAATCCCAAGAATGAAAAGCTTAAACTCTAAACTGGTCTCCCTCTTCATTCTGAGGGCAAAAACGAAGTTACGACATGGTAAATAAATCCATTCATCCATTTCCTGCCACTTAATCCCGCTAGTCGGGGTCACGGGGGGCTGGAGCCAATCCCAGCGTCATCGGGCGAGGGCAGGGTACACCATGGACAGTTCGCCAGTCCATGGCCAACACTCACTCACACACACCGACGGACAATTTAGATTGACCAATCAACCTAACATGCATGTCTTTGGACATGTGGATTGTCTTGCTGTGACAACTCAGCCGGCACTCAGACTTATATTACCGCATCAACTAAAAGAAGGCTAACAGTGAGTGTCATTGGTGTAACCTTCAGTATCTGTTTCTGTTTAAAGGCACTTCCTGGTTATTAGTGTGCCTTTCACCTCATTGGTGTCACCCTCAGTGTTGTACTCCTAAAGATGACGTACGTGTCATTGGTGTAACTATCCATGGACCGTCAGATGTCATTGGTGTGACTTTCAGTGTAGTTTCTTTCGAAAGCCGCTTCAGTGACATTGGCATGATTTTTATTATACTCTCTTTTAAAGCTCTCTTAAATGTCACTGACATTCAGGGTACTGCTTCGGTGTCATTGGTGTTACATGCCACTGGTTTTACGTCAATGTTATTGGCATGACTTTTGGTGTACCTTTTTTAATGCCACTTAAGTGTCATTGGTATGACTTTCAGTACTCTGCCTGTTAAAGGTCTCTAAAAGTTTACTAGTATTTAGAGTACTTTTTTCTAAAATCACTTATGTGTCATTGGTGTGACTTTTAGTATACTTCGCTTCAATGTCATTGATGTTACATGTCACTGGTTTAATTTCATTGATTTCATTTAATTGTCACTCGCGTGACCAGGTTCTTTTGTTTAAGTCACTTGTGTCATAGGCTGGACTTTCAGTGTATCTATTTTAATGTCACTTTAGTGTCATTGGTATGACTTTTAGTCATTTAAAGGTCTCACTGACATTCAGGGTACTTTCTTTTTAAAAATCCCTTATGTGTCATTGGTGTGACTTTCAGTACACATTTGAAAGATGCTTTGGTGTCATTGGCACTACATGCCACTGGTTTTATAACTTTCACTGCACTGGCTGTTAAAGGTGTCTAAAGGCTCACTGGTATGACACTCTGGTGTGATACATTCTTTTTAAAATCATTTGTGCATACTTTCATTTGAAAGTCGTTTACTTGTCATGGGTGTAACCTTCGGCGTACCTTTTTTAAATATCACTTAAGTGTGACTTCCATGACTTTAAACTGACCGTAACCTACTGGCTGCATTCTAAACCTCTCACTTAACAGAATGAATAAAGTAGTGAGGGAAAGCAAAAGTTAATGATACAGCCGGTGTGAACATGAGAGAGAGAGAGATGGAGAGAAAGAGAGTGCAGGATTATGACCCTGTCATTAAATGAAGCTTGGCTTCGTGGTCCATTGATAGTGGCCTAAGTGTACCGAGAGCATGAGTGACTGGGCAGGGGGAGGCTTAATGGATGGAAACTGGAGTGTGTATGAGTGTTTATGTGTGAACCACCGCTGTCATATAGTCCCGCTGTGGATGAGTCGCAGCATTAAAAGCTTTGGAAAAAGGTCGAGCGAAGCTGAAGTTAATTACCCCTCCGCTCCCTCCTCTACATGCTGAAAGCGACAGGCAGAGTTTCTGAGTGAGGATGTAAAAAATGGGGGCATAGGGACCAGGACAGTGGGCACTGCAGCTAAGGAATGCCTTGCCCATCACATGCAATCCACACAATTTTGAATATGTTATTATTATCTAAATTGTGTGCGCTGGCATAGGAACTGGGGGGGATGTGGGGGACGTGTGACCCAATATCAGAAACAGGTAGATTTGTCCCACTCAAAAACACCACAGAAAAAGCAGAAACTGTTTAAATACTCTAAACAGTTTGTTGTTTGTTGTTAGTAATTGGCTCTGGTTGTTAGGTGGTCTCTCACTGTGTTAAGGCTTGTGTTGAGACACCTGTTCAGAAATATCTGACCCAAGCTCTCGCCTCGTTGGAGCGTTGAGTAGCTCGTGCTAGCTTTAAATGCGAGGTCAGTGATGACAGCAGTGAATAGCAACGATGACCATATATACTACAATAACACAGCTTTAGTATAATGTGTTGTTATGGTAACAGACTAGGAGAGTTTGGGTTAGCTGACGTTTATATTAACTTTAGTCAGAAAGCACTCTGAAACGTAAAGTTACATTACTCTCTGACCACGCCCCAAACCGCAGACTGCTACTACACTACATACATAAATAATAAAATATAATAAATAAAATAAATAAATTAATGAATAAATAAAAAGACTCCATCGTTAGAAGTGCTGTCAGTAGTGCAGTATGTTATGTTTCAGAGGGTTCTGTTTGGGACACAGCCTTACTGTCTGACATTAATGTTAGTCTTGTCTAGTCAGGAAACAATATATATATATATATATATATATATATATATATATACTATATATATATATATATATATATATATATATATATATATTGTTTGGTTATACATGTATATAATCCAGACATTGCATTTATAGTTTAAAAGTTTTCTGACAGCAGTAGTATGTAAGGTGGAGTATCTAGTTTAGTTTGTAAAGTGATCTTTAATTGGATTTATCTAATAATAAACAGACGTACAGATAATGTTTTATTTTGTTTATTTATTAGTAATGTACTGTAATTCCACAAATGTTGTTCTACGTCACTATACATACAGTGATTTTCTACCTTATCTACTGTGGAATCAGCTTATAGGTAATATTTTAGGGGATATGATGGGCTTTAGTTCATATTAGCCAATGTGTTCTCCCCTAACATCAAAAACCTGCTCCTACGCCCTTGATTGTGTGTACTGCTGTGAAGCTCAGGTTATTCTATCCTTGCCTTCTTTATATGGTCACGTCTAACACATGTGCTTTGCTGGTGTAGTGGTTAGTATGGTGGTGTAATGGTTAGTATGGTGGTGTAGTGGTTAGTACGGTGGTGTAGTGGTTAGTACGGTGGTGTAGTGGTTAGTATGGTGGTGTAGTGGTTAGTATGGTGGTGTAGTGGTTAGTATGATGGTGTAGTGGTTAGTATGGTGGTGTAGTAGTTAGTACGGTGGTGTAGTGGTTAGTATGGTGGTGTAGTGGTTAGTACGGTGGTGTAGTAGTTAGAACGGTGGTGTCGTAGTTAGTACGGTGGTGTAGTGGTCAGTACGGTGGTGTAGTGGTTAGTATGGTGGTGTAGTAGTTAGTACGGTGGTGTAGTGGTTAGTATGGTGGTGTAGTAGTTAGTACGGTGGTGTAGTAGTTAGTACGGTGGTGTAGTGGTTAGTACGGTGGTGTAGTGGTTAATACGGTGGTGTAGTGGTTAGTACGGTGGTGTAGTGGTTAGTATGGTGGTGTAGTGGTTAATACGGTGGTGTAGTGGTTAGTATGGTGGTGTAGTGGTTAGTATGGTGGTGTAGTGGTTAGTATGGTGGTGTAGTGGTTAGTACGGTGGTGTTGTGGTCAGTACGGTGGTGTAGTGGTTAGTACAGTGGTGTAGTGGTTAGTACGGTGGTGTAGTGGTTAGTACGGTGGTGTAGTGGTTAGTACGGTGGTTAGTACGGTGGTGTAGTGGTTAGTATGGTGGTGTAGTAGTTAGTACGGTGGTGTAGTGGTTAGTACGGTGGTGTAGTGGTTAGTATGGTGGTGTAGTGGTTAGTATGGTGGTGTAGTGGTTAGTATGGTGGTGTAGTGGTTAGTATGGTGGTGTAGTGGTTAGTACGGTGGTGTAGTGGTTAGTATGGTGGTATAGTGGTCAGTATGGTGGTGTAGTGTTTAGCATGGTGGTGTAGTAGTCAGTACGGTGGTGTAATGGTTGGTACGGTGGTGTAGTGGTTAGTACGGTGGTGTAGTGGTCAGTACTGTCGCCTCACAGTAAGATGATCTTGGTTGGATTTCCACTGTGTGGAGTTTGCGTGTTCTACCTTGTGCTCTAGTGGGGTTCAAACACGCATGTTAGGTTTATCACTCACTCTAAATTGCCTGTAGGTGTGAGTGTGGCCATGCGATGGACTGGCGACCTGTCCATGGTGTACCCTGCCCTCGCCCAATAATGCTGGGATTGGTAATGGGATTGTAACTAGGGTGACCACCTCCAGACAGACAAAATTTGGGACAAGTAGAAAGTTTAAGTGGGACAGACGTGATAACTTTAAGCTTAAGATATAGTCTGTCCAATTTACCAAGAAACATCTACTCTTGCGTTTCAACCCCTCCAACCGAAAGGTCAACAGAATATTAGGCCTAGCCTATACAAGGTTTAACTATTTCAGTAAAAATTAATCTGCTATAATGCTCTTTTTTTACTGCGAGACTCACATGCACCATCAAATTCTACACCACGCCCCACAGAAAACCTGCTTTAACATAACATGCAGTAAGTATGTTGAGTATGATAATGAGTATGTTGCAGTCCATTCACTACTAACACTGCATCTTCCCTTTTTCATTAGCAAACTGCCCGCGGCTGCCTAACCTGACCGAACAGCGCGCTCTCAAATTTGAGATTGTTCACAATGTTGAGTAGGCGTTTCTGCACATGTCAACAGCTTGATTGACATACAACTCAGTCTGTCGACTAGCACTTTTATTTCTCTTTTCTGAACTATTGGACAAAAGTCTATGGACGTATCTGTGTTTTTATTTTCCATTAGGTAGGGTCGAATGAAAAAGGGGGACAGAATGCTTACATTTGTGTGACGCAGGACAGAGGGTAAAGTTGCTGTACAGTACAACGTAAAGTGGGACAGGTGGACACCCTAATTGTAACTGTTTTAGTGTTGTGTTTGCGAAGTGGGGACCACTAAGGCATGGCAAGGAGGGGGAACTCTGAGAAACTTGGGGCTGGAGTTCTGGGTGGCTTTTGCTGCTGGGTTTTAAAGCCAGGCCTCCCTTGCCAAGCGAAGAGTGAGTAAGATTTTGGAAGAGAGAGAGGAGCTGGGGTGCAAATTTCATCCCGAGAAGGTGAGGGCAGAGTGGTTTATATAGAGTGTGTAATGATGGACAGGAGGTGTGGTGCTTCTACCAAACCTATTGGTAGAAGTTATTTCATAACTTCATTAAGTGTCACTGGTGTGACTCTCATGATACTTGTGCAATGACACTTCATACTCCACAGTACTGACTATAATAAAATTCAATTGATTGAAAACAACACAGGCTGATTTGGAGAAGACTTAACCACAAACAGTGAACAGGTAACTGAAGCGGATCTGGGAGGAGACGTCATATGACACTTAACGTATGAACAAAACCGAAAGAGAAACTTTTCATCACCCGCAACGTAAACATCACTCAAACTTGCTGCATCTCGTCTGGGATTCAGGTGAGTTTTCATTTCTGTATTTCTTTCTGTGATCCCACAAACTCGGCAACTTTTATAGAACCATATATTTTACAGTAGCAAGTAATGTTTATATTATCATCAACACCAGCAACCATTTGCTGATAAGCAAGGGCATTGGTGGGGACACCTTTGCTAATATGAATTATGAATCAAAGCCCACCCTATCCCTTAAAATATTACCTATAAGCTGATTCCACTGTGGGTAAGGTAGTAAATCACTGTATGTATAGTGACGTAGAACAACATTTGTGGAATTACAGTAAATACTAATTAATAAACAAAATACAACATTATCTGTATGTCTGTTAATTATTAGATAATTCCAATTTAGATCACTTTACAAACTAAACTAGATACACATTACATAGTACTGCTGTTAGAAAACTTAAATTAAACTTTAAATTATACATGCAATGTCTGGATTATATACATATATAATAAAATATCTATATTATTATCTTTGGAGTATAATGCTGACATGAAATGAGAAGAAATGTATAATAAGGTTTCCTGACTAGACTAGACTAACATTAATGTTAGACAGTAAGGCTGTGTCCCAAACAGAACCCTCTGGAACATTACATACTGCACTACTGACAGCACTTCTAACGATGGTGTCCTTCTATTTATTCATTAGTTTATTGATTTTATTTATTATATATTATTATTTTACGTATTTAGTGTAGTAGCCAATGCTGATAAGGATTCTCTGAACACTGAATGTAGGTGAGCCAGTCGGTGTCTTAGGCGGGCCAGGCGGGGTTAGGTCCCTGTCTTTTTACCTACAGGGACTTTTTTTCCAACAGTTTCACTTTTACAATCAACGCCACACAGTCAGCTGATGCAGGCAGCAGAGGCGCATATAAGTTACATTATAATAATAAACACGAATATATAGATGATATACAAGATAATTATTCTACCATTCTCAACCTCAGAGTTCAAACTGCTTTTAGACGTTTAACTGATTTGGACTTTAGAGTAAAACCAATTTCTTCCAAAAATAAATGACTGAACATTCCAGTTTGTTACTGACTAAGCCATCAAAACAACAAAACTAGCAAGTAGTGACAATTTCAGTAGTGATAATTTCAGTAGTGACAGTTCTAGCTCATCTTGAGCAGAACTTACAAACATTAACCAGAACAAGACCAGCAAACCTAGCTTTGAACTGCTGCACACACATCAAATCTGAATCTGTTTCATTAATTGCATTAAATATCAGTAATAAATGACAAGTCTTCATTTTTCTGATTTTCAAACCAGTGGGATCTAACTGCTAACCATGTGGCCATTAGGGCTAGGGATATAGTCTCACTTCCTGCTCTAAAATGTAGGGGCGTGGCTAAAGACAGACTATAAGACAGGCTAAAACTATGCTATGTTTCAATAGTGACAAGAAAGTCAGGGACTGTGTTTACTTTTATTGTTATTATTTACAAATTCAAATCAATTGAACCTTACTTTAAAGGAAATTAAATGTATCTTATTATTATTATTATTATTTTCATCCATAAGGGATTAAAGATTTAGAGCTCCCCCCAGAAGCATCCCCCAATAGAAAGCACTATATATATTATGACTTTGTAAATACTTAGCATTATTACTATCCCAGTTGTTTTTGTGCTATTAAGGGCTAATTCAATTTAGAACTCTAGAAACTTTCCGTTTATTTTTATAGATATGAATATAAATCTAAAGCTTATGGAGCTGTTCAAGTTAGACCAGTTTAGAGGGGGTCATCTCTCTCTGGGTATTTTTTCCAGTGGTTTTACTTTCATAATGATTCAGGTAGCAGAGGGTGCATGCAAAATGATAATAATAAACTTGCAGTATCTCCAAAATAGTAACTTTAAAGGTGAGGGCAAAAGAGTCTTTACTTTCAATGTAACTCAATGGAACCAGAATCTTTTCCGAGTTATTTTGAAGCATATCGATTGGTCCAACCATCATGAAGTTTTGTTGGTGTATAGATAATATGCATGATAATTGTTCTACATTTCAGATGTTTAAATGGCTCAGACTTTAGAATAAAACCTTTTGCTTTAGGTAATTTATATGTTTATTTATTTGTCTTAATATGTTAAGAATGAATGAATTAATTCATGTTTGACTTCATTTCAGGAAAAAGTCATTACATTACATAACTTTAACCTAGTACAACACTGATCAGGGGGATAGACAGCTTGCACTGTGTAGACAAGCCTGTCACAACAAAACTAATAGCTGATATCTTGTATATCGCCACTGTCCAAAGAAAGACATGTATCTCAATTTTGGTCGATTTTTATTTTTCAATATCATTTGAACACAACAGCTGCTCTTTACATCCTGTGGAAATCTTATGATGAAAGGTCCAATAGTAATGCTCCAAAATCACTTGGAAAAAATTCTGGTTCCATTGACTTACATTGAAAGAGAACAGTGTTTTTCTCCTGTACAGTAAAGTTCCTATGTTGGATATGCTTGTTTTTCTTTGAACAATGATGATAATAAAATTAGCATATGATGGCAATTCATTCACAGAGCTGCTTTGAAGCTTGGTTCTGCAGATCTCCCAGCCAGGATGGAAAAGAAGACCCACAGATTGGAGGAGAATTCCAACAAGGCAGTCCTCTCCACTGATGAGAGGTCAGTCTAACTATGTATTCATTCACTGTGCTTCATTAGAAGCTGAACCATTTGTTGATTTGTCATCTATTTGTCTGTGTTCACGTTAGCACGCTTCCTGATGATCTCCTGAAGAACAGCAACGAGTTCCTAAAACTTCATGAAGAGCATCAGCCAGAACTCCAACAAACCACCAGACAGCTGGAGAAGAGCACTGAAGACTTTCTCCACAAATTCAAGAAAGCTCTCCGAATAGACAGAACATCAGCCATACTGCTGCTGATCAACGGGCTTCTTCAGATCCTGATGGTCTACATGTACGGCAGCTCCATACGGATTCTGGAGTTTGCGTTCCACATAATTGCTTTGGTTGTTGCAGTCGTGGCTCTCAGGCGCATGCGGGCAGAACAGAGGAAAATAACAGGGGAGATTGAAACCAGTCAGAAGACGTTCAACCTAGTCGTGGGTCCAGCAGTCATGATTTTAAACAACATATCCAACAGCGTGGAGAAGATACTGCAGCATCAAAATGAAAGGGAACCAAAGGGGCTCGGAAAGAGCGCTGCCGCTGTAGCAGAGCTGGCTGAGATATTCAAGCCAGAGGAACTACAGGGACTGTTGGAACAGGCAAAGAGAGCTTCAGATGGGGTGCAAGACCTTGACCTACACTACACAGCTGTACGACGTATGCTGGAGATGGGGATTATCTTCGGCTTAAAAAACTACTGGATATATAAAGACTTCAGTAAACTGGAAAAACAAGAGACGGTGCGAGAGAACGAAGTGGGATCAAAAGTCGGACGCTTCATTTGGAAGACGAAGCAAATGATTCATCATCAGCGGAACGTCTGCTATGAAATCACAAGTTTGAAGACGGAGGTAGAGATGGTGATCATACCCAAACTCAACCAGTACTTCAAACAGTGGAGAGCATGTAAGGAGAAACTAGTCAGGAGTCCTAACTTCATATCAGCATCACTATAAATGACTTTGTATTAATATATATATATATATATATATATATATATATATATATATATATATACTACCGCTCAAAAGTTTGGGATCTCAGTGAAATGTTCTTGTTTTCAATGGAGTATCTTCTTCCTTAACACAACAATGGACTGACGGGTCTCTAAAGAAAG
>CM038711.1:8213061-8265561 GCA_021613375.1 Megaleporinus macrocephalus
TCTTCTACATTGAAGTCAGAGTTTAAAGCCTAGACTGTTAAGACGTATAGGCCTAAGTATGGTGTACAAGCCCAAAAGCAATTGAATATGATATATAAACCAAGGAAAACACTTTATTTACTATTACAAACAAACAGACAGAGCAGCAAGCTATATATCTCATTTAGCTCTAATACAGGAGAAAAGTTGCAAGCAAGTTGCATGCAATACTGACAGCCTACACGTAGAAGATTTTCCATTTAGTTATATGTCATATTTTCAGTGCTATTGGAAATCTTCACAGTTTTAAGGCATACAAGCTTTAACAGTTGGGGTTCCCTTTAACAACCATGAGATGTCTCAACTCTATTCACCACCAGAGGGCAGTAAAAAGTCTTCATCTTACTAGTGTGGTCCAAAGAAGGTAACATAGAAAGGCTACTGCAGTCAGCTACAGAGCTGAAGACAAATTAGGTTGATTGGTGGGAGTGTGTGTTGGCCTTGCAATTGCCTGGCGACCTGTCCATGGTATACCCCGCCTTCACCCGATGACGCTGGGATTGGCTCCAGCCCCCCCCCGTGACCCCGACTAGTGAAATATAATGGATGGATATATATATATATATATATATATATATATATATATATATATATATATATATATATATATATATATATACTGATCAGCCATAACATTAAAACCAACTTCTTGTATCTACATATCTATACACATTGTCCACTGTATCAGCTCCACTGACCATATAGGAGCTACACTTACAGACTATAGTTCATTTGATTTGATTCTCTGTATACTCTCTTACCCTGTTCTTCAATGATCAGGACCCCCACAGGACCATCGTCCTGTGTCCACTGATGAAGAACTAGAGAACATAAACATCAGCAGATGAGCTACTGTCTCTGACTTTACATCTACAAGGTGGACCAGCAAGTACTAGGAGTGTCTAATAGAGTGGACAGTGAGTGGACACAGTGTTTAAACACTCCAGCAGCAGCACTGCTGTGTCTGATCCACTTGTACTAGTACATAGCATACTAACACACCACCGCATGCCCCCAGGCTGATTGTTGAATAGCTTTTATCTGATTAATAAGTGTATTATCACCAGTAAGTACACCAGGTCTGATTAGAACAGATGTAAATAATCATACATACAATACAAAGTAACATAAATATCTTATTGTGAAAGAAGTAGATCAGATCTTGAGCTCCAGTTTGAAGAACACAGTGTAGTTCCAGATTTCTCCTGGACGCCCCAGACATATGAATGTGTTCAGTTCCTTCAGCAGCAATCTTGATTTGAAAGCAGGTATTAGATGAGAACTGTAAATAATACTGGGTTGTTTCTAGAAGGAGAAGCTTGGAAAGGGTTAAATAAACACAATGACGTATGTAAAAGCTCTACTTACTGTATTAATACTGTTTAATATTTAAATAATAGCTTTCTGTTTGTAAACAGGTGCTTTTTATATATAATAATGCCATAGAAACACAAGGAGAACCACTGATCTGGGACAAGATTGGCCAATTAAAACCATAGTACTGGATTTGTCTCAACGATGCACAAACCACTAGATTCCAATCATTAAGCATTGAGCCCCATCTATCACAAAGAAGATGAGCTCATTAGTGAAATCAGGTGTTGTGCAAGAAGAGAAGGAACACCTGCCGTCACTGAGACTTCGGTGTAATAGTTGAGTATCACTGATCTATTCTGGGGTGGTCAGATTCACTGCTGGACAGCCAGCGCATTGTGTTCTCTGCTGTACACACTTCTGATATAACTCATTATTAATAATTAGCAGGTTATTTTAGACAGGTGTAGAGGATTATTGCTGTGTCTGAAATTGTACTAGCCATTTCTAGTGCAAGTGGCTGTGCAAAGGTCAGAGACCAGCCTCATTTATTTTCAGGTTAGGGAACTAGCCCTGAGACCAGAAGGCTGCCGGTTTGATCCACTGAACCAACAGGACGTGACTGAAGCGCCCTTGAGCAAGACACCTAACCCCTAACTGCTCCCTGGGGTGCCCACTGCTACGGGCAAGTATGCTCACTGGCCCTTAGTGCATGTGTTCATTAGTGTGTCTAAGTGGGTTAAATGCAGAGGTCAGATTCCGCAGGCGGTCAGTAGCTCTAAATTGTAAGTGGTAGTTCAGCAAAAGTTATGCACTGTCTCCTCACAGTAAGATGATCTGGGTTGGATTCCCGGTCCGGGTTGTTCTGTGTGGAGTGTGTATGTTCTCTCTGTGCTTGAGTGGGTTTCCTCCGGGTTCTCCGGTTTCCTCCCACAGTCCAAACACATGCATGTTAGGTTAATCCCTCACTCTAAATTGTCTGTAGGTGTGAGTGTGTTGGCCACGCGATGGACTGGGGACTTCTCCAGCCCCCCGGTGAACCTAACTAGCGCAATTAAGCTGAAGATGGATGGATATATATACACTACCGGTCAAAAAGTTTATGAACAGAACATGTTTAGTACACTAAACACAAAACTGTCTTAAAACATTTGGCTGATAGTGTACTAAAACGTTTGATTGGTAGTGTACTAAAACGTTTGACTGGTAGTGTACTAAAACATTTGATTGGTAGTGTACTAAAACGTTTGACTGGTAGTGTACTAAAACATTTGGCTGATAGTGTACTAAAACGTTTGATTGGTAGTGTAATAAAACGTTTGATTGGTAGTGTAATAAAACGTTTGACTGGTAGTGTACTAAAACATTTGGCTGATAGTGTACTAAAACATTTGATTGGTAGTGTACTAAAACGCTTGACTGGTAGTGTATCTAAGACGTTTGGCTGGTAGTGTACTAAAACGTTTGATTGGTAGTGTACTAAAACGTTTGGCTGGTAGTGATCAAAAACGTTTGGCTGGTAGTGTACTAAAACGTTTGACTGGTAGTGTACTAAAACGTTTGACTGGTAGTGTATCTAAAACATTTGATTGGTAGTGTATCTAAAACGTTTGGCTGGTAGTGTACTAAAACGTTTGACTGGTAGTGTACTAAAACGTTTGGCTGGTAGTGTACTAAAACGTTTGACTGGTAGTGTACTAAAACGTTTGGCTGGTAGTGTACTAAAACGTTTGGCTGGTAGTGTACTAAAACGTTTGACTGGTAGTGTACTAAAACATTTGACTGGTAGTGTACTAAAACGTTTGATTGGTAGTGTACTAAAACGTTTGACTGGTAGTGTACTAAAACGTTTTACTGGTAGTGTACTAAAACATTTGACTGGTAGTGTACTAAAACGTTTGACTGGTAGTGTACTAAAACATTTGACTGGTAGTGTACTAAAACGTTTGATTGGTAGTGTACTAAAACGTTTGACTGGTAGTGTACTAAAACATTTGATTGGTAGTGTACTAAAACGTTTGACTGGTAGTGTACTAAAACATTTGGTTGGTAGTGTACTAAAACGTTTGACTGGTAGTGTACTAAAACATTTGATTGGTAGTGTACTAAAACGTTTGACTGGTAGTGTACTAAAACGTTTGATTGGTAGTGTACTAAAACATTTGATTGGTAGTGTATCTAAAACGTTTGGCTGGTAGTGTATCTAAAACGTTTGACTGGTAGTGTTCTAAAACGTTTGATTGGTAGTGTACTACAACGTTTGACTGGTAGTGTACTAAAACGTTGGCTGGTAGTGTATCTAAAACGTTTGACTGGTAGTGTACTAAAACGTTTGACTGGTAGTGTACTAAAACGTTTGACTGGTAGTGTACTAAAACGTTGGCTGGTAGTGTATCTAAAACGTTTGACTGGTAGTGTACTAAAACGTTTGACTGGTAGTGTACTAAAACGTTTGACTGGTAGTGCACTAAAACGTTTGACTGGTAGTGTATCTAAAACGTTTGACTGGTAGTGTACTAAAACGTTTGACTGGTAGTGCACTAAAACGTTTGACTGGTAGTGTATCTAAAACATTTGACTGGTAGTGTACTAAAACGTTTGACTGGTAGTGATCTAAAACGTTTGGCTGGTAGTGTATCTAAAACGTTTGACTGGTAGTGATCTAAAACGTTTGACTGGTAGTGTACTAAAACGTTTGGCTGGTAGTGATCAAAAACGTTTGACTGGTAGTGTATCTAAAACGTTTGACTGGTAGTGTACTAAAACGTTTGACTAGTAGTGTACTAAAACATTTGGCTGGTAGTGATCAAAAACGTTTGACTGGTAGTGTACTAAAACGTTTGACTGGTAGTGTATCTAAAACGTTTGATTGGTAGTGTACTACAACGTTTGGCTAGTAGTGTACTAAAACGTTTGACTGGTAGTGTACTAAAACGTTTGACTGGTAGTGTATCTAAAACGTTTGACTGGTAGTGTACTAAAACGTCTGACTGGTAGTGTTCTAAAACGTTTGACTGGTAGTGATCTAAAACGTTTGACTGGTAGTGATCTAAAACATTTGACTGGTAGTGTATATAAAACGTTTGATTGGTAGTGTTCTAAAACATTTGACTGGTAGTGATCTAAAACGTTTGATTGGTAGTGTATCTAAAACGTTTGACTGGTAGTGTACTAAAACGTTTGACTGGTAGTGTATATAAAACGTTTGATTGGTAGTGTACTAAAACGTTTGACTGGTAGTGTATCTAAAACGTTTAGCTGGTAGTGTATCTAAAATGTTTGACTGGTAGTGATCTAAAACATTTGATTGGTAGTGTATATAAAACGTTTGATTGGTAGTGTATCTAAAACGTTTGACTGGTAGTGTATCTAAAACGTTTAGCTGGTAGTGTATCTAAAATGTTTGACTGGTAGTGTATCTAAAACATTTGATTGGTAGTGTATATAAAACGTTTGACTGGTAGTGTATCTAAAACGTTTGACTGGTAGTGTATATAAAACGTTTGATTGGTAGTGTATATAAAACGTTTGATTGGTAGTGATCTAAAACGTTTGACTGGTAGTGATCTAAAATGTTTGACTGGTAGTGATCTAAAATGTTTGACTGGTAGTGATCTAAAACGTTTGATTGGTAGTGTATCTAAAACGTTTGACTGGTAGTGTATATAAAACGTTTGATTGGTAGTGATCTAAAACGTTTGACTGGTAGTGATCTAAAACGTTTGACTGGTAGTGTATCTAAAACGTTTGATTGGTAGTGTACTAAAACGTTTGGCTGGTAGTGTATCTAAAACGTTTGATTGGTAGTGTATCTAAAACGTTTGACTGGTAGTGTATCTAAAACGTTTGACTGGTAGTGTATCTAAAACGTTTGACTGGTAGTGTATATAAAACGTTTGATTGGTAGTGATCTAAAACGTTTGTCTGGTAGTGGATATAAAACGTTTGTTTGGTAGTGTACTAAAACGTTTAGCTGGTAGTGTATCTAAAACGTTTGTCTGGTAATGTACTAAAACGTTTAGCTGGTAGTCCTCTTTACATTCCATGTAAGTTAATGGAAACATAATTTGTTCAAAGCAATTTTGGAGCATTTTTATTGGTCCAGTCATCATTCATCTTTTGAAGATTTCCAATTATGTTCCAATTATGTATTATATTAATATCATATTATCCTATGTTAGCTTACTTAAAGCTGTAGCTGTAGCTATTAGGAGTTGACAGAATACCGGGCAGTCTTTGCAGGTGCAATATCTTATATATCTAATCTGCTGAACTGAAAGGTGGTCTCTGATTTTTGGAACACAGAGTAAGAAGCCTGAAACAAAGTGATCCCCCTGATATACAGGCTGTACAGGGTCTTTCCTGCACAAGTGAACGTTCGGGAAAAATTACTGACACTCTCACTCTCACCTTCACAATCAGGCCTCGAGTCCACAGCCCTGTTTCTGAAGTGGGAGTTTAAGGATAGGCTCCAGACCGGGGTGATCCCAGATACCCCAGCATAGCATGACGGACTGTCCGAGCATCCCTGAACAGATCGTCCTCTCTGATTGCACAGCTGATTAAGTATTAAATGGGGACACCTGCTGATCTCTCGTTAAAGATGCATCAGCTTTCCGAGATGAATAAATGAACAGCGATTGGCGCATATCTAGCGCTTAGTGAAACGCAGACACGCAATTGGCCCATTAGTGTCCGTTTGTGCCGGAGCACTGGATACACACTCTGAGGGCTAAATAAACACAGAGAGGAGGAGGAGGAGCTTGGGGTGGACGAGGGGTGATCTTTCTTTCACAGTATTGTGTCTACGCATAATGTCTTGGAAAGGAATGCCAGTTTATCATGACAATGACTTAAACAGCCCAGTGGGTATCAACCTTACACTGACACGCCTTCTAGTTGGCATGTATATCATCCCTGTCCAATAAAATCATATTTCAGTGTGTGTATGTAGTTTTACAGTCTGATAGTAAATGTGTGATGTAATTTTAATCCAGTATGAATCTGCAGTGTGTTTGTAGGTTTTATAGTCTTATAGTAAATTTGTGATGTACTTTTAATCCAGTATGAATCTACAGTGTGTTTGTAGGTTTCATAGTCTTATAGTAAAATTGTGATGTAATTTTAATCCAGTATGAATCCACAGTGTGTTTGTAGGTTTTATAATCTTATAGTAAAATTGTGATGTACTTTTAATCCAGTATGAATCTACAGTGTGTTTGTAGGTTTTATAGTCTTATAGTAAAATTTTGATGTAATTTTAATCCAGTATGAATCTGCAGATTGTGCATGTAGGTTTTGCAGTCTAATAGTAAAATTGTGATGTAATTTTATTACAGTATGAATCTACTGTGTGTATGTAGTTTTACAGTCTGATACTAAAATTATGATGTACTTTTAATCCAGTATGAATCTGCAGATTGTGCATGTAGGTTTTGCAGTCTAATAGTAAAATTGTGATGTAATTTTATTACAGTATGAATCTACTGTGTGTATGTAGTTTTACAGTCTGATACTAAAATTATGATGTACTTTTAATCCAGTATGAATCTGCAGTGTGTGTATGTAGTTTTTGCAGTCTTATAATAAAAATTTGCAATGTACTTCTAATCCAGTATGAATCTGCAGTGTGTGTATGTAGTTTTTGCAGTCTAATAGTAAAATTGTGATGTAATTTTAATCCAGTATGAATCTGCAGTGTGTGTATGTAGTTTTTGCATCCTGATAGTAAATTGTGATGTACTTTTAATTCAGTATGAATCTACTGTGTGTGTATTTAGTTTTTCCAGTATAAATCAAATTTTGTGATGAACAGACCCACAGAAATGCTCCAAATTAGCTTAGAAAAAACTCTGGTTCCATTGACTTGCATTAAAAATTAAAGACAGTTTTTGGCCTTTCCTGTAAAGTAAATTTTGGAGTCGCTTGTTTTTCATTGGACAGCGACGACGTGTAGATTTCCAATAACAATTTAACGTGTCACCTTCGTTTTATGACACCGCACGCTACAGCTTCATAAAACAAGACTCAGTATAGATCAGCAGCTGTAGCTAAGGCCTCTCTGGCACCGCTGCTCCCGCAGGTCACACCGTAGCTGTGGCTAAAGATAGAAGCGGTCCATTTGCTGACCGAACATATTGTTTGTAAAGGATTATCTGTATAATTACAGTAATAACCCGCAGTCATATGCACCATCATCATCATCATCAATCACTATAGCAGTGATACAAGCAGCAACAACAACAGCAGTAATTACACCGCCGGGTCCCCAGTGTTGATTTAACGACTCCTGTATTTACAGAAGTGCAGTTGGATTTATATCCAGTATGAATTTGCAGTGCATGTATTTTCAACAATTTGACATTTGTAATTATGAAATGAATTTGATCCAGTATGAATCTGCAGTGTATATATATTTTTTTTTACAGAATTTGGGATTGACTAATTAAGAATCAGTGAACGTTTTGTAGATGTACAAATGTTTCCAGTCCCCGCTGGGCCGGGCACGCGTGGCCGTCACTAGACCGGGCTAATGTTGGGTCGTAAAGTCTCTGAGTAGAGCCTTTTAAAGTGTACTGCCGCTGCATGTGTAGTACATCATACCCTTCCTGCTAATGAGAGGCTGTTAGGAACCCTTATAGGGGGAAGAGAAAGCTGATGATTTATGTGTGTTTATCGGCTAAAGGAATGCTTTGCTGTTTTTCCTCCGAAGTGCAGGACCCGGCGCTTTCCATTAGTTTTCCAATCACTTGTTCATTTCCTGCAGTATTTATCTGGAGGTTTATGTTAATGTACTGTAAAACCTCCGCTGCTGAACGGACCCCTAATGTGTTGCAGTGCTCGTTTGTGTCCAGCTGCACTTCTGTAAATGTAGGAGTCGTTAAATCAACACTGGGGACCCGGCGGTGTAATTACTGCTGTTGTTGTTGCTGCTTGCATCACTGCTATAGTGATTGATGATGATGATGATGGTGCATATGACTGCGGGTTATTACTGTAATTATACAGATAATCCTTTACAAACAATATGTTCGGTCAGCAACTGGACCGCTTCTATCTTTAGCCACAGCTACGGTGTGTCCTGCAGATTCATACTGGATTAAAAGTACATCACAATTTTAGTATGAGGCTGGAAAAACTACATAATAACACTGCAGATTCATACTGGATTAAAATGACATCACAATTTTACAATCAGATTGTAAAACTACAAACACACACTGCAGATTCATACAGGATTAAAATTATATCACAATTTTACTATCATACTGTAAAACTACATACACACACTGCAGATTCATACTGGATTCAAATTACATCACAATTTTACTATCAGACTGTAAAACTACAAACACACTGCAGATTCATACTGGATTAAAATGACATCACAATTTTACTCTCAGACTATAAAACTACACAAACACAGCAGATTCATACTGGATTAAAATTACATCACAATTTTACTATCAGACTGTAAAACTACACAAAAACATTGCAGATTCATACTGGATTAAAATTACAACACAATTTTAGTATGAGGATGGAAAAACTACATAATAACACTGCAGATTCATACTGGATTAAAAGTACATCACAATTTTAGTATGAGGATGGAAAAACTACATAATAACACTGCAGATTCATACTGGAATAAAATGACATCACAATTTTACTATCAGACTGTAAAACTACAAACACACACTGCAGATTCATACAGGATTAAAATTATATCACAATTTTACTATCAGACTATAAAACTACACAAACACTGCAGATTCATACTGGATTAAAATTACTTCACAATTTTACTATCAGATTGTAAAACTACAAACACACACTGCAGATTCATACAGGATTAAAATTATATCACAATTTTACTATCAGACTGTAAAACTACATACACACACTGCAGATTCATACTGGATTCAAATTACATCACAATTTTACTATCAGACCGGAAAAACTACATACACACACTGCAGATTCATACTGAATTAAAATTACATCACAATTTTACTATCAGACTGTAAAACTACAAACACACTGCAGATTCATACTGGATTAAAATGACATCACAATTTTACTCTCAGACTATAAAACTACACAAACACTGCAGATTCATACTGGATTAAAATTACTTCACAATTTTACTATCAGATTGTAAAACTACAAACACACACTGCAGATTCATACAGGATTAAAATTATATCACAATTTTACTATCAGACTGTAAAACTACATACACACACTGCAGATTCATACTGGATTCAAATTACATCACAATTTTACTATCAGACCGGAAAAACTACATACACACACTGCAGATTCATACTGAATTAAAATTACATCACAATTTTACTATCAGACTGTAAAACTACAAACACACTGCAGATTCATACTGGATTAAAATGACATCACAATTTTACTCTCAGACTATAAAACTACACAAACACTGCAGATTCATACTGGATTAAAATTACATCACAATTTTACTATCAGACTGTAAAACTACACACAAACATTGCAGATTCATACTGGATTAAAATTACTTCACAATTTTACTATCAGATTGTAAAACTACATACACACACTGCAGATTCATACTGGATTAAAATTACATCACAATTTTACTATCAGACTATAAAACTACACAAACACTGCAGATTCATACTGGATTAAAATTACAACACAATTTTACTATCAGACTGTAAAACTACAAACACACTGCAGATTCATACTGGATTAAAATTACATCACAATTTTACTCTCAGACTATAAAACTACACAAACACTGCAGATTCATACTGGATTAAAATTACATCACAATTTTACTATCAGACTATAAAACTACACAAACACTGCAGATTCATACTGGATTAAAATTACAACACAATTTTACTATCAGACTGTAAAACTACACACACACATTGCAGATTCATACTGGATTAAAATTACTTCACAATTTTACTATCAGATTGTAAAACTACATACACACACTGCAGATTCATTCTGGATTAAAATTACATCATAATTTTATTGTAAAACTACATTAACACACTTACACATTCATACTGGATCAAGCTCAGGTTCCTGTTCATATTTAACACAACTAATCACATGAAGACACTATCTTTGTTATTTCTCAGTGTAGTGATTGATGCCTGCCTCAACAGCATCTTCTGATTTCTTATTATGTCATCCCTACTTACTCTGTGAACCCAGTTAGAGACAGGTTATTTTATTCAGGAGGTACTGAAGCTATGGAAAGGTGATGGAATTTTATGAATCTGTAATGAATCTGAAATGTATGTAACTTTTACAGTCTGGCAGTTGTAATTGTGGTGTGATTTATTTCCAGTGTTAATTTGCAGTACATGTAGTTTCAACCATTTGACATTTGTAATTATGGAATGAATTTGATCCAGTATGAATCTGCAGTATATGTATTTTGTTTACAGTCTGATAGTAAAAGAATCGGGTGGTTTTAATCCTGTATGAATCTGCAGTATGTGTAGTTTTACAGTCTGACATTTGAAATTGTTATGTAATTTTAATCCAGAATGCATCTGCAGGGTGTGTAGTATTTACAGTTTGACCGGAATAACAGAGAAGTGATTTTAATCCAGTATGAATCTGCTGTGTCTGTAGTTTTACAGTATGACAGTAATAATAGAGGAGTGATTTTAATAGAGTATGTGTTTGTAGTTTTTACAGGTTGACAGTTGTAAAACACAATTTTATTCCAGTATGAATTTACAGTGTGTGTATGTAGTTTTTACAGTGTGATAGTAAAATTGTGATGTACTTTTAATCCAGTATGAATCTGCAGTGTGTGTATGTAGTTTTTACAGTGTGATAGTAAAATTGTGATGTCATTTTAATCCAGTATGAATCTGCAGTGTGTGTATGTAGTTTTACAGTCTGATACTAAAATTGTGATGTAATTTTAATCCAGTATGAATCTACAGTGTGTTTGTAGTTTTTACAGTCTGGTAGTAAAATTGTGATGTAATTTTAATCCAGTATGAATCTGCAGTGTGTGTATGTAGTTTTTACAGTCTGATAGTAAAATTGTGATGTAATTTTAATCCTGCATGAATCTGCAGTGTGTATGTAGTTTTTCCATCCTCATACTAAAATTGTGATGTCATTTTAATCCAGTATGAATCTGCAGTGTATGTATGTAGTTTTACAGTCTGATAGTAAATTTGTGATGTCATTTTAATCCAGTATGAATCTGCAGTGTGTGTATGTAGTTTTTACAGTCTGATAGTAAAATTGTGATGTAATTTTAATCCTGCATGAATCTGCAGTGTGTGTATGTAGTTTTTACAGTCTGATAGTAAAATTGTGATGTAATTTTAATCCAGTATGAATCTGCAGTGTGTATATGTAGTTTTTACAGTCTGACAGTAAAATTGTGATGTCATTTTAAACCAGTATGATTCTACAGTGTGTTTGTAGTTTTTACAGTCTGATAGTAAAATTGTGATGTAATTTTAATCCAGAGTGAATCTACAGTGTGTATATAGTTTTTACAGTCTGATAATAAAATTGCAATGTAATTTTAATCCAGTATAAATCTACAGTGTGTTTGTAGTTTTTACAGTCTGATAGTAAAATTGTGATGTCATTTTAAACCAGTATGAATCTACAGTGTGTTTGTAGTTTTTACAGTCTGATAGTAAAATTGTGATGTAATTTTAATCCAGTATGAATCTACAGTGTGTATATAGTTTTTACAGTCTGATAATAAAATTGCGATGTAATTTTAATCCAGTATGAATCTACAGTGTGTATATAGTTTTTACAGTCTGATAATAAAATTGCGATGTAATTTTAATCCAATATGAATCTACAGTGTGTATATAGTTTTTACAGTCTGATAATAAAATTGCGATGTAATTTTAATCCAGTATGAATCTGCAGTGTGTGTATGTAGTTTTTACCATTTGATACTAAAAATTTGATGTCATTTTAATTCAGTATGAATTTGCAGTGTATGTATGTAGTTTTTACAGTCTGATAATAAAATTGCAATGTAATTTTAATCCAGTATGAATCTGCAGTGTGTGTATGTAGTTTTTACCATTTGATACTAAAAATTTGATGTAATTTTAATCCAGTATGAATTTGCAGTGTATGTATGTAGTTTTTACAGTCTAATAGTACAATTGTGATGTGATTTTAATCCAGTATGAATCTGCAGTGTGTTGGCTAATCGTGAGGTAAATGGTCTTCTGTAATTGTAGTAGTCAATAGTATTCAGTCTCCAGTTAACTGTTGAGTGGGTCCTGCAGTGTAACAGTGATCAGTGAACATTTAGGTTGTGCCCTTTCGTCTGCACTCTCTGTGGGAATTAGAGGAAATGATAGAAATAATTTATAGATGAATTTCTTTAATTAGTCAAATCACAAACTTCATTACAGAAGCTCCTCTGGTGGTACTGATCCAGATCAAACGCTGCTAAAAACTAAACCGGACTGTAGAGCTGAACACAGCCTCACCCGCTGCAGGGCGGCAGGGCAGTGAGATTCACTCAGTTGCTGCAAGTTATTTGTGTAGCTGTCCCATGATGCGCCTGTGTGATGAGGTCATTATGCTCGCTTGTGTTCGAGGACATTGATTACTTGACCAAACTTTCTCTCTGGTCATATGATGCTCCTGCCTTCCAGATCACATGGGATGTGTGTTTCGCCGGCCTGGGGTCGGTCACACTGCCTTTCACGCTCGATAGCCCCCTCAAAGGGCAAAAGATCCGATCGTTGAAACGGGCTCTACATTTGCACCTCTTGCCCTAGCGCATGCTTCGTCCCCAGCCACACACCTCCCACCCCCAGCAGCGCTGTACATCCTCCATATGTTCAGCGGGGATGTGACATTAAGACTCAGGTTCAGTGCCCTGTGTGACTTTGCCCATTCACATATGTTCACTGTCCATCTCTGAGGAATTCTAGCTCTGTGCTTATTTCTGCCCATCTGGAGCATTTCAACTCAGGGTTTCCTGGTTATGCTGATTTCAGATCAGCTCCTAATCTCAACTGTTAGGACTCGTGCAGTCACACTGGAGCATAAAACCTGACATTTACTTACACAAACGTGTGTGTCCACCAAAACAGTTTCATTACGTCAACAGTTCAGCAATGTGGTGTGTGTGTGTGTGTGTGTGTGTGTGTTTGTGTGTGTGTGTGAGTAAGGATGGACCATGCCAAACACAGAAACACGTGCCCGGGAGACAAAAGCTATTTCTGACAGTGACTGTTCAGTAAGAAAACATATATATAAATTAGTTTTTGATACCAACCTGAACTGGATATTGCAGTACAGCATGTTTTCAACTTTAAAAATAATGGAAAAAAACTAAAATATGATAATTTTTTATCATATTAAAAGCCATAATGACTATAATGTTATATTAAAATGTTAATGTTGATAAATTTGGGATGCACTAGGCTTCCTGTTTCAGCCGCATATACGCCCATTGAAAATGAATGTAGTTTAGTACAATGCAAATATATTAAAGAAGCATATCTGTGTACTACTGAGCATTAACATGTGTTTCATGGAGCAGAAGATATGATGACTAGTTGTCTATAAATATTGTAATGGAGCAAAAAGTCAAACTTCAAAGTCATGTTATCAATAATCTTCACTGGAATGTAAATGTACATGAATGAAAACAAGCTGAAATGATATGAAGTAGAACGAGACTATGTTTAAAATGTAAGGAATAGGAAAGTACTGATAATGGAGAGTAAATGTAAGGAGTAGAAAGTACTGATAATGGAGTGTAAATGTAAGGAGTAGAAAGTACAGATATGGAGTATAAAATGTAAGGAGTAGAAAGTACAGATAATGGAGTGTAAATGTAAAGAGATAGAAAGTACTGTATAATGGAGTGTAAATGTAAGGAGTAGAAAGTACTGATAATGGAGTGTAAATGTATGAGTAGAAAGTACTGATAATGGAGTGTAAATGTAAGGAGTAGAAAGTACTGATAATGGAGTGTAAATGTAAGGAGTAGAAAGTACTGTTAATGGAGTGTAAATGTAAGGAGTAGAAAGTACTGTTAATGGAGTGTAAATGTAAGGAGTAGAAAGTACTGATAATGGAGTGTAAATGTAAGGAGTAGAAAGTACTGTTAATGGAGTGTAAATGTAAGGAGTAGAATGAAATTGAATGAGTGTTGAAAATTAATTACCTCCAGTAACGTATAAATAAGCAAAATTTCAACTTAAGTAAGGTAACAAAGTATTTGTACTTTGTTACTTGACACCTCAGGGAAACATGTAAGGGTCAGCTGGTCTAATATCTAATATATACGCTTGGAGGAGAACACTAACCACCTCTGTTAGCAATGTTGGGAAGCATCATGCCAAGTGATGGAAGTAGAACGAGGGCCATACAACCTGGAGAGAAGCCCTCTGTAACTTTGCTAACAACATATTCTTCTAAGGCACCACCAGTTCATGAAGGACACCGAAAGAAGAAGCCTTGAAAGAACACTCGCATGAAACGTTGATCAATCATTCTGATAGTAAATCTTTCATTAGACTACCTTAAAGCATGTGTGGTGGTAATCGTTTCCCAGAACCTCTTCATAAAGAAGCCAGCTACGTTAGTTAAAGCCTATGAAGGTCAAGGCTGAGATATAAGCGATGACCGTCCGGTAGCCAAGTAGCCACCCCAAAAGAAAAGCCTGACTGATAGCGGTGGGTGCCACTGAGATGCCCTCAGGTTGGGCACTTGGTGCACTTGATCCTGTCCTGGAATCGCAGGCAGCAGCCAGCTGTTCTGTTCTGCAGGGTTGCCATAGCAATGGGCCTGGCGTAAGACACCCCACGCGAGTGCCTCAGGAAGCTTAACCCACATACGAGCTCAAAAGACCAGAAACCATACGGCGGAGACGGGAAGCAGACGGCCCAGGCGGCCATTCAGTCCAGTGACGAGAAACCGCCAACAGCGAAAACCACTCGACAACACACAGAGCCGACAAACACCAGTAAAAGCAGGGCAGTGCCGAGACTTGAGGGATCTCTCCGGTGGAGGAAAGTGTGGTGAATTTAAGAGGGGGGTTTAACAACATGGGAAGTAATTAGCCGAACGAGAACATTACCACCGTCTTCCTATCTTCCTCCTCATCCTCCCGATCAGATGAATGCCCAGGGAGCAGTAACAAGACACTCCGTGGGTGAGGACGAGAACGATGTGCAGAGTTTAGGATACAAGTTGCTTCCGACTCCCACTCGGATAGTTCATGGGGCTTTGATTAGTTGAACAAAGGGGCTCAGCAATTAGTGTAACTAGTGTTTCTTAAAACTGAACCCAGCACTGTTCTTCATCATTAACCCAACAGAGCTGATCTGAAACTGTAACAGAAAGCAACCGTATATGGTCGAGCTATTTCAGATTTGCATCGGGAACACGGCAGCCACGCAAACCAAGATGTCTGCAGAGAGTTTTACCTCAGATATATAATGTATTAATACTCTTGAGTGATCCATAGTTGGTAGGGATTCTTATCAGGTAAGGTAACAGGAAAAGAGACTATCTAATCTAATGCTATCTAATGATATATTAATTATCTAATCTATATATCCATTCTTCAGTCTTTTTTAATATGGCATACATTTTGTGATGGATGACCTCAAAAAAATATTTGCTTACATTGACTAACATTGAACATAAAGTATAGGTTCTTGTAACCCATGGGTGTCCTGGAAAGCTATCATTTTGAAGATGCAAGGTCCTGTTTGAAATATTGTTTATCATTATTATTATTCTACAAAATTTAAGATTCAAGTTTAAGGCCTAGCTAGTTCTCTAGGTCAATGAATGAAGGAATATCACCTCCTAAAGACTGGAGTTGGGTAACTTCTTGATAAGTTTTCAAATCACCTCATCCAACAGTGAGTGCAAGAGTGCAGTACCTGTAAGCCATGCCGGTCCTAGCTCGTACTGAGTCCTGCAGTGAGAGAGTGTGCGTATTGAGAAACTCCTCCAAGTGTTTGAGCTCCAGGTGCGCGTTACTCCTCAGGCTGCCCCAGCACATGAGCGGGGGGTAACCCTTCCCTCCGGAGTTTTGCCTGCCGTAGCGGGATTGTCCCTTCTCTCCCGGCTTCTGTCCCACCTTGGGCTTTGGGTTGGGGATGTCCGAGCAAGTCGCTTTGTACAAGTACATCTCCCGCTGCTCTGTCCCACTTGAAGTCCGAATCCAAACGGGGCCCTGGTGCCCAAACTTCAGGTGCGTTGTTGAACCCGAAGGTTGAACTTCAAAAGTCAAACATACCCCAAAGAATCCCAAAGAGAACTAAAGTAGAGGCTGGACTAAGTAAAATAAAAGACCACTTTCTTTCTATCAGGGGTCCACAAACTATTGCTCCGAGTGGACAGTTGTCACATATTTTCTCTCTCTCTCTCTCTTCCCTGCTCTCTCTCTCTCTTTCTCTCTCTCATTATCTATCGTCTTTTCACTTACATATCCTCCTGGTTAGATCGGCTTAGCTCAGTTTCACTCTCCAATAAACACCATGGGAATCTGGGACATTTTTCCCTCCCTCTCTCCTTCCATCCCTCCCCCTTCTCTCCCACTCCCCCCATCTCTCTCGCTCCACCTCTCTCTCTCTCTCTCTCTCACTCTCTCTCACTCTCTTGTTCGTCCCCCGCTCTTCCAATTTTTCCACGTTTTTTTTTTACATGCATTGGGACCCATGCCAGGAGTTATGACCTTCGACCCATGATCCGTGCAGCAAAGGACTTTTGCAGTGACATCATGTCTGGTCAGGGGGATTGTGGGAATGCGTAGTAGGAATTGTTTCCCATATCAAGAGTTTTCAGCAAGAACATGCATCACAGCCAGCTCAACGCTTCCCTCCGACCCCCCGAATACCGTGGAGAGCATCCAACTCACACACACTCAAAAACATAGGCGCTAAAGTGCACACTCACTCGGACGTACCTAAACACACCAAAGCAGCGTGTCACAGATGCAAAGGTGGGGTCAGTGCTTTCCTAAAACAAGCCGACAGCGCAATATATATAACGGACACGCTCATGGATACACACTGGATGGGTGGCTGTCCGCTACCAGAGGTTGAAGTGGAACAATTGATGTGAGCTTCCACACTAATGCCAGCTGGGCATGGCAGTATCCAGCAATGCTTTTCTTCAAGGCTATTTTTAGCTGACAGACAGGGACACACAAATATATCCAAAGGGGTTTCACACTCACAGGGCCTTTCTTGTAGTACTGGACAGATACTGGACTGTTTTTAATCTCCTGTCCTGACAAATAGCCTCGGCTTCCAAATTTCCATAGGCATTGAAGCCAAATCCTGTCAGGACTGAAGAGAAAAAATGCCCTACGGTTGAGTTTTCTCCTTCTAAACATTGACTTACTATGTCAAAAGAATGATTTTCCTTTTCATAATTATTAGTTTCAGCAATATCTCAGAAAAAAGAAGATTCTATGTCCAAATTTTGAGAAAATGAATCATGAGATAATGAGTTTATGTACATTATTCAAGACAAAAAGTAGGAACGGCCTTCCAGGAGTAATTCATCTGCTGACTATTGCACTTTTGGAACCAAAACAAGTGTTTTTGCAATGCTTATTATTTAGTAGCTGCATGAAAATCAATGCAAACTTGATTGGTCAACTTACAGAACTGTATGGTTTGAACCCATCAGGTTCTGGCCAATCACAGACTTCCAAATTTCCAATAGTCCTGCAGTGGAAACTGTGACTGACTGTGACCAAACAGTGGGAGCTGATGAAATAATGCCATTCCAGTCAGTGCTGAGCACACTTATAGATCTTCATGCATTTTAGTCATGCAAAGCAGCTGAAACCGTGACCCGGGGGTCAATTCCAACCCTTTCATTTCTCCACACACTGCAGCCACAGACACTGTGAGTGACATTTTACAGGACCGGTACATCCCAGAGAATTTTTGTCTTCCTGACATAACATCCTGGTCCACTGGAAAGAAGTACATTGTAGAAAAGGCTTTGCTGAAACATGCACTGTTTTTCCAGGCATTGTATTTCAGATCAGGATCCCTTTGCATTGTTTATATCAGTGTTTAGTTCACTACAACAAGCCTGCTTCAGCTGATAGTACATGTGGTAGAGACACCCATAAACTAGTAAAGTAATTCTCTGGAACTTCAATGCCGAGAAACGACTCCTGGACAACTTGCAGTACAACTCTGTAGTACAAAGCTGGGGTCCTGAGCTGAATCAGATGTGGAAATCGGGCCATCCAACAGGACCTATACCCACATACTTAGGAGTCTAAGCAACTAGGGGGCCTTCACAGACCATGTAAACAGATTTCCACATGTATCCTAAATGCCGCCTCATTATTTTCTTCCAATCACTGCTGAGCAGCAGTTACACTATCTGCCACTACTTTGGTCAAGCTACCAGAATTTAGAAGTATTGGCCACTTGTGTTTGCACAAGGAATTTGACCTCTGCATTTAACTGTGCAAGGGAAAAACCACATACACATACAACAGTGAACACACACACTAGGGGGCAGTGGGCACACTTGCCCACGAAGCAGTTGGGGGTTAGGAGTCTTGCTTAAGGGCACTTCAGTCATGTCCTACTGGTCACAAGGCTAGATCCCTATCCTCTATGAGTGCCGCTTATCAAGCATTGATCTATCATTCTTGTTAAGCTACTTTAAAGGATTTGAAGCTCTGACTGATGTGCCTAGGCGGTGTGTAAAACTGATCTAATAACCAGGCAGAGTAGAGTAAGGACTTTTCCAAATCCAAGTATTAACATATCCTACTCCCAAAATTGTCATCCGAGATAACATGTAAATAATAAAACTAAAATATTTTTCTTGCTCGCTATGTCAGTATGCTTTAGCCTACGATGCTTGCCGATTTGTGATTTAAAGTTTGTTGTTTGTTTTATCTTTAGACACATTCCAGTTCAATTTAATTTAAGCCGTCTTCTTTGGGATTTGTTTGTGAAAAATAGATGCATGGTTTACACGGAAAGGCTGCACAGGTTGGTGGATTCATGTGCTTGCATTAATGTGTCCATAATCTAACAATTGTTTTGCTCAACACTGTAAATAGTTAGTATGCTGCCATCATAGTGCTGCAAATGCCCCACATTACCCACCCAATAGTAATGCACAGAGGTTAATAACTCGATAACAAGGACCGTATGGGGACCACTTCACACTGTGGCTGCTTCCAAAGTGCTCTTGCTTTGTGCGGCCATTTATAGGCTGTGCAGCTAGTCCAGTCCCGCACACATGAAGTGCAGTCATCGAGTGCTCCAACAATAACATGTACAGAAATGCTCTGGCTTGTCGCTCATATTGTGAATATTTCTTACGTACTGTGCCCGTCTGTTAAAGTGAGTCAGTTTAGACACAGATGGTCATCAGACAAAAGGCTACAGAGGTTTTTATAACAGGAACCTCCCAAGGAAACCTGCCCCAAACCCAGGAGATGAGGACTTGACCAGATGGGTTACATGGGCCAGGATGCAGGCCTATAAGATTGTGCAGGTGCCCGTCAAATTCAGACCATTTTCAGACCTTTGTCAGACCTTCTCAGAGCATATCTGTCCTGTGGTATCTTCTAGAATTAAGCATATATTCTGAACTGGCATCTCTATTTATCTTGACAGCAAGAAAAGAAGAAGAACAATCACAACTAGATGTTTTCTGGTGAAGCTCCAGTAACTCTTATGACCAGGACACAGTGATGCCTGACTGGCATCAGGGTGTCATTTAATGGGCCAGTGCTTCATTATCAAGTCTATATGCCTCACTAAACCCATTTTACCTGCCTCTCAAGAATCACTCCTCTGCCCCATCTCAGTACATCCAGCATCTAAGCAGTAGCAAAGCAGAACAGGAGATGAAACTAACAGAAACATAGAAACAAGGAACTACATATAAAGGACTATGAATGCAGGTAGCTACTTAGAAACTTTTTAAATGCATTAAAATTGGTGGTGGTGTGTTTGTATGTGTTGTGCTAGTGTGAGTGGATCAGACACAGGAGTGCTGCTGGAGTTTTTAAACACCTCTATGAATAGTCCACCAACTGAAAATATCTAGTCATCAGTGTCCCGTGGGCGGCATCCTATGTCCACATCTTGTTGGTCCACCTTGTAACTATGAAGTCACAGATTATAGCTTGTCTTTTGCTGCTGAGTTTGTGATGGTCATTCTCTAGTCCTTCATTAGTGGTCACAGGACACTGCCCACAGGACACAGCCCAGAGGACACCGTCGGCTGCATGTTGCTGGTTGGTGGACTAGTCTCAGTACAGCAGTGACACTGAGGCGTTCCAGTAACACCAATACAACACACACTTACCCACCACCACCATATCAGTTGTCACTGAAGGGCTGGGAATGATCCACTACCCAAATACTACCCACTCTGTGGTAGTCCTGTGGGGGTCCTGACCACTGAAAAAATGCACCTATATGGTAAGATAAGCTGCTGAAATTAACGAATCTACTAATTGCATAAATGCTAATTACGAGTATAATATGTAGAAGGTGTAACTTGAAGAACGACATTAGAGAACATTTATGTTTTTAGGTCACTTTCGGTTTCCAGGCTATTCGCTTTCATCCAGCCGTCTGAGTGCAAATGAGACAACAACCGAACATTGACCGCAGAAGGCTGGTCCGCTCTGCATCTCTCTCTCTACATAATGAATTTCCATTAGAGATAATAACCTGAAATTGCACAGCTAACTGGATTAACGATTGGAAGACTCTGGGGAGGCCTGTTATTTAAAAACATGTTATTTAGCAGCGGCGGCCGGCTACTCCCTACAGCCTTCAGAGCTTGTTACAAAGAGCGAATAAAAAAAAGAAAGAAGGAAGAAGAAGCATCACGAGGTGTCAGTCCCATCATCGGGGTGTCATGTGTTCTCTCTGTATCAGTGTTTCTGGGTCATGCTAAATGGTAAGTCATACGCCTCCAGCACAATGGCCCACAAAAGTAGTGTGCATTTTAAACGAGCTCTTGTTAGCCTAATCACAACACTTTGCGGGAGAAGAGAAAGGCTAGATGGCCAATCCATCAAAGTCATGTTTCTTTTCTGAGCTGTAACGCTAAGGCCTACCGCTTTGGGGACTTTAACCTGTCGGCTTTCTTCCAATGTCCTATGCTTGCAGCTCCAATCGCATTCTCGGGCACTGTAGACTAAATATGGCCACTTCATTAAGTATAAATATCTATGATTTTTTAATAGATAAATCTTCAAATATCTATGAAGGGTACAAGACATTATGGAAAATATCATCCATCTATCCGTTATCTCCCGCTTTATCCCGCTAGTCTGGGTCATGGGGGGGGGTTGGAGTCAATCCCAGCGTCATTGGGCGAAGGCGGGGTACACCATGGAAAGTTCACCAGTCTATCGCATGGACAACACACACTTACACACACTCACACCTACAGGCAATTTAGCGTGAGTGATCAACCAAACGTGTTTGGACTGTGGGAGGAAACTGGAGTACACGGAGGAAAACCACTCAAGCACGGGGAGAACATACACACACCACACAGAACCACCCGGACCGGGAATCCAACCCAGATCATCTTACTGTGAGGAGACAGTGCTGACCACTACACCACCATACTAACCACTACACCACCATACTAAACCACTACACCACCCTACTAACCACTACACCACCATACTAACCACTACACCACCATACTAACCACTACACCACCATACTAACCACTACACCACCATACTAACCACTACACCACCGTACTAACCACTACACCACCGTACTAACCACTACACCACCGTACTAACCACTACACCACCATACTAACCACTACACCACAATACTAACTACTACACCACCATACTAACCACTACACCACCATACTAACCACTACACCACCATACTAAACACTACACTACCATACTAACCACTACACCACCGTACTAACCACTACACCACCATACTAACCACTACACTACCATACTAACCACTACACCACCATACTATCCACTACACTACCATACTAACCACTACACCACCATACTAACCACTACACTACCATACTAACCACTACACCACCGTACTAACCACTACACCACCATACAAACCACTACACCTACCATACTAGACCACTACACCACCATACTAACCACTACACTACCATACTAACCACTACTACCACCATACTAACCACTACACTACCATACTAACCACTACACCACCGTACTAACCACTACACCACCGTACTAACCACTACACCACCGTACTAACCACTACACCACCATACTAACCACTACACCACAATACTAACTACTACACCACCATACTAACCACTACACCACCATACTAACCACTACACCAGCATACTAACCACTACACCACCATACTAACCACTACACCACCATACTAACCACTACGCCACCATACTAACCACTACACCACCGTACTAACCACTACACCACCGTACTAACCACTACACCATTGTACTAACCACTACACCACCATACTAACCACTACACCACCGTACTAACCACTACACCATCGTACTAACCACTACACCACCATACTAACCACTACACCACCATACTAACCACTACATCACCATACTAACCAATACACCATCGTACTAACCACTACACCATCGTACTAACCACTACACCACCATACTATCCACTACACCATCGTACTAACCACTACACCACCATACTAACCACTACACCACCATATTAACCACTACACTACCTTACTAACCACTACACCACCATATTGACCACTACACTACCTTACTAACCACTACACCACCTTACTAACCACTACACCACCATACTAACCACTACACCACAGTACTAACCACTACACCACCGTACTAACCACTACACCACCGTACTAACCACTACACCACCGTGCTAACCACTACACCACCATGCTAACCACTACACCACCGTACTAACCACTACACCACCGTACTAACCACTACACCACCGTACTAACTACTACACCATCGTGCTAATCACTACACCACCATACTAACCACTACACCACCGTACTAACCACTACACCACCGTACTAACCACTACACCACCTTACTAACCACTACACCACCATACTAACCACTACACCACCATACTAACCACTACAACACCGTACTAACCACTACACCACCGTACTAGCCACTACACCACCATACTAACCACCATATTAAGCACCGTACTGACCACTACACCACCATACTAACCACTACACCACCGTACTAACCACTACACCACCGTACTAACCACTACACCACCTTACTAACCACTACACCACCATACTAACCACTACACCACCATACTAACCACTACAACACCGTACTAACCACTACACCACCATACTAGCCACTACACCACCATACTAACCACCATATTAAGCACCGTACTGACCACTACACCACCATACTAACCACTACACCACCATACTAACCACTACAACACCGTACTAACCACTACACCACCATACTAGCCACTACACCACCATACTAACCACCATATTAAGCACCGTACTTACCACTACACCACCGTACTAACCACTACACCACCATACTAACCACTACACCAACGTACTAACCACTACACCACCATACTAACCACTACACCACCGTACTAACCACTACACCACCATACTAACCACTACACCAACGTACTAACCACTACACCACCATACTAACCACTACACCACCATACTAACCACTACACCACCATACTAACCACTACACCACCGTACTAACCACTACACCACCATACTAACCACTACACCAACGTACTAACCACTACACCACCATACTAACCACTACACCACCGTACTGACCACTACACCATCGTACTAACCACTACACCACCATACTAACCACTACACCAACGTACTAACCACTACACCACCATACTAACCACTACACCACCGTGCTGACCACTAAACCACCATACTAACCACTACACCAACATACTAACCACTACACCAACGTACTAACCATTACACCACCATACTAACCACTACACCACCGTGCTGACCACTAAACCACCATACTAACCTCTACACCACCGTACTAACCACTACACCACCATACTAACCACTACACCACCGTACTAACCACTACACCACCGTACTAACCTCTACACCACCGTACTAACCACTACACCACCTAACTAACCACTACACCACCATACTAACCACTACACCACCTAACTAACCACTACACCACCATACTAACCATTACACCATTTGAAAATGTTCAATATCACAATATTATGTTAACTGGTTAAGTAATAGTTTCGTACACTCCAACGTAAACAAGTAGCATAAGGGTGCATAGCGAACCTACACATTGTTTATTTTCAATGCAAGTCAATGAAACCAGGAGTCTTTTCATGCTCCTTTCTATTGGTCCATTCAACCTAAGACAATATAAAGAGCTGCTGTTTTGAAGACACATGTTTTTTTTTGGACAATGATGACATGGTGGTGTGTTTAGTATGTTTTACATTTAAAAAACAGCTTACAGTATCACAATATATCACGATATAAAAAATCATAACCGCTGTATCATGATGAAGATGGTATTGTCAGGTTCTTATCAACACACAACCCAACCTGTAGTATCTGTCCATCTAATTCCCTGCATACTTTCTTACCACCACAGAGCAGGTGGTGTGTGTGTCTAGTGGACCCTAAGAAAGAAACTTCTGAACGGTGAAAATAAGCTGGTCTTCTTCAACACAGGACAGAAGTTGGTAAGGACTCAGAAAGAAATATAAATTAAAGGCAACAACAGATCAAGGTCACATAGGAAGAAGGTCTTGTTCTAGTTTTGTTGTGCTGCGTTTTATTACAGCCCAGTTTTATTACTGATAGTAACCCAAAACTTCTTAAATGCTTTTCATTGATTTCTCCTCTGTTGGTGCTGCTGGACCAGAATATAAAGCTCAACCTAATAAAACACATCCCTGTGAAAGTCATCGTTTCTGACATTTGACCAGAATAACTTCTGACTGACAGGACAGTCGAACCAAAGCGCCAGAGACGTTGCAGCGAAAGTCAAAGACGGGATTCAGCCGTAATACTAAACCACCTCCTTGTATCTACACACACTGTCCAGTGTATCAGCTCCACTGACCATACAGGAGCTACACTTACAGACTGTAGTCCATCTGATTCTCTGTATACTCTGTTACTCTGTGATCAGGACCCCCACAGGACCAAAACAAAGCATGTATTATTATCAGGGAGGTGGATCATTCTCAGCACTGCAGTGACACTGACGTGGTGGTGGTGTGTTAGCGTTTGTTGTGCTGGTGTGAGTGGATCAGATACAGCAGTGTTGCTGGAGGCTTAAACATTGTGTCCACTCACTGTCCACTCTATTTGTTCACCTGTTGGTTCAGAGTGTAGATGTAAGTCAGAGACAGTAGCTCATATGCTGCTGCACAGTTTGTGTTCTCTGGTCCTTCAGACACAGGACGCTGCCAACAGGACACTGATGACTCAATATTGTTGGTTTGTGGACTGTTCTCTGTCCAGCAGTGACACTGAGGTGTTTAAACACGCCACCTGGCTCATCTGACCATGTATAATGGACCATGGTGGATTCTTGTGTCCATTTTTGTATGTATTTGGAACTGACCAGTGGACACAGTCTTGAAACATATTAAAGTGAAGAGAATATCGTGGCTGTCCAATGGAAAAAATAAGCATCTCCAAAATTGCAACTTTACAGGAAAGACCAAAAACATACTTCACTTTCAATGTAAGTCAATGGAACCACAGTTCTTTCCAAGCTATTTTGGAGTATTTCTATTGGTCTATACATCATGAAACTTTCACACAATGTAAACGGCCATTGGCAGATGTAGAAAACTTAAAATCAAGTTTTCCATTGGCTAGCGATGAGATCCTAGATGGCCTTTGTAGTGCACTACATTCGGAGTAAGTAGCCTACATTTGGGCTAGGGATCCAGCCCCAGCATGGGAAAAGGGAGGGACAGCAATGGAAATGAGCTGTTTTGGCCCAGTAGTAGTTTGTTGAGCAGGACATACCAACAAAGTGAGGCTTGTTGCATTAAACAGTGCAATGTTATGATATATAAGTTGAAATGAATGCAATATGTCATGCAGAAGATGACTAGCAACAATACCACACGCTTAAAAATGAATATGTGTGTATTTTATTATTCACCGTATTTGGCCACACCCACTTTCAAGCGTGTGTTTCTTCCGCCTTTGTGTTAGAACTTCCACTCAGCTAACCAAAATGAATACAGTTACATGGGAGGAGACCAGAGAGACAATAAGAAGTTCTAATGGGACAACACTGTCTCATCCGAGGTTAATAACACAGTGGGTGGGTGATATGAGAAGGTGGTCTGAGGTTACTTATGGAGACATGTTTAATTACTCTGTACTCTCAGAAGGTGTAGATGGTTCAGTAATGAAAAACTATAAAAGTACTAAAGCGTATCAGTACCTGCACAGTGGGAAGGTGGGCGTGTCCTCCTACACACAGACGGTGAGTTTAAATTTCTGAAAGCCGGTTAAACCCAAGTCCAGCCAGCTGCCCGAGCCGCTCTGCGTGGGTGTTAGTTACAGCCCAGATAGCCTAGCGTGGTGGACACTGATCAGAAAACAGTTACTTAACTGATAGACTCACCAGCACCCAACATGTCTGCTTCCTCAGAGCTTCATAAGCGAGACGTTTCTCTGGATAAGGAGGCTCTGGTGCTGGTTCTCCTCCACAGAATGGTAAGAACAGACATATGGAGGTTTGGGTGGATGTTTTAAATTTAGAGCTTCAGTCTCTGTTGTTCAAGCCAAGTTTTCCTCTTCTTCTAATTACTGACTCCCTCTAACTGAACATGTTATGCTAGTCATTTTATATGTTTGTTGTCGTTTTGCTTGTAATTAGTATCAACGTATTCACAGGCGCACCAGAAGTTCTAACACAAAGTAAACAAAGATGGCCCCCCACAAGTGTAGTCATGGAAAATAGCGTGAATATAGAATGTTGTAAATGCAATAAGCTACTTCAGGCCATGCACTACAGTGATGTTTATCACTGCTGAGAGATCAAGTCTCTTTACTGCACAGCTGTCGTGACTTTAACTACTCCACTAAATCAGCTTGTTGAGGTTGGTGGAACCTGGCACGAAAGGAAACTTGCAACGTACAGTGATTGGTTGGCTCGTCTTTGTCGTTGACTGGCACCACCCAGTCTTCAAACCCGTCAGTGGCCGGGCTGCAGTTCTGTGTCTATAAGCGGGCCCACTAACCTTAGCTGAGGGTCTCAGCTTTGCCAAGGCTTTCCTGAGTGAAAGAGGCTTATGGCGGTCCTGCTGGAGCCACAGGATATAAACAAGACGGGCACAAAGAGTGGAGAGTGGCCGGGGATTTAGGGCTGAGTAATTAGAAATGCCCGCCGTCCCAAAGGAGGATTAGCAGCTCATGACCAAAGTGGTCCCAGGAGGAGCAATGTCTCGTCGCCGCATCACAAACAAACCCAAAGTGACCTGAAGTCCGAAACAGAGTCTGCTGCACTGACTTTCCTCCAACCTCCGTCGGCTTCTCCTCGACAGGTGTTGTTTTTAAGCGCCATATATGGAAGATGTAACTCGAGTTCACTGTATTGTGTAAACATGGTTACCGTTTCATAAATAGCTGCAAAACTGCATTTTTGTGATGTCACAACCATGAACACGTTAATATGTAAACCTTGCCTTTGCCCTGAAGTAGACTTATAGGGGCAGAAAACCAGGGCATAGCGATTAAAGAGGCAAACAGATCATGCATGAATATATATATATATATATATATATATATATATATATATATATATATATATATATATATATATATATATATACTGTACTGTCCAAAGAAAACTGGTCCAAAATCTCCAAAATAGAGGACAAAAACCTATAGGTCTGTAGGTATATATATAATTATACTGTATACTGTACTGTATACTGTGTGTGTGTGTATATATATATAATCATTGTTGTTCAAAGAAAAACTGGTCCAAAATCTCCAAAATAGCAAAATAGAGGACAAAACCTGTAGGTCTGTAGATCAATGGAACCACAAGTTTCTATTGGTCCATTCATCATGAAGTATATATATATATATATATATATATATAATTTTTTTTTAATTATTATTATTATTTTATTAATTAAGTAAAATTAAAAACATCAACCAATTCAGGATACTACATTAACATGTTACAACATGTTATAACTTGTTATAGCTGCTGTAGAAACAAATATCTGGCTGAGAGTGGATCTAACCAATCAAAACAGCTCATTAAAATGGCTTTAGGGGCCTGCCTACGTGCCTGCGTGCCCCTTCTAATGATATTTTGAAGGGTTTGGTGTGTAAACCTATTTACAAAATCACAGAAAACTCTGACCAATCAAATTCATGATTTTCACCAAGGGGGCAGGCCCACGGCTATCTGACCCCTTCTTGGCGTTCTGATGAAAGTGTCACCCTCACTCATTGTCACTAAGCACAAGCTAGCTTAGCTGGGTGGCTAACTTCAAATGGCGACTGCAAATGAGGCAGATAATGTGTTGTACCGAATTGAAAAGCCTTGTTGAAGGCCATCGAAGGTCAAACTCACGGTATAAATATATATATATATATATATATATATATATATATATATATATATATATATATATATCTGACAATGTCCATGCAGTATCAACAGATAAGAAGAGGAAAAAAAATGTTGTACATACTCGTATCAGCACACAATTTCGATATAGTCCCTAACCAAAGAACAACATGTATCTCCATTTTTGTTGACTTGTTATTGATGATATTTACATTGTATGAAAAAAAACATGATGAATGGACCAATAGGAATGCTCCAAAACACCTTGGCAATAATTCTGGTTCCATTGACTTACATTAAAAGTATAGACAGTTTTTGGCCTCTCCTGTAAAGGTACTAATTTATATATACTTGTTATTTTTTGGTATCAAGTGTGCTGTAGTGCTGTTGCTGTTAAACAAGCCCACTAAGACCTCAATAATAAGAAAAACACAGCCAGTAATTCTTTACCAAAGTAATGACTTCCGTTTGACACAAGCTGAGAAATATAAAGAGAAATATATGAATATATATATATATATATATATATATATATATATATATATATTCAAACATACCAGCTATTCTTTATATCTTTATATGAGAATGTTTTGATGGAATTTTAGTTCTATGTAAACATAAAACGAGATGTAAGCAAACAGGACCATATCTCATCTGTCTACCAATAAACCACCAACTTGTGTGTTTGCATGGAAAGTAGAAGCATTAAAAGAGGAGTGAAGAGGAGTGAAGAGGAGTGAAGAGGTCACTCGTCTGTGACATCAGCGCGAGCACTGGTGAAAATGCCAGCCGTTCGCGGAGTGTCAGACATGCGGGGCTATAATATTAAGGGTCATATCTTCAGTATGCTCAGATTTCACGAGCCTAATCCCATTATCTGCAGCACTCAGACAGTGATAGACAGACAGACAGAGAAAGAAAGAAAGAGAGAGAGTGTGAGAGAGAGACAAGTTGTGAGAGAATACTTGTGATGTAAGTTTAGAGCTGCTTGTGAGCTCACTGCTTGGATGCACTAACAGAAATGAACGTTATCGTTGACCACTAGTGATAATTATGCTTACAGATGGTCGACAAATGAAAGGAAAGGCCTGAATGCTTGACCCCTGCAGTAAGGGGGTCACTGCAAATCAATACAAATCTGTCTCATCTCCTTCATCCTATTCTATCTTAATGGGATTGATCACTTTCTGGACGATATTACTCTCCTCCGCAGGGCAGGAGCAGTCCCGGAATGATTTAATGAGCGTGAACATGATTTATGGTCAGCAGATCTCATCCCAGTTGAAAACCTCTGGTGTGTTTTGGACAACAATCTCCACCACCATCACAAAAACAACCACAGAGGGAGTATCTTTAAGAAGAACGGCGTTCCATTCCTCCAGCTCCAGAGACTTTCTGGTAGAAGTGAATACTTCTATATATTCTCTAAACACATATATGCTCTCTATACTGTACTTGTTTTACTATCCAGTGTGGACCAGAGGAGGATGGGTTCCCCTTCTTGAGACTGGTTCCTCTCGAGGTTGCTCTGAGGGTTTTTTTTTTATTGGCTTGCTCATCAAATTCTCTGTAAAGCTGCTTTATGAGCACATCTGTTGTCAAAGGCACATATGAATAAACCTTGGCTGTGTCTCAAAACCTACTGAGCTCCTACATAGACAGCATTTTACACCACAGTATGCGGTCACGACATGTAGACTGTCCCAATTCTTACATACCTTAAACATACTGTCTACTGAGGAACCTTATTTAGACCTGATTTTAAGGAAGCATTGAACGCTTCCTCAGCCGCTAAGACAATCCCATGATGCAACGCAGGCTAATCTACGAGCAGTGAAGTGGTTTTAAAATGTGAGTTATTTTGATTCTCTCTGGAGTTTTAATGTGTTTCTGGTCATATAATCACACAAAACAGTATTTTATTAGCAACTCTGTAACGAGTCCTTCACCATTTACACTTTTATACTCGAGTCATTGGCATTTATGCTAGTGAATTTTTAAGCCTCTGGCTATTGTTTTGGATGGCCGGCTGGTAGCTTAGCAACCAGCTAAACCACCGAACAAGCCGTGACGCAGTCTCTCTCTAACTAGAGCATCTCAGTAATCTGTTTTATGAGGAGAGATGAGGAGAGAACGCTGCTACTTACACAGCTGCTACCTAGACAGCCTACTTACACACTCACTAGGACACTCACAAGCCATTGACTTAAAGAATCTATCTAAAGATGCAGTGAAGCTGTTCTGGCAGTTTATAGTGGTCCAACACTTCTCTAAAAGTTTTAATTTATATATAAATATAAATATATTCATATTTAGCCAATATTTCACACATACATTTGGTGATGTATTGATTTTGCTCTCCAGATCATTTTGGCTGAGCTACTGCTGCAAAAACTTTTACTTTTAAACCATCTCTGCCTGGTTTTCTTGAATTAGTTTTACTTTCATTTGTTTTATTTTAATTAGTATTAATTTATTTGGATTGGCATGTTTCTCCTTTTATTATATTTATGATTATTATCTTTTTATCTTTATATGACCAACTTTTACCAGTTCAGTGTAAATTTATTTTTTACTATTATTTTATTTTTCATAACAACAATCATTGTACTGCAACATTTTTTTTCTTTTCCATGCAGATAGGGTTGGGGGTTCTGAATTGGAGGGACCGGTGAGTGAATTATTTTAATTATTATTAATTCATTTGGATAGACGTGTTTCTCCTTTTATTATATTTATAATTATTATCTTTTTATCTTTATATTACCAACTTTTACCAATTCAGAGTGGATTTATTTGTTACTATTATTAATCTATATCTATATTTTATATTTTCCTTTTGAATTAGTATTGTTGTCCTTTTTTATTGCACTGTGTTTTGCTTTATCATATTATATATATCATTAATTACAATTACTTATATTTTTATTAGTTAAATATTGAGCCTCTGTACTCAGCTACATTGTAAATTAGGGTCACCCTCAATATACTCCCACATTTAAATAATGCATGATTGATTGATAAAACTGCCTTTGTACCCCTGAAATGAATACTGACCCTCTTTGTAATGTTATTCCCAGCAGATGTACTTCCAATTTTGATGTTCATGTATCAGTATCAGCAGAAAAGAAGACAGAAAATATTGGACAAATTGGTATCATCACAGAATTTTCATATCGCTGCTATCCAATGAAAAATCGGTATCATCATTTTTGTCAATTTGTTTTTTCTACATAATTTGAACACAACAGCTGCTGTTTATATTGCGTGAGAATTTCATGATGAATGGACCAATAAAAATGCTCCAAAATAGCTTGGAAAAAATTCTGGTTCCATTGACATACATGGAAAGTAAAGACAGTTTTTGGCCTCTCCTGAAAAGTTGCCATTTTTTTAACTAAACCAACTAAAACCTCAATAATAAGAAAACACAGCCAGCAATTAATTACAAAATTGATGATTTCCATTTAATACAAGCTGAGAAATATGAGGGATGGGAAAGGAGACGAGGGTAAAGACGCTCCAGAGCGTACATACGAAGAAAGGAAGCAACGTACGCCGCTTCAGCATCACAGGGACAATGGGTGAAGGGAGTGGCATCTCAAATACCATGCGGCTAAGCATTGCCCACATGCAAGCTGAGCAAATGAAAAGCAACACAGGTTGAAATTGGAAACCATTTGTCACCTCGAGTCCAAATATGACTGCCTTCGGTGACCCCTCTACCGAAGCACACACACACAAACAGACATTCCCACGTGCACACACACCTGTCAGTCTATCCATGAGCATCACACCTCTCCAGCGTGCTCTTAAAATAAAGCTTTCTAAATAGAGCTCGCTTTGAGCTTGTCTTGCAGGGCCAGATGTGATCTTGTAACAAGAATGCAAGTCTGGGGACAACAGGGTGAAGCTGCACTATGTACACTGTGTTGTTGTTGTTGTTGTTGTTGTTATTAAAATTTAAGACATGACAAATAAAATATGGTGCTGAGAGCTGTTGATCCTGAAAGCCAGTCATTTAAAAGTCTGATGGTTGAAGTTGTTCAGGCCATATCACATACACAGGCTCAAACAGAAGCCCAGCTTGAAATTAGGGTCTCAATGCAAAGTGCAATGTAAATCATTATTATACTAACAAAGACGTGTGGACACTAGTAGCCAATTCACGTACATCCTCAGAAGACACGTCCCTCATTACATTTTGACCGAGTTCTCTTTGAACACTCTTTAAGTCTTTAGATTCAGCTGCTCTGGGAAAGGGTACAAAGCACGACCAATACAAAGTGGTATGTGTGCAATTACACATTTTTTCGCTAGAGAGGGCTCCAAATTCCTAAATCTTACTTAGTGTAGCTCTAAACTTACGGAGCTTCACCACCACTGACGAGCGCACCCCCTTAAAAATATAACTACAATGTCCTGTGCCCTTTAACACCTGGAGTACAATCAACTACACAAGCAAACAAGATACCTCACAGAATGCTTTCATTAGCTACAAGTAAGGTTTATCTTTATCGTATGGTGGGTATCCACACCCAGAGGTGGGTACAGCAGCCTAAATATACTCAAGTAACAATATCGATACTTGATTAAAATACTGAAGTACAAAAGTATCAAAACAACTTAAGTACTGAGTAACATATGGAACTGCTATGGAGCTTGAATGGAACCATAAGGCCCAGAAACACCAAACTTGGCCACCAGGTACAGCAGGTGCGAAATGACTCAGCCAAGAAAAATTAAACTCCTTGGCCTGATGGTGGCGCTAGGGCACAACAAAACACGTTTTGTCTTTTACAAACGAAATCTATTTTTTCCTGATCTCTTGGTTTGAGAACTTTTAGCTCCGCCCACTCAGATTTTGTCCTAATTTGCATATGCCAAACCTACTTTTGCAAACTAGCCCAAAAATTCTCAAAAAAATATGCAAAACATTATCAAGACCCTAAAAGTTAATAATGATCCAAAAAAGTTTGAATTTTATAAACAATATGGCTCCGTATGCTAATTATCCCTTCTGAAAAAAATCATATTTATTACAGAAATCTATAACTCGAGAAGGCTTTAACCAAAACATTTGAAACTGGAAAGATTTATTTAAGGTGGCAAATATTTATTTGTGAGGTGGCCTGTCAATTTTGGTGTATATGTATCGCTAGGTGGTGCTGTAAATGCTAAATCACAGTTTCTCAGCATCCGTACGTCCGATTAAGCTGAAACTCTGCAGGCAACATCTGCTAGACAGACTATAGGGGGATCTTGGAGGAAAATATGATCCATGAAAATTAATGTCTGCCAATGCCTGATTTGGCTGATTGTGCTTGGACGCGCTCATCAACACTTGTGTATTTTCTATACTATATTTTGTATTATTATTGAATTGGTTTAAAATAAAATGGTAAAGCTCCAAAGTGAGAGATGTGGCCAAATCCAAAGCAGTACAGATGCTGAACAAAACAGAATGAAATTAAACACTAACAACTGATTAGTAACTAAATATGAACAGCTTTAATGTAACTGGGTAGAAAGTAGATTACTCAAGTAATTAGAAAATACTCAGCAGAGCAGAAAGCCATCAATATTTGACTTAAGTACATGTACTTGAGTAAATGTAACTAGTCACTTCCCATCTTTGGACACACCAAACATCTACATGACAAGTGGTAATGTTTGAGCCTTTTCAGCCACTTATGTTACACTGATGGGCTAAAGACAAGCTTGTTAGACAATGTTGGAAAACACACTACTGCCCCCAGTCTTCAGCTCTGCAAAGATAGGGTATTTGATTGATTTGGAAACCTTTCATATTCGGTATCCAAACTGAGCCTTAACACTAGTCAGTAGTCACCCATAAGTTTCTAGTAAATACATTCCAGCCCAAAACTGCATCCAGGTCTTCACACCCAGTAGTCTTACTTACTATAAACCTACTATGTCTATTGCATTTAGGCTTATTTACATGGTATATCTAATGATGTCTGGTGTTCCTACTGGTGGAAATACAGTTATTGCTAAGATTGCTTATTGCTAAGGCTTCTAACATTTAATACAGGTCTATGTTATGAACGCCCCTAGTATTCTACTGCACAGCGAGGTTCATACAACACACTGACAACACAAACCTGTGCTACATCAGTGAAGACCTGGATGCAATCTGAGTGAGACAAATACAATTTTGGAGATGCAGTTGAAAAGATTTAGGTGACTATTCACTTCCAGTGTTTATTAGCAACATTAGCTTATTTTAGCAATGCTAAAGAATCAAAATTTGGATCACGTCTTGGCTGGATTATTCCATCTGAGGTAATATTGTTTGTTCTGGTATCCTGTCCACAGTTGTGTCCATATCTGCACTTCTTACTGGTGAAAATACACTTATTAATCAAATAAAAGGATTTTAAACATTCAGATTTTGCACAGTAGTGTATATGCGAGAGAACAAAGCTCTTAATTAAAGATGATGTCTGTAATTTGCTGTGGCGTGAGGTTCAAACTAAACCTCATTGACAAGTCTGTGCTACATCAATGAAGAATAGGACGCAATTTAAGTGAGTTTATATACATTTTGGTGACTATAGATTCCAGTGTTTATTAGCAACATTAGCTTATTTTAGTAATGTTAGCCTTCCGCTCCAGCACTAACCTAAGGAATCCAATTCTTGGCTGGTTTATTACATCTGATGTACATCCGCCACACCGGGAAAGAGATCATCAGATATATGCCACAATGTCTACATTCCCATTCAGGTTTAGCCCAAAGATCTTCATGGTTGTCCCAGACGTTCTTGTTATGAGATCTGATTTGGCCCCATGAGAACTTATAGCTGGAATCATAATGTCCTCACTCGTCCACTGGATGGTTCTTTAGGTAACCAAAGCAATAAACTCTAGTAAACTTCTTTGGCGCCTTAATTTTTAGGACAGTATTGCAACTTTTCTAGCTTCAAGTCCAGTCCTGCACATTATAGCCCATTCCCTGCTCTAAGAAGCCCACTTCAAAGCTTCAGGTGTGTCAGCGCAGGGAAAAAACCCCATGATGTGCAGGGCAGGGAGCACAACCTGGCTGGGTAACGCAATTCTAGACACCTGATTGTATTGAGTGATAAGTGTGGTAAGCTCACCGGTAGGGCATGCCGGTCTGAAAGGCCACGCCGTCCTCCTTGCCCCGGCCGCACAGCTTCAGGTACCAGTTGGTCTCGATCTCCCTGATGAGCACGGCTCTCCGTGTGCGTGCCAGCGCCACCTGCTGGTTGTGGCTGTGTGCACGGCCTTCGCGGGAGTTTTCCTGAGTGCTGTTGCGCTGGCCTCGGCCCGCTAGGGATGCGGCAGACTGCCTGCGATGTCTAGAGGTCTCCTCAGGACCTCCCCGGCCCACCGAGCTGCTCCGGGCCGCGATCATGACTGGAGGAGGCCCGAAGACCAAGATCCCCCGTCTGCCCAATCAAGGGAGCACGGGGGACAAAGAACACTGCCACAGCACAACACTGCCACAGCACAGCGCGGAGTCAGGCTAAAACAGTCCCCACGCAAGAATGCCTCCAATTTGGCCTCCGTCTGTCTCGCTCGCTATCAGCGCCTGATCTTAGCCTCGCACCTCTCTTATAACCTCCTCCCGTCCTCACGCTGAAACTGGATCTGGCTGAGAGCCGGGGCAGGCCTGGAATGGGTGAGGTTAAAGCTGGGTGAGGCAGGGAAGCTGCCTGCTAAAAACCTTTCAACTCCTGAAGGCTTCACCCCTCACAGCTACTTTTCATAGAAACTCAACACGCATCACGTTAAGGGTTCATAACTGAGCCAGAGGCCCAAGTTTACAGTAATGAAAGAATGGCGAAAGAGTGGTTTAGTTAATATATTACAAAGCTCTTTATCTTAATTAAGGTGGTACAAACTTCTCTATTTGGATATGTAGAAGAATATCTACTTTTATTTGCTCAGCAAAACACTTTATTATTAAATATTTAAACAGTATTAATACAGTAAGTAGTGCTTTTACATACGTCAGTATGTTTATTTAACCCTTTCCAAGCTTCTCCTTCTATAAACAACCCAGTATTATTTACAGTTCTCACCTAATACCTGCTTTGACTGCTCAGTACTTCATTAAGCTAAATCAAGATTGCTGCTGAAGGAACTGAATACATTCATACAATGTCTGGGGCGTCCAGGAGAAATCTGAAACTACAATTTGTTCTTCAAACTGGAGCTCAAGATATGATCTACTTCTCTCACAATAAGATATTCATGTTATTTTGTATTGTATGTATGATTATTTACATCTGTTCTAATCATATCTGGTGTTCTAACTGGTGAACATACACTTATTGATTAGATAAAGAGTTTTAAACACTCAGATGTGTATATGCAAGAGAACAGGGGTGCGTTTCCCGATAACGATTGATCTTATTGATTTACCAACAACTTTAAAAACTTACGAACTTGTTTTAAGTAGCTCTTTGTTGACTCCGCCCCCCGCGTCAGCGCTGAATAAGCACTGCAAGTTGAGAACTGAACGACCGGTTTACATACGTTTCCTCATTATTATGCCACTAATGTATCATTATGTAAATAATTATAATTAAAAAAAACAACAAATAAGGTTTTACATTACTTTTACTTAAAAAATAAATTTAAACATTTCGCTTGCAATTGTTTATAGCGACGATTAACCTTCTTAGCAGGGCATACTGGCCAAACGCAATTTTTCTCAGGATGAACTAAAAGCCAAATGCTTGAAGAAAAAAACGAAACATACTATTTTTCCAAAGAAGTTCTACAATTAAAGAGAAGGAGCAGAAATGGGAGGAGCTAGGAACATAAGTACCTATACTGTTCATCACATACTCACCTTTGTCAACCTTCCACTTGGTAGTTCCTCTTGGTAGGAGGACACTGCACAAACTGCTCTCCATCATGGATGATGATGGTCACCCACTGCACACCATCATCATGGAACAAAGGAGCAAGTTCAGTGGCAGGTTCCTGTCACAGAGCTGCTCTACAGACAGACTCAGGAGATCCTTTGTCCTGAGAGCCATCAGACTCTTCAATTCCTCCCAGTGGAGCCGGAAGAGGAAGGAGGACAGATGAGGAACAAGTCCCTTAATTCACATTACAGTTTATTTTTATTTGTACTGTAATCACATTACTGTACATCTGCACTCCCGGACACTCTCGACACTTTACTGGACATCTTGTGTCAGCACTCATAGACACTATTGACATCTTGCCAGACATCCTGTACATTTGCACTCCTGGACACTATTTAAACGCTATTTAATTTTTATATACCTTATTGTTTTTTTGTACTGTGTTTGTAACTGCTACTGGCTGCTAAATTTCCTTCGGGATCAATAAAGTATCTATCTATCTATCTATCTATCTATCTATCTATCTATCTATCTATCTATCTATCTATCTATCTATCTATCTATCTATCTATCTATCTATCTATCTATCTATCTATCTATCTATCTATCTATCTATCTATCTATCTATCTATCTAGTTTACATGTGTATGTAATGGACAGCAAGCTTAGTAAGCCAGTGTGTAATATTTATTAGAAAATAATATATGTATTAATTTACTACTGCGACTGTTACACTGGAAGAATGTTAATTAAAAGTATGTAATTTATATGTGTATATCAACAAATAATCTATTGTACTTTAAGCAGTTGAAACTTTTTGTTGCACGTGATTACAATGATTCCAACCTTAAAATAAAAAAGTAACATGTACGTTTACGCGCAGTATTGAACTCAGGACTTTCAGAGTGGTGGGCAGTTTGCTTCCCACTACACCATGATACAAGCGAACACCTGTTTATACTAGAAGTTTACTGTTTACATAATTCAAGCTCTTGGATATGATATTTGTTGACGTTGGATGTCATTTTACTTGATGCAATTACGCATTAATTTTAAATCTTCATGAATTCATGTTTATATAAATACACAGTGTCCAAGCACAGAACAAGGCGTTTTTAAAATGATGATTAGCACCCTCTTTTGTTTTTGAGACAGAACTGCACATGAACTTCGAGTTAAGAAGAACTTACCGAGTTACGAGTGGGTTGGATTACTCTTACATTTACGAATGACTTTAAGTACTACGTTAGTTACGAATGCTTTCGGGAAACATTGGTAATTTTAAGAATGTTCTTAAGTATGAAGTTACGAAGTACTTAGCGAAGTACAACGTTTTGAGATTTTTTAGTTTTTTAAGAAACTAAACCACATTGAAAAGCCTGTGCTACATTAATGAAGAGCAGGACACAATTTAAGTGGATGGATATATGTTTTGGGGGTGCAGTTTTAGATTTTGGTGACTGTAGACTTCCAGTGTTTATTAGCAACATTAGCTTATTTTAGCAATGTTAGCCTTCTGCTCCAGCGCTAACCTAAAGAATCCAATTCTTGGCTGGTTTATTACATCACAGGTAATATTGTTGGTTCTGGTATTCTGGCCACAGTTGTGTCCACATGAAATAAAGCCCACCGCCACACCAGGAAAGAGATGTTACATCAGATATATGCCACTATGTCTACATTCCCATTCACATTTAGCCCAAAGAGCCTCATGGTGGTCTCAGTCGTTTTTGTTATGAGATCTAATTTGGCCCCATGACAACTTATAGCTGGACTAGAATCTTAAGGTGGCTTTGACTGGTTTATTACATCTGCTATCCTGTCGACACTTGTTGATGCTCTTATCCTAAAAGACCTCCGCCACCCTCACAAAAAAATGGACATTGCATCACTTATATTCTATTGTACTGCTGAAGCATGCCGTTTCAGTAGCAGTCACCCAGCAGGACCCAAGCGTGCCAACAAAGCCCTGGATCATCCACCTCATAAACTCCAATACAGCCCTAGCTGCCAAGATACAGTCCCATCGTTGAACGTATCACATGCTCAGGAGCAGACTTTTAAAGTTGTCTTAAAGCTGAAACGGTGGGCTTCTAATTTTATCTGGAGCTTAGCGGGGCCTTCACACCATTCCTCAAACTCATGGGATCAGATACGTTTTCCTGTAGGAACAGCTTTTGAAAGCCTGAGCCCACTGAAGTACCACCACTGACACGAAAACGGTGCTAAGGCACGTAGGCATGTTCGGGGCTGTGTACCATTACAGGCTGAAGCAACTTCACCAGGACGTACAGGATCACTGAGGAGAGTAAGAAGTATATGGAATTTGTGCACCTGTATTGATTTAATTGTTACTTTTCATAATACAAATCATTTCTATACAATGTTTTTGCTTCCTTGACTAAACCCTTCAAGTGTCACTGGCAGCCTGAGAGTGGTCCATCACCCAAAGATATGCAAATTTCCAACATGGTCCAATGTGGTCAGACTGGAAGGGCTAACACAAACTTCTGGGAAGTGTATTCTTATCTTTGAGATGTGCCAACGATTATCTCCATTAATAATGTACTACAATGCAAAGCAATGCACAGCACTAATGGTATCTGATAGTTTATTCGTTTTTATCTTGGTTAATATTGTTTGTCCACTGACTCGTCCCACAGTTTTAAAGATATGGACACCATTTCAACTCTGGGATGTTCAGTCTAATCGGGAATGGTGTGCTTGTGTAAGGTTTTTTGATTGGAATTTAGGTTTTAGTACAATCATCATTAAACAATGATTTTTCCCCTATAGAATCCCCATCCTACATCATACCATCTAGTCCATTAGAAACACCTTATTCAACAGGTATACACCACTGCAACCACCTTAGTCACCGCTCTTATATCATGATCACACACTACACAGCAAAGTTAGTATATACTGTGTAGATTTCCATTTTTGAACACTGCTCAGCAGCAACACCTTACCATTGCTTGGGATCTCTACCATCTTTCCATACAATTGCTTGCCTTTCTCTAGCTTCTTTCTCTCCTTCTACCTCTGTTTCTCACTGTCTCTCTTTCTCTCTCAACGGTTGCCTGAGTCATCACACAGAAGTCAGCAGAGCTGCTAGAAGTCAGCGGAGCTCCATCCCCACTGGCTGATCAACGGTCCCTCCTGTTTGGCCTGTTGATGTTCTCCTGCACCATCTCTCATTCTGACTGAGAACCTATGAGATGGTGGTCACAAGTACAAAGACAACATATTGAATCTGAAAAAAATGATCAGTTTCTGCCAAACAAATGATTATTTAAACTTTGATGCCAGCAGACAATTTTAAACAACTGGTCAGGTTGTGCAATTCTAAAACACCTGGTGGAACATCTCCCAACTAATTAGATTAATTAATAACAGATAAGAAAACATGATTGGGTATAAAAGAGCATCCCAGAGAGGCGGAGTCTTTCAGATTAAAGATGGGGTGGAGTCACCACTCTTGATCACATTTTTATTGATTTATTTTAAATATTTAAACCTTCACATATACAAATTTAGCAGTGTTTTCAATTTTGATTAAACATCACTTTTAATTTCCAGCTATGGTCCGAAAAGAATCCAGAGTGGAAAATTCCAATATTTGATGGCCGTGAATTTCTGGCCTTCAGGCAGCACTGCGTTAAAAACAGACACGATTCTGTAGTAGATGTCACTGTATGGGTTAAAGAACACATCCCAAACACAGATGGTGGATATATATGTATATATGTACAGATCCAGAGATGGACAATATACTCGCAACTAAATTACATTGCGTGTACATTAATACAAAAGCAAAACATATACTTCACTATGAGTCTATAAAGTTAAGACCACAGCCACTTAAAACCTTCAACTCATTGGAGCTCTGTGAGCTTTTAGAAAGCAACCCAGTAACATCTCACTACAAACTGCCTAATTAACTTTAGCGTTCGCTATTAGAGTCCAAAAGATCTGAATATGCAAATGGCACCACATGCTTTCTTTCCCAAAGTAGTGAAGAGTTCGTTCTCCACTGGCTGCCTTTGAAAAGGCTCTAGAGTGTAAAGCTTGGTGGTATTGAAATGCTGCTTGCGAGGGAGATGTTTTCACACTACAGAGGAGGAGAGCAGCAAAACAGCTGTACAAGCCTTGAAGAAGTAATGATCGTATGTAGCATGTACTGTAATGATCAACCTGCATGTACTTATGATTAAAAATGCATGCAAACAAACGCAAACTCTGAATAAGATAAGAGGGACGTGCTCTCAGTAAGACTGCATGATTCATTATACTACTGTATTGGTATCACAGTATGAGTTCCTATAAGCTATACGTCGTCCAGGACTCAACACATAACCTTTCATGTATGGACAACGCCTGAGTTAACCATCCATCCATACATTATCTTCCACTTTATCCTGCTAGTCGAGGTCACGGGGGAGGCTGGACCCAATTCCAGCATCATCGGGCGAAGGCAGGGTACACCATGGACAGGTAGCCAACACACTCTCAAAAATACGGGTAATTTAGAGTGAGTGATCAACCTAACATGCATGTGTTTGGACTGTGGGAGGAAACCAGAGTACCTGGAGGAACCCACTCAAACACGGAGAAAACATACACACTCCACACAGAACCACCCGGACCGGGAATCCAACCCAGATCATCTTACTGTGAGGCAACAGCGCTACACCACCTTACTAACCACTACACCACCATACTAACCACTACACCACCATACTGACCACTACACCACCATACTAACCACTACACCACCATACTAACCACTACACCACCATACTAACCACTACACCACCGTACTAACCACTACACCACCATACTAACCTCTACACCACCATACTAACCACTACACCACCATACTAACCACTACACCACCGTACTAACCACTACACCACCGTACTAACCACTACACCCCCGTACTAACCACTACACCACCATACTAACCACTACACCACCATACTAACCACTACACCACCATACTAACCACTACACCACCATACTAACCTCTACACCACCATACTAACCACTACACCACCATACTAACCACTACACCACCATACTGACCACTACACCACCATACTAACCACTACACCACCATACTAACCACTACACCACCATACTAACCACTACACCACCTTACTAACCACTACACCACCATACTAACCACTACACCACCATACTAACCACTACACCACCATACTGACCACTACACCACCGTACTAACCACTACACCACCGTACTAACCACTACACCCCCGTACTAACCACTACACCCCCTTACTAACCACTACACCACCATACTAACCACTACACCACCATACTAACCACTACACCACCGTACTAACCACTACACCATCGTACTAACCCCTACACCACCATACTAACCACTACACCACCGTATAACCACTACACCACCATACTAACCACTACACCACCGTATAACCACTACACCACCATACTAACCACTACACCACCGTATAACCACTACACCACCATACTATCCACTACACCACCTTACTAACCACTACACCACCAAACTAACCACTACACCACCATACTAACCACTACACAATCATACTAACCACTACACCACTGTAGTAACCACTATACCACCGTACTAACCACTACACCACCATACTAACCTCTACACCACCATACTAACCACTACACCACCATACTAACCACTACACCACCATACTAACCACTACACCACCATACTAACCACTACACCACCGTACTAACCACTACACCACCATACTAACCACTACACCACCATACTAACCACTACACCACCATACTAACCACTACACCACCATACTAACCACTACACCACCATACTAACCACTACACCACCGTACTAACCACTACACTACTCAGCTGCCAGGTTTCCATCCAGCTGTCAAAACAAATGTAAGCAAATACCTGCAAGAAAAATAGAAAAATAAAAAAGGTAGAAAAATAATTTAAACTTCATGAGCAATGGACTAAATTACATTCACTCCTGTGAAGGAGCTCCAATATATGAGGTCATAAGCTTTTAGTCCGACAGCTTCCTCAAAGCATCACATTTTACATCCATATCATGCGGTAGCAGCTCACAGTGATGCCTCCTGTACCGTGTAATGACTGTTATTCTCCTGTATGATTATGGGTATGAAACCAGGCAAGCATGAAGATGAGCACTGCGTTTTCTGTAAAACCACTGGCGTTAAATTAACTCGGCCACTTCTCATTCAAACATCTTAAGGATCCACATGAGCCTGTCACTGTTGAGGAAACTCATGTGAGTGCTGGAATAAAGAAGATACATGCGAATCGTGATAATTTAACGCTGGTGAACAAGTGAAGTTAGAAGGTGTCGCACCTGTAGTATGTTCATGTATACAAGAGGGATAATATTATGATGCCAATAATGAAGTTGAGTGTACATAGAAAAACATACATAAACACTGAATAACATGAGTTTTTTATGAACAGCTTATGCCAGTCATCTCTAGGTTTCCATAAGATCATAAGCTCCTTAAACCCTGTTATGATATATAGAAATATATACGGCGATCAGCTCCACTGACCATATAGGAGATACGCTTACAGACTGTAGTTCATCTGATTCTCTGTATACCTTATTACCCTGTTCTTCAATGATCAGGACCCCCACAGGACCACCACAGAGCAGTGCTAGTGTGAGTGGAACAGACTGCGTCCACTCACTGTCCACTCTATTAGACACTCCTACTACTTGCTGGTCCACCTTGTAGATGTAAAGTCAGAGACAGTAGCTCATCTGCTGCTGAACAGTTGGTGCTCCTCTAGTCCTTCATCATCAGTGCTCACAGGACGCTGCCCACAGGAAACTGTTGTCTGGATAGTTTTGGTTGGTGGACTGTTCTCAGTCCAGCAGCTACACTGAGGTGTTTAAACACTCCAGCAGCACAGCTGTGTCTGATCCACTCTCACCAGCACAACATACTAACACAAGACGTGTCTTAGGACCCCAAAAACCCTGAAAACCAGCCCCTCCTCCACCAAACTTTACTGTTGGTACTACCCTGGACCACTAATTCCTCAGACATGAGCCCAATTGTGCATCTTTGGGACCACATGGGTGGTGGTGTTCACTCCATGGACCCTACCAGTACCTCCCATTCTGTCCAGCTGCTGTCCGTCCTGCACACGGCGGCTACTCTTGGATATTACCTGGTGGTCATAATAATGTGACTCGACTGTGTAGATGCTGAGAGCATGTGTGAAAAAAAAGAATCACTTGTTTGAATGGAATTATTGAATCAAACACTTTAAGGGGTGGTCTCTGACTTTTACACAGCCCTTTTCATCCGGTCAGGCAATTTTTAGTAACTGGACACACTTTCCCTGCGGGTCACTTTCCCGAATATGAGCGCTATTGGCCAGGCTGAATAATTCACACTGCTAATGGTTACCTCCTCAGAGTGCGGCGCGCGTGAGGCAGGGTTATGGAGCCGCCCGCTCTGGGTTTGGTGATGGTTAGCGATCATGGAAAGAGAGGGATCAGACAGAAAACAGAGAGGGGAGAGGACATCAGAGCCTGACGCGGGCGAGTTCAACGTGGCAGGAAGGAAACCTAAGCAGCGTGCGGGTCAGTCCCTGGCCGAGTGACAGAGGTGAGAACTCGTCGTTCAAGTTTGTTGCGTGGCTGAAGGCTGAGAGGGGTCAATTCGCCGAAGAGTCTGACGACGGGTTCAGGTGCCTGACAAATTGACCTCTAGCAGCCTGCAGCACCGAGGAGACAGACAACACACAAACAGAGGCCCTTGTTGTGTCTTTTGTTGCACAAATAAATCTAATTTATTTATTTATTCATTTATTTATTTTTGGAAACTCCAGATTCCAGATTCAGAATATTAATTTAATTATAACTTCATAAACATATTTAGCTCTAGTCAACATTTTAAAAATGTTAAATATCTGAAATCTATTAAGTTGCTAATCATTAATTATTATTATCTTATTAAAACATTTTTATTGATGATGCTAAAACTAAATTAAATTTACAATCTAATTTTTTAAACAGTGTACTTTGTGTATGTAACCAGAATTAATTATGTTTATTAGTCAAAGTATTGGTTCAAATCAAGGTTGTAGAATTAGCATGGACTGAAGTGACGTGTCCCCACCAATATCCAGAGATTACTGAATTGTCCCCACCAATCATTTGATCCCCTCCAGAAAAAACCCCAAACTGCCAACGTCATATTAACCTAGAGGTGTAGAAAGGGTTAAATCACGTTCTCTACTGGAGTCCTACCTCCCCGTTACACATGCGGTCAGTGGGATTGGCTGTGCTGCTGTCACGTGAGACTCTGTAGCTACGTTTGGTTGTTAGCAGCACCAAAACTGGAAGGAAAGCTTTCCAGACATATGAGACTCACTGTGCAAGATTGCATGTGCAACATGGGAGACACATGGGTGTGAAAAGCCAGTGAGGTGGCAGAAAAAAAGAAGGTGGACATAAGGAACTGTTTTTCAAAGAAATGTGATGTGATTCAAAGTTAATGGCGATGCTAGGCTTTGGCGCACAGCATACAGCAGGCTAACATCGTCTGTAGCTATGAATAACATGGTTTGGAAATTAACTGCACCACAAACTGCCAACTGACATTAATTTAACATTATATAATTCATGAATTAATTTTTTTGGGTGGGGAGGCGGGGTGGTTTGTGGATATATAGGTCCCCACCACGCCCTTGGTTCAAATGCAGCCTATTAAAAACGGGCCTAATCAGAAAGTTATATTATATTATATTATATTATATTATATTATATTATATTATATTATTTCAATAACATCATTATTTTCATTGCATGACCGCAGAAATCTCGAACCTGAAAATCATATGAATGTCACAGAACAAACAAACTTTGATTTTGGATAACAGCGCGTCATCCAAGCTCACAGTATACCGTGACAGCAGGGCGCAACATAGGGGAATCGCTGCTGCTGCCCTTATGCCCCGCTGAACACTGGCCAATCATATCTGACCCCTGCTGGAGGGTCTTTGGCTTTACTCACTCTCATTGGTCAGCAACCACTGAAGCTTTGGCTCAGTTGGAAAAAAGCTGAATTGAATTAACATCAGAGGTTCTTTAAAATCTAAAATCACTAAAATCTGTCAGAAGGGAAAAACCAAAGCTACCATGCACTGTGTAGTATAACCCATATAACTCACTTTACATCAGGGCAACAGGACCCTCGGTGCGTCATCTGACTCATAACCTCTACTATTCATGACCCCGCCATAGGTCATGTCTGAGTGCAACCGAGTATGCCTAACCTGCTCTGATGTCATTGGAGTTACTAACACAGCATCAATAACATACACTGGATATCCTACATCCAGTCGTCTACGTATGCCAAGCATATGGGTTCCCAGCTTCAAGGGTGTACATTTGGTCTCAATATTGGTAGGGACACAACAACAGCCCCCCATAATAAAATGAAGGATGTTTTATGTTTGCATCTGCTAGCAATCTGACCGCTAGCCTATAGGTAGGATTAGCCTACTAGTTCAACTTAGTTAAGATGGTTAACTAACATCAGTTGACCTTATTTTGCACAGACGAAAGACGTTAAGTACTTTTCTTTCACTGTCTACTGAATTTTTCGGCCTACGCTATAACGTTGTAATAGCAACTTTTCACTGGTAGGTGGCAATATTTGCAAAATCAAGACATGCAATAATGAAACTAATGGCATGTTGAGCATGTTGGCTGGATCTGGACGACCAGATATCACACCAAATTCTGATTTCCCAAATAACAGACCATTAAAAGTGAGTTATAAGGAAAAAGGGAACCGTTGCCAACTGGCTAGTTAGTTTACTAACTATGACTTAAGGTCTGGGAGGTAAAAACTGAGAACCTGAAGTTGCTTCTCCTTTTTGGTGCCATGCTATATACAAAGAATCAAATGTGTTGTTGAAAGACTACATTATCGCCAATGCTTGAGTTTGGTGGACTGTGTTGTAAAAATTCTTAAACACTATGGCCATCTGTTAAAGTGAGACACAGATGGCTGGCACACCAAAGGCTACAGAGGCTACGAGAAGTTTATGGTTCAGAAAATCCCATCATTTTATGGCAGGAACCTCCCAAGGAAACCTGCCCCAAACCCAGGAGATAACAACTTGGCCAGATGGGTCACAGGGGCCAGATGAAACATGGAGGCAGGACTATAAGACTGTGAGGTCACCAGTCAAAGTCAGAAACTTCTCAGAGCTTGCCTGTACCGAGGTATCCTCGCGAATAAAGGATATTGTCGCTGTCCAAAGAAAAACATGTCTCCATTTTTGTTGAATTTCATTTTTAGATACACTGTAATGAACTGCTGTAAATTTAGTATCTTACTGTTTTTTATAATAATTGTAAAAATACTGTTAAATAATTACACAGCATATGTAAATTAATAGTAATGCAATCAGTCGCCCAATAACAGTAAATAACTGTAATTTATCAGCATAATACAGTATTTTCTGTCAACCTTTTGAAATATGCATGATCATCAGTCCAGTCACTATCCATCAAACTCGTACTAGTGATTACAGACTACTGTTTCTTTTTAATGATAACACTTTTTATCAGACTGTCCAAACTGCTTCTACTCATTTAACTGACAATATATGCAGTGGGCGGGGCCAGGGCATTTGGCTCAGCTGAGTTAAGACACTTTCAGCTCATTCAGTCAGTGCAGGAAGTGCTGGGCAGCTTGTATTGTGTTTATTCATAAAATAAAGAAAGATAATCTAAATCGGTTCTTAGATGAGGAGACACGAGCTGGTGCATTTACAACTGACACGTTACCGTGAAACTGTGAAAAGGAGCAAGAACACAATGCAAAACTTGTCTAAACTACACAATTCATTTGTGAGCCATCCAGACTAGAAACCAAAACTCAGACACTAAGTTTAGACTCGACTCGGATTCATGCTTCAAAGACTCGGGGTGCAGCTCAGAGGCTCAATGCTTGACTAAGATTCACACTCCGAAGACTTGACTCTGACTTACATAGCAGATAACCGAGACTCACCCAAAAGACTTCAGACTCTCCTTGGATTCGGCCCCCAGAGACTCGAGACTGAAACTCAGACCTCAGAGATTCAATGCTTTCCCATAACATTGCACCACAGAGACTTTGGACTTAACTAGGATTCAGAGACTCGGATTCACAGCCCAGATACTTCAGACTCAATTCAGACTCACCCAAAAGGCTTGAGACGTAATCTGGATTTGCACCCCAAAGGCTTAGTGACTCAAATCAGACTCTTATCTTGAAGACTTTAAGATTAGATTTAGACTCACTTTAAGACTTGAACCAGACTCACACCCCATAGGTTTCAAGGTTCTTAGATGAGGAGACGTGAGCTGGTGCATTTACAACTGACACGTTAGGACTGCAGCGGCGGCGGTCCTCGTGAAACTCAAGAAGTTAGCTGTTAGCGTCGCGTCTCCTAATGTTTGCAGTGATATGGTTTTGTCAGTATAATTATTGAACTTTTAAGATATAAGATGATGTTAGACAGGTATGTTTTATTAAGTGACTAAATTTAGCAAAGAAACTGTAGCTTGGAGAGTGTTAGCTAATTAGCTAGCAAGCTGGCTGGCTAGTTGGTTAGGAACAAGTACGCAGTTATTTTACTGTCATATACTGTAACTCAATTTAGACTCAAACTGATCATCTATTCAGAATGATTTAATTTGGACTGTATTTATTATAAGCTTTCTTGTCTTTACGGTATACAGGCTTTACAGTGGAGCGAACACAGAGACCGATTGCTTGCGTTGTAAGATCACCGAAGGCTCTCCTCAGCCAATCAGATCTGTGCACAGGTGAGGTACAGAGCGAGGAGCAGCAGCCGGAGACTAAAGCGAGTCAGAGAGAATAACGAACTCTAAAAACAGAAAAGTGAACAGAGAAAACTGAGTGTTTAACAGGAACGGTTCTGGAATGGACCTGCTCGTCTAGTTCTGGAGAATACCGCTCTGTAAAACCAACATGTTAATCTGTGAAGCTGAGTTAACAAGAAGACACACATTTTATTTACTTTCTCTATAAATAAATACTTTAAGATGCACTTTTTTTCAAAAGAATTATGTTTTTTTATGTAGCTCTTGTTTTTATTGAAGTGAGGAAAAACATTTATTAAAAGTTTATAAATAATTCATTCAGTTCAGTATTTAAACAGTAAATATACTAAAATATACTGAACGGTATGTGTGATGTGTTGGTGTTTCAGTAGCTGATGGTATAAGATGCTGATACTAGGCTACTTCAGTAAACAGGATACACCACTGAATCATAATTAGAGATAGAAATGATGATGGTCCGGATCTTGGCCTGAAGAAACTTCTAACTGGACCTTATTAACTCTAATTAAACACCCCTGGTTTATTTGCTGATTTTAGCATTTTAAACTGCTGGTTTCCATCAAACAGCAAGCGGAGGGAGGTTTAATCTCCTGACCTCTCAAAGGCAGTGAATGAAATGGCAGACTGGAGCTGCACCCAGCATGGCCCTTGATGAAGCAGGGAGATAGAGCACGGTGACATCAGAGACGAGGAGAGGACAGAGGAAGCCGGTCGAGAGAAAAAAAACCAAGCTGAGCAAACAGATGAGGGCAAAGAATAATATCTACAATTCTGCAGAGAAGGATGGAGAATCCTGCCTGCAATCCTCAAACAAATTCGGAAAACTGTAATTCCCCGCGCGACATTTCCAGCTTGTTTGCGATTGGCTCACAGCGGCCTGGCATGGAGATAAGAGTGTAGTGAGAGCGAGGGACCGGTGCGCTCGCCAAAACAAGCTGTCGTGCTCTCTTCTGACAGAGACTAATACACCACAACACACACTGATGATACTGGGATTACGCAACATATTGTCCTCTTTCATTATTACTTTGCTAAACTACAGGAGTGAACTTTTTCGTTTACTAAGTAGTGTTCAAAACGCATAAATCAACTAGAATAGTGAATTTCCTGAAGGAAACAAGGTTGGGGATCTGCTCTGAGTGAGTACAGGCTGTTTGGTGGCTGTAGGTTGAGCAAAACTGTAGTATTTGGGTTCAACTGAAAATGAATGGGATCCTATGGGAGGAACAAGGGATCAATAAACAACAAATAAACAAGTGCAGGTCAGCATGTTTGTGGAGTAGAGGTTGGGGATCTGTCTTAAAAGAGTACATGCAGTTTGGAGACTGTAGGCTAAATGTAACCATGAGGTTTGGGTGTGACCAAAAGTGAATAGGACTCTATGGGGAAAAATAAGGGATGGAAACAAAACAACAAACTGACGAGTGCGGGTCGAACCAACAGTACAGTCATGGTCGGGGGTCTGTCCTGAGTCAGTGTATGCGAAACGGTGTCTGTCTGTTGAGCAGAACTTCAGTAGATTGGCGTTCGCTTTTCCAGCCCATTCATTCTCTATGGGGGAAAAAAATGATGGGAAAACTCCCTTGTTTTCCAGAATCCATGCATCCAATCAAAAAGCTGTACACAAGCCTGAATCACACAATCAGAGCGAACAATCTGGAGTTGGAATGGTGTTGATGTTTCGATAACTGATGAAAGAGTTATGCAGCAAAGATCTGGCAGAAAGCCAAAAACAAATAACAATATAGTTTTTAATAATATAATAATAAATGTGTTTAGAACACATGAACCTGCATCAGGTACTTACTAGTCACATGAGCAAACCAACATTATCTCTGTGAGTGAGGCTGAAGTTTTAGTCTTCGTATTAGTAGCCTTAGACCTAGCGTTAGGCTTGACACTGTGAAAAGGAGCAAGAACACAATGTAAAACTTGTCTAGACTACACAATTCATTTGTGAGCCATCTGGACTAGAAACCAAAACTTGGACACTAAGTTTAGACTCTTAAAACTCGACTCGGATTCACACTTCAGAGACTCGGGTTGCAGCTCAGAGGCTCAATGCTTGACTAAGATTCACACTCCGAAGACTTGACTCTGACTTACACAGCAGATAACCGAGACTCACCCAAAAGACTTCAGACTCTCCTTGGATTTGGCCTCCAGAGACTCAAGACTGAAACTCAGACCTCAGAGATTCAATGCTTGCCCATAACATTGTACCACAGAGACTCTGGACTAAACTCAGATTCAGAGACTCAGATTCACACCCCAGATACTTCAGACTCAATTCAGACTCACCCAAAAGGCTTGAGACGTAATCTGGATTTGCACCCCAATAGCTTAGTGACTCGAATCAGACTCTTATCTCAAAGACTTTAAGATTAGAATTAGACTCGCTTCAAGACTTGAATTAGACTCGCACCTCAAAGACTTCAAGATTCAAATCAGACTCACACCTAAAAGCCTTCAAGACTCCCCATAGACATTAAGACTTGAATTAGACTCACACCCCATAGGCTTCAATACTAAAATCAGACTCACAAGTTAAAGACTTTAATACTCAAATCAGACTCATACCACATAACCTCAAAGACCTCAAGATCTGAATCAGCCTCACACCACAAAACTTCAAGACTCGAATCAGACTCATACTTCAAGGACTTCAAGACTCAAAACTGATTCACACCACATA
>CM038711.1:8268061-8428061 GCA_021613375.1 Megaleporinus macrocephalus
AAAGACTCCAACACTCAAAGACTCACACCTCTAAGACTCAAATCAGACTGACACCCCAAAAACTTCAAGCCTCTAATCAGACTCACACCCCAAAAACTTCAAGACACTTCAAGACTTGAATCAGACAAACATCTAAATGGCTTTAAGACTCTAATCAGACTCATACCTCAAAAATTTCAAGACTCTAATCAGACTCAAACCTAAAACACTCTAATCAGACTCAAACCTAAAAGACTCAGCGCAAACTCACACCTCAGACACTCAGGACTTGACTTAAACTCAGAGACTCCAGTGCAAACCAGGAGGAGAGCTCTCTTGGCTGTACGAGCCTAGATAAGAAAGAAATACTAATCAGATAATTTCCTGCTGGGTGTTTCAAAAAATTACCTCAACAAAATCATACAAGCCCCGTAACTGCATGTAAATATTAACTAAACATTACAGAAACGTAGTTCTTTGTTTTCACAGGAATCATTAAGTCCTAGAAGGCCCTGAAATATGTAAACAGAGCTGTGAGGTCCTGACAATGCAGGAAAAACAGGTATGTATGAGTGTGTTAGCATTAGCGTGATAAGTGATAGGTAACCTTTCTCTTTCTACTCTGGAGATAATCTCACCCCAGCCTGACTGACCCACAGACATATCGTTTCATTCACTTCGGTGTCACATTCATGCGGTCAAGCCACAATGTCTGACCGCTTACATGACGTCAGTCTGGAACTCTGCTGGGTTTTATGAGCAGGACTGATCAATCCGGCCTCCATCCTGCTGTGTTGCTGGGAACAGTAGATCATGTGATCATAAATACTTTAGACTGACATGGTACTGGCTGGATGTCCATTATTCCAGTGTTATTCTATTTACACTGGCTTCCTGATCTGCACACTGCATTAACTACTGCATTTAATACTTAGTTTTATTTTTGATATTCATGTTAAAAATAAAATATCTAAAAAAGAAGTTTAAACAATTTGGTATTATTTTTAAGTGTACATTTAGGGAGTACTGTTTCAGACCCCAACCTTCCAAAGAGAAAATGTAATATAAATTATTAAACTGTGTATATTTAGTTTATTACTATCTCAATTAATACTATGATAACACTATAATTATTAAAAATATAACACAGAAAAATAAATAAACAATATAATATATGTAGTGGACTGGCAAACTGTCCATGGTGTACACAGCCTTCGCCCGATTCACTGGGATAGGCTCCAGCCCCCACCCCGAAAGATAATGGATGGATGGATGGCTAATATAATATAATATAATATAATAATAATTAAAATAATGTTTATAGTAACATTACAATTACAATTCTTTGTGTTTTGTTTGCGATTTTTTAAAATATTTGTTTAAAAATATTTTTTATTTAAACTGGTGATATTTAAGAAAGTATAAATTTGGGGTTTAAGTTTTTGGAACACTGACCTTCTTATAGACAATGCTATATAAATTATGGCATTGCATATATTTAGCTTATCTCAATTAATAATTCTTTGTGTATTGGTATCTGAATAGATCATAATATAATAATTAAAATAAGACTTATAATAACATTGTAATTATAAATATTAGTATGTTACTATTAAACTATACCAATATAAAATTTCTATCTGCCCTGGCATGGACTTGTGGTCTGTCCAGGGTGTTTCCTGCCTACCCCACCCAATGAACACTGGGATAGACTGCAGGACCCCATGACCCCCAAGATAGATAAATAGTTTTAAAATGAAAAGAATTAATAAATTATTATCTTTATTTACATAATTATGTGTTGTCTAGGCTAGAATTATTCTTGCTCTAGTACTGGAAACCTTTCCTCAGCCCGTATTCCTTCTCTCCTCTTTTACTTTACTGCGAGACGTAGTAACCTAGTTAAGCATTCTTCATTTTGTTTGTTAGCCCTGCGAGGCAGAAGTGGCCTGTCTTTATATAACTGTCGCATCAGCTCGCTTCAGAGACGGAGACGAGCGCGAGAAGATGGGAGAGAAAATTACCGTCATTAGGCGACTCCTCCTGTTGAATGCAGGCCGGCTAAGGGTCTCTCGGCTGTGCACGTAATGTGCTGTTAAAAGGAGCCGTGATTACCGGCCGCTGAGGGACGAGGACGCTGCCTTCACTCTCAGCACTCCAAACAACAGGGACGGTGGAGAATGACAGATAATCTGAGAGAGGGGAAGTTAGGTGGGCTTAACAGCAAACTAACAACATCTCCAAGATGCTCCATAATACAGCCATGATCCCATCTACAGGCCCATCAAGGCCTTATGAGTGATGGATGAAGCAAAGCCCAGAAGCTCCAGAACCAGCACTGAGCTATCTCCAGCATAAGATTCATCAAAAGTATCTAATGAACCAATCATGTGGAGACAGCGCAGTGCAGAACATCATGCAGGTATGAGCCAGCAGCTTCAGGTAATGTTCACCTAAGAATGAAGAGAATTGCGATCACAGTGATTTAGAGAGTGGCATCTGCTGCTCTGCTGGGAGTTTCATGCACAACAGCCTCCACATTTTCCTCCGGAGGAAAAATGACCAGACCAGGCTGGCTGGAGGTGACTCAGATAACCACTCTGTACAATAGTGGTGAGCAGGAGCTGGACAGTGGAAGTCTGGAGAAGCTTAGTCTGGTCTTAAGAACCTCACTTTCCGCCGAGGCACACAGATTGTACCCAGCCAACATGTGGGCCCCACATGAGTTAAAGATGGGCTGCCAATTGGGTCCCCAGTTGCAGTCCACAAAGATTTGTCCATTGGCTCCATATGGGCCTCATGTGTGTTTTGCCCACGTGGGCCACTAATGGGGCCAATCTGGACTGCAAGTGTAATAACTGTAATAGCTGTAATCCCACGGCAGTGACCCAAATGCTGCCTACAAATCTAACTTAACTGGAGCCCACAGTACTAATTGACCTGGGGCAAACATCTGTAGCCTAACTGGGTCCAATAAGTGCAAACAAGCTGGGCCCCCAGTGGTGGCCTAACTGGGGTCCATGATTGTAGTCTAACTGGGACCCAAAGTTATAACCTAACAGGGGTGAATGTGTCACCAACGAAAAAACAACAACAAGCCCATGTAAAACTCAAAGGTGTAGATAAAACCCATACAGGAAACACTTGGACACGTTGGCTGGGTAAGCTCAGAACTTGGCGCCAACAACAGGACCTACACTGTCTGTGTACAGTCCAGACTGGTGGAGGTGGCATAATGGTGTGGGGGAGGTTTTCTTGGCACGCTTTGAGTCTGTTAATAAAGGTCAATCATGATTTGAACCCCACAGAATATTTGAGCAATTATGTATCTTCTAATAGCTACTCAAACTGGTTTCATGAACATCACGGTGGTTTTCACTGGGCTTACCAGTCACTGGGCCTAAATCCAATAGAACACCTTTGGGAGACAAGTAGCATGAAGGTGCACCTGAAAAACCTGTAGATCATTTCTTACCATGTCATTTTATTAGTAATATCAAAAATGAACAGCTACTGATACGCCAGTCCAGATTGAGGCTACCATCTACAATCTATATCTGTCTACACGGCCAGCTCCTCCCCTACGCCTAGCTGGACACGGTTGGCACGCTGGTTCCCTGGTGCTCTAGCTTTCCTGGTCTTTGCCCAGCCCTGTACACTGCATTCCACTCTGCATTGCGGTTATTCCATAAACAAACCTGCTAATGGATCTTACTTATGTCTCGGAGTGTCCTGATTCGTCACTGCTTGATGGCTACAAGATGGATGTACAGATACATCTGCCACAGTGCTGATTAACTTTATCAACCCATCTCCCACAGCGCTGCTTTCAGAGATGTTGGCTTCAGAGCTGGGACGCATACCCAGATGTGGGATGTATACCCACATCACTGCAACTCTATTATTATTATAAATATTGCACTACCACAGCAGAAAAGTGGATTAAGAGACTAGAAATAGCTGTCTTTTCATGTAGACATTAAAAGGTTAATCACTTACAAAGCTTTGGCTTATTGTTGAGCGCTCACAGTCTTGCAGTAAGACTTTGCATAATAGACGAGGGCCAAACAAACATTGCATAACAGTGACTGATCCTTCCCTCGGGGGTTTGTATAATACGATGCTTCGAGTACCGAGAAGGACAGAAAGCAATTAAGTGTCAGTAAACAGTCTGGTGTAAATCTGATCTGACAGGTGGCAGAGGGCGGGGGACGGTAAAGGCTAGGAGTTGAGCGATGATCAGTCTTTCCCAGAAAAAGGACCAATAGTACAGAGAACTGAATGGCTGCACCAGTCCATCTGTTTCTTTGTATACTTTATTACCATGTTCTTCAGGGGTCAGGACTACCACAGGACCACCACAGCACTGGGTGGTGGATCATTCTCAGCACTGCAGTGACACTGACATGGTGGCGGTGTGTTAGTGTGTGTTGAGCTGGTATGGATCAAACACAGCAGTGCTGCTGTAGTGTGCCCTGTGGTGGTTCTTTGAGGGGGGGTCCTGACCATTAAAGAAAAGAAGAGTATACAGAGCCAATCCCAGCGTCATCGGGTGACAGCGGGGTACACCATAGACAGGACCAGGACGTGCTAACCACTACACCACCGTACTAACCACTACCCCACCGTACTAACCACTACACCACCATACTAACCACTACACCACCGTACTAACCACTACACCACCGTACTAACCACTACACCACCATACTAACCACCACACCACCATACTAACCACTACACCACCGTACTAACCACTACACCACCATACTAACCACTACACCACTCTGCTAACCATTACACCACCATACTAACCACTACACCACCTTACTAACCACTACACCACCGTACTAACCACTACACCACCGTACTAACCACCATACTAACCACTACACCACCTTACTAACCACTACACCACCATACTAACCACTACATCACCGTACTAACCACTACACCACTCTGCTAACCATTACACCACCATACTAACCACTACACCACCTTACTAACCACTACACCACCATACTAACCACTACACCACCTTACTAACCACTACACCACTCTGCTAACCATTACACCACAGTACTAACCACTACACCACTCTGCTAACCATTACACCACCGTACTAACCACTACACCACCGTACTAACCACTACACCACCCTGCTAGCCACTACACCACCATACTAACCACTACACCACCATACTAACCACTACACCACCGTGCTAACCACTACACCACCGTGCTAACCACTACACCACCATACTAACCACTACACCACCGTACTAACCACTACACCACCGTGCTAACCACTACACCACCGTACTAACCACTACACCACCGTGCTAACCACTACACCACCATATTAACCACTACACCACCATTCTAATCACTACACCACCATACTAACCACTACACCACCATTCTAATCACTACACCACCATACTAACCACTACACCACCGTACTAACCACTACACCATCTTACTAACCACTACACCACCATTCTAATCACTACACTACCATACTGAAAATTTGATTCAAGAGTTTTATTTTCATATGCACAGCAGAAACAGACAGTTACACTGTACAATGAAATTCTTATGTTGCTGTTCCTCCATTTACCAATAGATAAAGATAACAAAAAGAAGAAATAATAAAAAATATATATAAAATATATAAAGTATAATAATATAAGTTGAAGTAAGTAAAATTAAAGTCTTTTTTTCTATTTCTTAGTTAAAAAATAAAAGTTACGTGTGCTTTTATGTGCAAATATAAGAGCGGCAGCAATAAAGTGCAAGTTGCAAGTAACAAATGTAAACAATAATATTTTGTGCAAGTAGCGAATGTAAACAGTGTTCTGACAGTAGCAGTACAGTGAGTGTAAACAGTATTGTATGTAAACAGCAGTACAGTGAGTGTAAACAGTATTGTATGTAAACAGCAGTACAGTGAGTGTAAACAGTATTGTATGTAAACAGCAGTACAGTGAATGTAAACAGTATTGTATGTAAACAGCAGTACAGTGAGTGTAAACAGTATTGTATGTAAACAGCAGTACAGTGATTGTAAACAGTATTGTATGTAAACAGCAGTACAGTGAGTGTAAACAGTATTGTATGTAAACAGCAGTAAAGTGAGTGTAAACAGTATTGTATGTAAACAGCAGTACAGTGAGTGTAAACAGTATTGTATGTAAACAGCAGTACAGTGAGTGTAAACAGTATTGTATGTAAACAGCAGTACAGTGAGTGTAAACAGTATTGTATGTAAACAGCAGTAAAGTGAGTGTAAACAGTATTGTATGTAAACAGCAGTACAGTGAGTGTAAACAGTATTGTATGTAAACAGCAGTACAGTGAGTGTAAACAGTATTGTATGTAAACAGCAGTACAATGAGTGTAAACAGTATTGTATGTAAACAGCAGTACAGTGAATGTAAACGGTATTGTATGTGAACAGCAGTACAGTGAGTGTAACGGTATTGTATGTAAACAGCAGTACAGTGAGTGTAAACAGTATTGTATGTGAACAGCAGTATAGTGAGTGTAACAGTATTGTATGTTAACAGCAGTACAGTGAATGTAAACAGTATTGCATGTAAACAGCAGTACAGTGAGTGTAACAGTATTGTATGTAAACAGCAGTACAGTGAATGTAACCGGTATTGTATGTAAACAGCAGTACAGTGAATGTAAACAGTATTGTATGTAAACAGCAGTACAGTGAGTGTAAACAGTATTGTATGTAAACAGCAGTACAGTGATTGTAAACAGTATTGTATGTAAACAGCAGTACAGTGAGTGTAAACAGTATTGTATGTAAACAGCAGTACAGTGAGTGTAAACAGTATTGTATGTAAACAGCAGTACAGTGAATGTAAACAGTATTGTATGTAAACAGCAGTACAGTGATTGTAAACAGTATTGTATGTAAACAGCAGTACAGTGAGTGTAAACAGTATTGTATGTAAACAGCAGTACAGTGAATGTAAACAGTATTGTATGTAAACAGCAGTACAGTGATTGTAAACAGTATTGTATGTAAACAGCAGTACAGTGATTGTAAACAGTATTGTATGTAAACAGCAGTACAGTGAATGTAAACAGTATTGTATGTAAACAGCAGTACAGTGAGTGTAAACAGTATTGTATGTAAACAGCAGTACGGTGAATGTAAACAGTATTGTATGTAAACAGCAGTACAGTGAGTGTAAACAGTATTGTATGTAAACAGCAGTACAGTGAATGTAAACAGTATTGTATGTAAACAGCAGTACAGTGAGTGTAAACAGTATTGTATGTAAACAGCAGTACAGTGAGTGTAAACAGTATTGTATGTAAACAGCAGTACAGTGAATGTAAACAGTATTGTATGTAAACAGCAGTACAGTGAGTGTAAACAGTATTGTATGTAAACAGCAGTACAGTGAGTGTAAACAGTATTGTATGTAAACAGCAGTACAGTGAATGTAAACAGTATTGTATGTAAACAGCAGTACAGTGAGTGTAAACAGTATTGCATGTAAACAGCAGTACAGTGAGTGTAAACAGTATTGTATGTAAACAGCAGTACAGTGATTGTAAACAGTATTGCATGTAAACAGCAGTACAGTGAGTGTAAACAGTATTGTATGTAAACAGCAGTACAGTGAGTGTAAACAGTATTGTATGTAAACAGCAGTACAGTGAATGTAAACAGTATTGTATGTAAACAGCAGTACAGTGATTGTAAACAGTATTGTATGTAAACAGCAGTACAGTGAGTGTAAACAGTATTGTATGTAAACAGCAGTACAGTGAATGTAAACAGTATTGTATGTAAACAGCAGTACAGTGATTGTAAACAGTATTGTATGTAAACAGCAGTACAGTGATTGTAAACAGTATTGTATGTAAACAGCAGTACAGTGAATGTAAACAGTATTGCATGTAAACAGCAGTACAGTGAGTGTAAACAGTATTGTATGTAAACAGCAGTACAGTGAGTGTAAACAGTATTGCATGTAAACAGCAGTACAGTGAGTGTAAACAGTATTGTATGTAAACAGCAGTACAATGAGTGTAAACAGTATTGTATGTAAACAGCAGTACAGTGAGTGTAAACAGTATTGTATGTAAACAGCAGTACAGTGAGTGTAAACAGTATTGTATGTAAACAGCAGTACAGTGAGTGTAAACAGTATTGTATGTAAACAGCAGTACAGTGAGTGTAAACAGTATTGTATGTAAACAGCAGTACAGTGAATGTAAACAGTATTGTATGTAAACAGCAGTACAGTGAATGTAAACAGTATTGTATGTAAACAGCAGTACAGTGAGTGTAAACAGTATTGTATGTAAACAGCAGTACAATGTGTGTAAACAGTATTGTATGTAAACAGCAGTACAGTGAGTGTAAACAGTATTGTATGTAAACAGCAGTACAGTGAGTGTAAACAGTATTGTATGTAAACAGCAGTACAGTGAGTGTAAACAGTATTGTATGTAAACAGCAGTACAGTGAGTGTAAACAGTATTGTATGTAAACAGCAGTACAATGAGTGTAAACAGTATTGTATGTAAACAGCAGTACAGTGAGTGTAAACAGTATTGTATGTAAACAGCAGTACAGTGAGTGTAAACAGTATTGTATGTAAACAGCAGTACAGTGAGTGTAAACAGTATTGTATGTAAACAGCAGTACAGTGAGTGTAAGGTGCAGTTAAAATCAGACCAGTTAAAACCAGTTCAGACAGGAGAGGTTGGAGAGGTAGTGTGTGAGGTGTTAGTAAGCCTGATGGCCTGTGAGCAGAAACTGTTTGTCAGTCTTGTGATTCTGGACTTCACACTCCTGTAACGTCTGCCTGAAGGTAAACGTGTGAAGAGTGTGTATTATATCTGTGTTAATTATGTTTACAATTATTATATATAGTTGCCCAGTTATTATTTATTGTTTTAATTAAATGTTATGTATTGCAGATACAGGCTTTCACCAGCACAAGCAACGTCCACCTTAATGAGATTACTGTGCATCATCACACACGTCTGGAGGTGAATAAAATGGAACATATGTAGTCGGTGCAGGACGCTAAGGAGCTGTGGGTCACTGATGTCCGGCCTTTCACTCCACTAACTCAGCTGCCACTGTTTACGCGAGCTCTCAGGGGTGCGCGGCTTCCGGTCTCGGCACATAGCGACACTGTATCATCATGGTCCAGTAAACTGAGCTATATATAGCTCATACATCCATCTGCAGACCCGGAGACAGACCCAGCCGCAGTTTTTGACCCGTATAGTTTCTGGACACGCTGTGGTTTTTTGGCAGATGGCTCGCATTTAGATGATCAGTTCTAGAACTTGTGTTCAAAGCGCAACACATTCAATTACAGTACAGCGTCTGGACATGTTCAAGTCCAAATGGTGTCTCTGAGGTTTTCAGACCTTGTAGAAGAGGCTAGTTGTGGGTGGTGTGGCTACTTCATACATTGTCCATATTATCAGCTCCATTGACCATATAGGAGCACTGTGTAGTTCTACACTTACAGACTGTAAACTATGACGAAAATAGTTTGTCAACGAAATTAACACTGAAAACCATACGAGCTTGTTCTCAGGACGTTCATCACTCTAATCTCATTACACTGTAACTGAAAAGTAGTTCACTTGAAAGTGAGCTGGACAGCAGGGTGTTGGTTTTAGTGCTGAGGGTATGTAATTAGGAACCCAGCCTTGGTGCACATACCTGTAGAGCATCTTCGGCCTCCTCCCTCGGTCTGCCTCCATTTGGGATCCGTGATCCTTTACAGTTACGTGACCTGAGAAAATGAATTAAAACCAAACTTACAGAGAAAAGACTTTCATTGTAAGTTATATATATATATATATATATATATATATATATATATATATATATATATATATATATATATATATATCAGAAACAGGTAGATTTGTCCCACCCAAAAATTAAACCACAGAAAAAGCGAAAACTGTTTAAAAAAACAAAGTGTAGTTCCAGATTTCTCCTGGACGCCCCAGACATTGTATGAACGTATTCAGTTCCTTCAGCAGCAATCTTGATTTAGCTTAATGAAGTACTGAACAGTCAAAGCAGGTATTAGATGAGAACTGTAAATAATACTGGGTTGTTTCCACAAGGAGAAGCTTGGAAAGGGTTAAATAAACACACTCACGTATGTAGAAGCACTACTTACTGTATTAATACTTGAATATTTTAATAATATTTCAATAAAAATAATAACGTCCCCAAGTGTCTAAAACTGCATGCACAGTACTGTATATTTAGTCCCGCTACCACCTGCGGCATGGAAATGTAGTTGCCCAAGATATTGGTTGTGTCTCAAAACCTAGTCAGTGTCCACACAGTCTACACAGACGTCATAGTATGCGCTCTGACATGTAGACTGTCCCAATACTTAGATAACTTAAACATGCTGTCTACTGAGGAACCTTATTTAGACCTGATTTTAAGGAAGCATGAACGCTTCCTCAGCCGCTAAGGCATGATGCAACGCAGGCAAAACTTTTTTTCCCCCAACATGCAGACAAAAGCGGAGCTACTAGCAGAGAAATAATCTTCAAATGTAAGTTATTTCGATTCTCTCTGGTGTTTTAATGTGTTTCCTGTCCTATAATCACACAAAAAAGCCTTTAATATGCAACTCTGTAACAAGTCGTTGACCATTTTGCAGTTTTATACTGAGCCATTAGCATTTATGCTAGCGGATTTTTAAACCTTAGGCTATTGTTTTGGATGCCGGCTGGTAACTTAGTAACCAGCTAAACCACCGGTTGAGAGACGGCTTGATGATGACAGAGCTTAATCCTCATTGGTCAGAAGCTCTGCAGACACCTCTGATGTTTGACCCTTTTATTGTAAAATATATATCTCTTCTAAAACTCTTATATAAATATATATCTCCTCTAAAACTCTTATGTAAATATATATCTCCTCTAAAACTCTTATATAAATTTATATCTCCTCTAAAACTCTTATATAAATATATATCTCCTCTAAAACTCTTATATAACATATATATCTCCTCTAAAACTCTTATATAAAAATATATCTCCTCTAAAACTCTTATATAAATATATATCTCCTCTAAAATTCTTATATAAATTTATATCTCCTCTAAAACTCTTATATAAAAATATATCTCCTCTAAAACTCTTATATAAATATATATCTCCTCTAAAACTCTTATATAACATATATATCTCCTCTAAAACTCTTATGTAAAAATATATCTCCTCTAAAACTCTTATATAACATATATATCTCCTCTAAAACTCTTATATAGCATATATATCTCCTCTAAAACTCTTATGTAAAAATATATCTCCTCTAAAACTCTTATATAAATATATAACTCCTCTAAAACTCTTATATAACATATATATCTCCTCTAAAACTCTTATGTAAAAATATATCTCCTCTAAAACTCTCATATAAATATATAACTCCTCTAAAACTCTTATGTAAATATATATCTCCTCTAAAACTCTTATATAAATATATATCTCCTCTAAAACACTTATATAAATATATAACTCCTCTAAAACTCTTATATAAATATATATCTCCTCTAAAACTCATATAAATTTATATCTCCTCTAAAACTCTTATATAAATATATATCTCCTCTAAAACTCTTATATAAATATATATCTCCTCTAAAACTCATATAAATTTATATCTCCTCTAAAACTCTTATATAAATATATATCTCCTCTAAAACTCTTATATAAATATATATCTCCTCTAAAACTCTTATGTAAATATATATCTCCTCTAAAACTCTTATATAAATATATATCTCCTCTAAAACACTTATATAAATATATAACTCCTCTAAAACTCTTATATAAATATATATCTCCTCTAAAACTCATATAAATTTATATCTCCTCTAAAACTCTTATATAAATATATATCTCCTCTAAAACTCTTATATAAATATATATCTCCTCTAAAACTCATATAAATTTATATCTCCTCTAAAACTCTTATGTAAATATATATCTCCTCTAAAACTCTTATATAAATATATATCTCTTCTAAAACTCTTATATAAATATATATCTCCTCTAAAACTCTTATATAAATATATATCTCCTCTAAAACTCTTATGTAAATATATATCTCCTCTAAAACTCTTATATAAATATTTATCTCTTCTAAAACTCTTATATAAATATATATCTCCTCTAAAACACTTATATAAATATATAACTCCTCTAAAACTCTTATATAAATATATATCTCCTCTAAAACTCATATAAATTTATATCTCCTCTAAAACTCTTATATAAAAATATATCTCCTCTAAAACTCTTATATAAATATATATCTCCTCTAAAATTCTTATATAAATTTATATCTCCTCTAAAACTCTTATATAAAAATATATCTCCTCTAAAACTCTTATGTAAATATATATCTCCTCTAAAACTCTTATATAAATATATATCTCTTCTAAAACTCTTATGTAAAAATATATCTCCTCTAAAACTCATATAAATATATATCTCTTCTAAAACTCTTATATAAATATATATCTCCTCTAAAATTCTTATATAAATTTATATCTCCTCTAAAACTCTTATATAAAAATATATCTCCTCTAAAACTCTAATATAAATATATATCTCCTCTAAAATTCTTATATAAATTTATATCTCCTCTAAAACTCTTATATAAAAATATATCTCCTCTAAAACTCTTATATAAATATATATCTCCTCTAAAACTCTTATATAACATATATATCTCCTCTAAAACTCTTATGTAAAAATATATCTCCTCTAAAACTCTTATATAAATATATAACTCCTCTAAAACTCTTATGTAAATATATATCTCCTCTAAAACTCTTATATAAATATATATCTCTTCTAAAACTCTTATATAAATATATATCTCCTCTAAAACTCTTATATAAATATATATCTCCTCTAAAACTCTTATGTAAATATATATCTCCTCTAAAACTCTTATATAAATATATATCTCTTCTAAAACTCTTATATAAATATATATCTCCTCTAAAACTCTTATATAAATATATAACTCCTCTAAAACTCTTATATAAATATATATCTCCTCTAAAACTCTTATATAAATTTATATCTCCTCTAAAACTCTTATATAAATATACAACTCCTCTAAAACTCTTATATAAATATATATCTCCTCTAAAACTCTTATATAAATATATATCTCCTCTAAAACTCTTATATACATTTATATCTCCTCTAAAACTCTTATATAACATATATATCTCTTCTAAAACTCATATAAATATATATCTCTTCTAAAACTCTTATATAAATATACATCTCCTCTAAAACTCTTATATAAATATATATCTCCTCTAAAACTCTTATATAACATATATCTCCTCTAAAACTCTTTTATGAATATATATCTCCTCTAAAACTCTTATATAAATATATATATCTCCTCTAAAACTCTTATATAAATATATATCTCTTCTAAAACTCTTATATAAATATATATCTCCTCTAAAATCTTATATAACATATATATATCTCCTCTAAAACTCTTATATAACATATATATCTCCTCTAAAACTCTTATATAACATATATATATATATCTCCTCTAAAACTCTTATATAAATTTATATCTCCTCTAAAACTCTTATATAACATATATATATCTCCTCTAAAACTCTTATATAAATATATATCTCCTCTAAAACTCTTATATAACATATATATCTCCTTTAAAACTCATATAAATATATATCTCTTCTAAAACTCTTATATAAATATATATCTCCTCAAAAACTCTTATATAACATATATATCTCCTCTAAAACTCTTATATAAATATATATCTCCTCTAAAATCTTATATAACTTACATATCTCCTCTAAAACTCTTATATAACATATATATCTCCTTTAAAACTCTTATAAAAATATATATCTCCTCTAAAATCTTATATAACTTACATATCTCCTCTAAAACTCTTATATAACATATATATCTCCTCTAAAACTCTTATATAAATATATATCTCCTCTAAAATCTTATATAACTTACATATCTCCTCTAAAACTCTTATATAACATATATATCTCCTCTAAAACTCTTATATAAATATATATCTCCTCTAAAATCTTATATAACTTATATATCTCCTCTAAAACTCTTATATACCATATATATCTCCTCTAAAAGTCTTATATAACATATATATCTCCTCTAAAACTCTTTAAAGACCTAGCATGACAGTTCATTTACATGCTGTATTTAACATTTTTATTTTTTTTATATTAGTATTTCAGATCATGAAGAGGCTCCAGTGCTGTAGGTTTATGCTCTGTTCTAAAGTGTTCTGAACTGCTCTTATGATTTGTAACTGTCTTTAAAAGCACTACATCACTATTTGGATCTATTTTTCTTTCTTTCTTCTTTTCTTTCTTTCTACTATTTTTCTATTGCGTCTACTTCATCAGCTGTAAAGAGAACCAACACTGTGAGATCCGGCGTTGTTCACATAGGCTGCAGATGGCGACTGTCCGAGTTGAGGGTCTTTTCTAACCTCCCCCCACTGCGTTCGGCTACAGTTGTGTAGAAGAAGTGTTCACTTATTTCAACCTAAAGAATCCACACAACGTGTCCGGCAGGGTTCGTACTTCAGCTGAAATGAATTGTTATTAGCTCAGGAACTCAGTGAAGTTTGATGCTGTAACCATCTCCCCTTCTCCACACCCAAACACATGCTCCACTGTCTGCACTTCTCCAGCAGCTGTCGGCGGCGTGAGCTTGCTGATGAGAAATACGTGTGTGCCATGCTTCGAACACTCCTGTGGTCACCCAGGCATGCATAGTACTGCCCTCTGCAGACCACAGCAGTCTAGTGTGTGTGTGTGTGTGAGCGAGAGAGAGAGAGGGAGAGAGAGAGCTTGTTTTTAGCTTGCACTGTACACTTAATGGACACCTCCTTGTATCTACACACACTGTCTAGTTTATCAGCTCCACTGACCATACAGGAGCTCCACTTACAGACTGTAGTCCATCTGATTCTCTGTATACTTTATTACTCTATTCTTCAATAGTCAGGACCCTCACAGGACCACCACAGAGCAGATACCATTAGGACGGTGGATCATTCTTATAACCATGGGTGTGGTGTGTTAGTGTGTGTTGTGCTGGTGTAAGTGGATCAGACACAGCAGTGCTGCTGCTGGAGTGTTTAAACACCTCAGTGTCTCTGCTGGACTGAGAATTGTCCACCAACCAAAACTATCCAGACAACAGTGTCCTGTGGGCAGCCTCCTGTCACCACTGATGAAGGACTACAGTAACAACGTGGATCAGCAAGGTAGGAGTGTCTAATAGAGTGGACAGTGAGTGGACCCAGTGTTTACAAACTTCAGCAGCACTGCTGTATGATCCACTCTCACCAGCACAACACATACGAACACGCCACCACCGCATCAGTGTCACTGCAGTGCTGAGAATGACCCACCTCCCTAATAGTACCTGCCCTGTGGTGGTCCTGGGGGAGTCCTGACCAGAACCGGGTAAGTGTAGACCTACAAAGTGGTCATATACAGTAAGTGGAGGTGATAAGATTGAGAATGAGTGAAGGAATAAGGAGCTCAGCGAGTGCGCAGTGCTCTGACGGGTCATCTCACTCCAGACCGAGCAGTGATGATGACGTCGAGGAATTATTGCCCCAATAAAAGCACCAGCAGATTATTAAGCGTGGAATCAGAGTCATATTCCCCCCTAAACCCCGGCAAAGTATACCACACTGTAAAAGTGAAACACTGAATTCATTAAAACACTGCTTCAGATCCTCAGAGCACTTTCACATCCACGCTTTAAAACCTGATCCCAGTGGTGACAAGAAGTAGTAGGTACATGTCTTTTTTGTAAAAAAAAAAAAAAGTATATATATATATATATATATATATATATATATATATATATATATATATATATATATATATATATATATATATATATATATAATTTTATTGTTGTTGTTGTTGTGACTATTGTTGATAATAATAACGATAATAATAATTATTATTATTACTTAATTTATGATAGTTTTTATGTTCTTATTTATAATAAGTAGTATTATCTTTATGATTGTTGTCACTTTTGTTGATAATAATAAGAAGGGAGAACATGCACACTCCACATAGAATGACCAGGAATCCACTACACCACTATATTAACCACTACACCACCGTGCTAACCACTACACCACCGTACTAACCACTACACCACCATACTAACCACTACACCACCGTACTAACCACTACACCACCATATTAACCACTACACCACCGTACTAACCACTACACCACCTTACTAACCACTACACCACCATACTAACCACTACACCACCAAACTAACCACTACACCACCAAACTAACCACTACACCACCATACTAACCACTACACCACCATACTATCCACTACACCACCGTACTAACCACTACACCACCATACTAACCACTACACCACCATACTAACCACTACACCACCGTACTGACCACTACACCACCATACTGACCACTACACCACCGTACTAACCACTACACCACCATACTAACCACTACACCACCATACTAACCACTACACCACCATACTAACTACTACACCACCATACTAACCACTACACCACCATACTAACCACTACACCACCGTACAAACAACTACACCACCGTACTAACCACTACACCACCATACTAACCACTACACCACCATACTGACCACTACACCACCATACTAACCACTACACCACCTTACTAACCACTACACTACACCACTATATTAACCACTACATCACCGTGCTAACCACTACACCACCGTACTAACCACTACACCACCAAACTAACCACTAACATATCTGGTTCCACTGACTTACATCGAAAGGAAAGAGATTTTTTGCCTTTCCTGTAAAGTTATAATTTTGGCGATGCCTGCTTTTCACTGGACAGCAATAATATTTGTAATTAATTTGTGTAATAACTGTTTATGAGGGAGCTTTTAATACAGGCCTTTTCACACACATATACAGTACTGCAGAAAATATAAGACACTATGGGGTCTCCTTGTGGAAACAACCCAGTATTATTATCAGTTCTCATCTAATACCTGCTTTGACTGCTCAGTACTTCATTAACTAAATCAAGATTGCTGCTGAAGGAACTGAACACATTCATACAATGTCTGGGGCGTCCAGGAGAAATCTGGAACTACACTTTGTTCTTCAAACTGGAGCTCAAGATATGATCTACTTCTCTCACAATACGATATTAATATTACTTTGTATTGTATGTATGATTATTTACATCTGTTCTAATCAGATCTTCTGTTCTTACTGGTCAACATACACTTATTGCTTAGATAAAGGTTTTAAATAGTAATGACCTATATAAATAGTTGTGACGGCTTACATTATGGCATTACTATAACATTATACCAACATTAGAACCTGATTATATCATGATTAGGTCAATATTGTGTAGCACGGTATTGTAAAGTACAGTGTCACCCACTCACCTGTGTGCACTATAGGTTCTTGGAAGTCTTGGGACGACAGCCCCCAGAAACCCCTCCCTCCGACACGGTCACATGCTCAGGTTCCGTTCACCAAAGTAGTTAGTTCGCAGTTATCCAGCGATGCTGATCCTGAGTCCAGAAGCTTACCTCTGTTCCTGAGGCGTCTGCTGTACGTCCTTCTTTACTTGGTCACTCAGTGTTTGTGTGGCCATTTGACTTCCCTGCAACCAGGATATTCTTTTGACCACACACACACACACACACACACACACACACACACACACACACACACACACAAACACACACAAACACACACACACACACACACACACACACACACAGCAGTGTTCCTCAGGCATTCCAGGCCCTCCCTTACAGAGAGTGTGTTGTTACACATCCAATTATAGAACAATATCATCACATAGCTAAAGTGGTGAGCGGTGCCGTGAAAGACAAACACATACATAGAAATGAAGCGCTGTTTACTTCAGCCGGTCACTACATTAGACGTTGCTAGGACAGTGTGTTTACCAACACTTACACCAAGTCATGCAGGCCACCTTATATCTACACACATGGTCCATTCTATCAGCTCCACTGACCCTATAGGAGCTACATTTACTGACTGTAGTTCATCTGATTCTCTGTTTACTCTGGTAGTGTACTAAAACGTTTGGCTGGTAGTGTACTAAAACGTTTGATTGGGAGTGTACTAAAACGTTTGTCTGGTAGTGTACTAAAACGTTTGACTGGTAGTGTATCTAAAACGTTTGGCTGGTAGTGTATCTAAAACGTTTGACTGGTAGTGTACTAAAACGTTTGATTGGGAGTGTACTAAAACGTTTGTCTGGTAGTGTACTAAAACGTTTGACTGGTAGTGTATCTAAAACGTTTGACTGGTAGTGTATCTAAAACGTTTGGCTGGTAGTGTATCTAAAACGTTTGGCTGGTAGTGTACTAAAACGTTTGACTGGTAGTGTACTAAAACGTTTGACTGGTAGTGTATCTAAAACGTTTGGCTGGTAGTGTAACTAAAACGTTTGACTGGTAGTGTATCTAAAACGTTTGACTGGTAGTGTACTAAAACGTTTGACTGGTAGTGTATCTAAAACGTTTGACTGGTAGTGTAACTAAAACGTTTGACTGGTAGTGTATCTAAAACGTTTGATTGGTAGTGTACTAAAACGTTTGACTGGTAGTGTATCTAAAACATTTGACTGGTAGTGTACTAAAACGTTTGACTGGTAGTGTTACTAAAACGTTTGACTGGTAGTGTACTAAAACGTTTGACTGGTAGTGTACTAAAACGTTTGACTGGTAGTGTATCTAAAACGTTTGGCTGGTAGTGTATCTAAATGTTTGACTGGTAGTGTACTAAAACATTTGATTGGTAGTGTATCTAAAATGTTTGGCTGGTAGTGTATATAAAACGTTTGACTGGTAGTGTACTAAAACGTTTGGTAGTTTACCAAAACGTTTGGCTGGTAGTGTACTAAAACGTTTGACTGGTAGTGTATCTAAAACATTTGATTGGTAGTGTACTAAAACGTTTGACTGGTAGTGTTACTAAAACGTTTGACTGGTAGTGTACTAAAACGTTTGACTGGTAGTGTACTAAAACGTTTGACTGGTAGTGTATCTAAAACGTTTGGCTGGTAGTGTATCTAAATGTTTGACTGGTAGTGTACTAAAACATTTGATTGGTAGTGTATCTAAAATGTTTGGCTGGTAGTGTATATAAAACGTTTGACTGGTAGTGTATATAAAACGTTTGGCTGGTAGTGTACTAAATCGTTTGATTGGTAGTGATCTAAAACATTTGACTGGTAGTGTACTAAAACGTTTGACTGGTAGTGATCTAAAACATTTGACTGGTAGTGTACTAAAACATTTTGCTGGTAGTGTACTAAAACATTTTGCTGGTAGTGTACTAAATCGTTTGATTGGTAGTGTATCTAAAACGTTTGACTGGTAGTGTACTAAAACATTTTGCTGGTAGTGTACTAAATCGTTTGATTGGTAGTGTATCTAAAACGTTTGACTGGTAGTGTACTAAAATGTTTGACCAGTGGTGTATATACACATTTACATGAATAATATATGCATGTGTATTTAAATTGTAAACATATTTCATGTTATCAAAGCTTTTAATGATCTATTTCAGTTATTAACATTGTTCTGCTCTGGTTGCACCATTTGACTGACTGGTTGTGCTGTCTTACTTGCAAATGTGTAATTGCAAATGAAACATCTACTTAGAAACCTGTGTCCTTAAACTTGAGTTCATACTTACCTTATTTAATTAAATCAACATTATTATAATATAATAGGTTTTCATGCTTGTTCATGTGGTTGTACCACATAACATGGTAAACTAAACAATTCTATTTAAAATTACTCAACAAAAATGTATTAAGGCCTGCTGTCCTTGGCATTGCACCATGAAGGCTTCTTTATGATGCAATACTTTGGCATGTCAAAATAAAAGTCCTTAGTTTTTGTTTTTGCCTTGACATTTGACTAACAAAACTTTCAAAATATTTTTTTTTCCAGTAAGTTAAGTACTTTTAAGCTGCCTTTTTAAATTTTATTATCATGCAAAACTATCCTATTTACAATTGTTCATAACCACATTTCATATTTTAACAGTTTACTTAATCAATGTGTATGTTGGACAATTGCACCACATGACATTTTTAGACTCCTGGACACAAAAAGAAACTAAATTGCATTTTATATGACAGTATTATATGAATTGGGTACTGTTGTATAATTTGATATTTCATATTTTTTATAAATTATAAATAGTTTTTTTTAAACTTTACTATTTGATGTTCAGCTAACTCAAAATTTAAGGTCAAAACATTTTCAGTGATTTTAAGTCACATTGTTGCTGCCCAAGTACTTCCACAATCACATTGCAACTTTACAAGAGAGGCCAACAACTGACTTTACGCTTAATGTAAGTCAATGGAACCAGAATTATTTCCAGCCCGTTTTTGAGTATTTCTATTGGTCCATTCATCCTGAAACATTCACAGTAAATAAGGAGCAGCTGTCATGTTCAAACAATACAAAACAATAAAAATCAAATTCAAATCAATTTTCTTTAGACGACATGCTGCTGGTATTAAAACCATATGTTATGAATTAGCTCAACTTAACATTGGGATATTTTTCAAATTCTTTGTTTAGGCGACAAATTTAGGTTCAGTGTATTCTTTTATACTCATATCTACATCACCACTGTTTCATTACTCATTTGGAATGAAGTCATGTATATTATGAAGGGAGGAGATCTTCTCCATGTCATTATTTTATTTTCTGCTCAGTAGTAAAAAGAAGTAGCAACAATTATGCAAATAAAAGAATGTATAATGTAATGCAACTCTAGAATTTCGATTATGTTGATTGAAAGTTGCAGCGTTTTATAGAATTATAGAACAAACTAGACCGCCATTGTGTACAAATGAAATCATAATTACATTGAGATAAGTTTGCCTATCATCATTTACATGTGTTTCATAAAAATATAATCCAATAAATACAATAGAAAAACTGCAGAACATAGGAAAAGGTGGGAAATGACATGTATCTGTAGTGCATACTTCAGTCCTCGGTTTAGCTCTAGTAGTCTTACTGCTTTTCTGTACAAAAGCAGAGGGATTTTTTGGATTGTTGGTTAAGAGCTTGTTTATTTATCTCACTTCAGAGTAATTTGAAGATCTAGGATGTATGATGACTATTTTATCATCCCTGAGAAGAACCTAGCCAGCCAACATGTCCACGTGTGGCCCCCATATGTTTTTTTATCTATACTGTATGGGTTTTAAGTGAGCTGATATTAGTTGATACATGGGCCCTAGTTGGGTTATAGCTTTGGGTCCCAGTTGGACTACATCAGTGGGTCCTGGTTAGGTCAGTTTGTCATCCCCAATTGGGTTTCCGTTGTGGTCCCCAATTAGGCTACAGTTGTGGGTGCCGTTAGGCTACCACTGGGACCCCAGTTAGGTTACTGGGTTACAGTTATGGGAACGGGGTGAATACAAAATTGGTTGGGCTCAGTTAAGCTGCCATTCTGGGCCCCTAGTTAAGCTACATTTGTGGATGTTAGATCACATGGGCACCACTTGCGGCCCAGATTGGCAAACACACACAAGGCCCATGTTGAGCCAATGGACAAATGGTAGTCCATCTTCAACCCATGTGGGTCCCACGTGGACATGTAGGCTGGGTAGTCATTTCAAACACCTTTTCTTGATGTGTTTATATTTGTACAGTCCCGTATGTGATTTAATTGAATCATGGAGGCTACAGCTTAACTGAACTTTAGTGTAAGAATATGATGATGGACCTTCAATCGTCCAGGGATACTGTGGAGATGGTGGTGCCATTGCCGTTCGCCTCTGTGGAAAGTGAAGCGGATGTCCCGGTGGTCTTGGAGTCACGGAGCTTGGGCCTGGGTATCATCATTTCCTCCTTGTTCCTCTCAGGTTTGACCAGCAGAACATAGCACTTGGGTAGGAAGAAGCACATCAGGAGGCCGAAGCTGGACGCCAAGATGGCGAAGATCTGCACGGCCACCATAAACTTGCCACGCGTGCTCAGGTAGGCGGGCACGAAGGAGATCCAGACGATGAAGAAGACCAGCATGCCGAAGGTCACACATTTTCCCTCGCTGAAGTGGTCCTCTAGCTTGCGCGCCACAAAAGCGAAGACAAAAGCCAGAAGTGCCAGCAGGAGGTCGTAGCCGAACACGCAGCAGATGAAGATGACGTTGCCCGGGTCGCACTCCAGGATTATCTTGATGTTCTGGGCCGCTGTGTTTTTCACAGGATGTGGTGGGACCAGGATCAACCAGACCGTGCAGGCCACGGCTTGGATTAGCGTACTTACCATCATCATCACTCTTTGATGGCTGGGCCGTATGGGGTCGATGTCGTTTTTGGGCGGCGCCGCAGGGGCGATGGCAGTCGTGTCCGGGCTCTGCTCAGACGCGGCCGCTGCTGCTTTGGCTGCCTTGGCTGCAGTCTTGGCGGCCTTTATGGCTCTCGCCCTGAGCATCAGCAGGGCGGCTTTGCCCATGAGAGAGGAGAGGACGATGGCGAAGCCTACTGCCAGCGCCACCTGGCTGGTCATGCAGGACCAGGGTTGTGGGTGCCCTAGGAACACAATGGAGCACAGGAAGGTGACCACCAACCCAAGCAGCAGGGTGAAGCTGAGCAAAGGGTCGTTGACCTGCACCAAAGGAGTGTTCAGGTGCATCAGGTACATGATAGCCACCGCAATAGTCAGAAGCGCCCCGAAAATGGAGATGGCGATCAGGGTGATGCCCAGAGCCTCCCCGAAGTCCAGGAACTCGATGGTCTTTGGAACGCAGGCGTCGCGGTTGGCATTGGACCAGTAGTCTTCTTCGCACTGGATGCAGCCTCTGGCGTCTGTTAGAAGGAACAACAAAAGCTTCAAACGGACAATCAAGTACAAGATACTGCACCAATCTGCTCAAAACCAATCCAGTTAGTTAGTTTTTTGGGTTTAAAGCATATAACCCACAACACAAGGAGGTAACCTAGACCTTGAAGACGGAAGCCATATCATTTCCCCACTGGGACTCACATCGGACAGTCCCAACAGACATTTTCTCTTCTTGGGCTAACAGTTATGGACAGCTAGTTATGGGATAACTGGGGTTCAAACTCATCACCACCTGGTTGTGATGAATCCTTAGTCCATTGCATCCATTACAAGCTCCTGAAACTGTTCTGATTATGGTGCCCTGTAATGTACTTGATGTGTTTTTGAGAAGTAAGTGGACATGTGGTCTAAGACTGTCCATATCTGAAAGCTTAAGAGGAGGATTCCTGGTGGGAGTATATGCCAAAAGGAGTCCCCACCAGTGGGGCAGCGGCGTATGAATTCTTACTTGTTCACAGAGAAACTAAAAATGAGTTTTAGGAGAACTTGTAGATAAATTGGGAGGTTTGATTTGTTTTAACTTAAGCTGATTTGTATTCAGTTACCCTACAGTTCTTTATTGTTTAAGTTTATTGGACGTCTAATTTTTTGCATTATAATATTTATATAACTATAATCAACAATATCTTCTGTTCTGAATATGAAATTAACTACTCTGCAAAACTCTTTGGCACCTCAGCTCATAGTTTAAAGGCCTTTATCTTACCAATAAATATATTCTCATTAGTAGGAACAGCAGATATCATTAAAACAGATGTAAATAATCATACATACAATATAAAGTAACATGAATATCTTATTGTGAGAGAAGTAGATCATATCTTGAGCTCCAGTTTGAAGAACAAAGTGTAGTTCCAGATTTCTCCTGGACGCCCCAGACATTGTATGAATGTGTTCAGTTCCTTCAGCAGCAATCTTGGTTTTATCTAATGAAGTACTGAGCAGTCAAAGCAGGTATTAGATGAGAACTGATAATAATACTGGGTTTTTTCCACAAGGAGAAGCTTGGAAAGGGTTAAATGTACACACTTACGTATGTAAAAGCATCACTTACTCTATTAATACTGTTTAATATTAAAATAATAATGTTTATTCTTATCATTTGTAAAAATAGCTTTTAAATATAGCAACGTCCCCAAGTTTAACTGCTTTTTGAGTACGATTTAAAGAGTGAAATTCCATTTTCTTTTCTGAAATACAAACAAATATTCATTCAAAGGCTATAAGCCATGACTAATAATAATAACAGTTGGTCTTTAAGTGTTTGCTGAAAGAAAAGAACTCTGTTGTAAAGTGTAGTGAGACATAAAGACATGAAGACAGAAAAGCACTTAGCAGTAAACAGTGGCGTCTGACCTGTAGTGTTGGAAATCTCTCCATCAGCACAAGGGATGCAGTCGAAGCAGCACACCGGCTCCCCCTGCCTGATGCCCATTCTGGTCCCAGGCTGGCATCTCTCACTGCACACGGAGCGCGGAGCCTGCAGGCCGAAAGCAAGGAGGCGACATAGAGCAGATCATTTTTCATGCACTTCATGCAACAGAAGCCGAAAATGTTTAACATATTTCATACGTCCCCTGCTATACGTCTCTATAGAGTAGTTCTAAACCCCTTGCACTGCACAACATGGATTAAACTTTACTTTGGTAAATCTATTGAAATCAGTTTATTTGATTATTTAATGTTCCAAGTGTTCAGTAAAAATTATGTTTTTGTCCTTAAATCATTATTTTAATTCTTATTCATTTACTTCATTAACAAAAATAGTGTTGTAAATATGTTCCTGACTGCAAATGCTTACAAATGTCAATGGTTCCTATCAAACTCCATAGCAAACAAATACGGGTTCATTTTGAATGAATAAAAAATGTATTGCTAAGATAAAAAAAGAATGTTGTGCATCAAGGGGTAATATATATATATATATATATATATTATAGATCTATCCTTCCATTATCTTATCCCACTAGTCAGGGTCACAGGGGGCCACCTTGCTAACCACTACACCACCTGTATACATAGATGGGTGATTCTTCAATTGCGGAATCTTAACGTTGCTAATTTTTAGTTTTTTAAAGTAATGCATTTCACTTGAATGTCAATATAAAATCAAACTGTTAGACTTAATTATATTTAATTTCTAATTTAAAAGATACTGATGGTAAATTAAAAACCTGTCATTACCATCAACAGATGTCATTACCATCTCAACAGGTTATGTGTTTCACTTTTTTAAGAAAAAAGCTAGCTAGGCCATGAATTTGCTAAAGCTAGATAACAGCTAGCACAAGCTATACTTTAAATACACATAAATAAATAAATAAATAATGTGTAAATGTAATGTTTAGTTATAAACATATAAATACATAATGTGTAACAGTAATGTTTAGTTATAAATAAATAATGTGTAAATGTAATGTTTTGTTGTAAATAAATAAATAATGTGTAAATGTAATGTTTAGTTGTAAATAAATAAATAATGTGTAAATGTAATGTTTAGTTGTAAATAAATAAATAAATAATGTGTAAATGTAAAGTTTTGTTATACATAAATTAATAATGTGTAAATGTAATGTTTAGTTATAAATAAATAAATAATGTGTAAATTTAATGTTTAGTTGTAAATAAATAAATAAATAATGTGTAAATGTAATATTTAGTTGTAAATAAATAAATAATGTGGAAATGTAATGTTTTGTAATAAATAAATAATGTGTAAATGTAATGTTTAGTTGTAAATAAATAAATAAACAATGTGTAAATGTAATGTTTAGTTGTAAATAAATAAATAAACAATGTGTAAATGTAATGTTTAGTTGTAAATAAATAAATAAATAATGTGTAAATGTAATGATTAGTTGTAAATAAATAAATAATGTGTAAATGTAATGTTTAGTTATAAATAAATAAATAAATAATGTGTAAATGTAATGTTTAGTTGTAAATAAATAAATAAATAATGTGTAAATGTAATGTTTAGTTGTAAATAAATAAATAATGTGTAAATGTAATGTTTAGTTGTAAATAAATAAATAAATAATGTGTAAATGTAATGTTTAGTTGTAAATAAATAAATAATGTGTAAATGTAATGTTTAGTTGTAAATAAATAAATAAATAATGTGTAAATGTAATATTTAGTTGTAAATAAATAAATAATGTGGAAATGTAATGTTTTGTAATAAATAAATAATGTGTAAATGTAATGTTTAGTTGTAAATAAATAAATAAACAATGTGTAAATGTAATGTTTAGTTGTAAATAAATAAATAAACAATGTGTAAATGTAATGTTTAGTTGTAAATAAATAAATAAATAATGTGTAAATGTAATGATTAGTTGTAAATAAATAAATAATGTGTAAATGTAATGTTTAGTTATAAATAAATAAATAAATAATGTGTAAATGTAATGTTTAGTTGTAAATAAATAAATAAATAATGTGTAAATGTAATGTTTAGTTGTAAATAAATAAATAATGTGTAAATGTAATGTTTAGTTGTAAATAAATAAATAAATAATGTGTAAATGTAATGTTTAGTTGTAAATAAATAAATAATGTGTAAATGTAATGTTTAGTTGTAAATAAATAAATAAATAATGTGTAAATGTAATGATTAGTTGTAAATAAATAAATAAACAATGTGTAAATGTAATGTTTAGTTGTAAATAAATAAATAAATAATGTGTAAATGTAATGTTTAGTTGTAAATAAATAAATAATGTGTAAATGTAATGTTTAGTTGTAAATAAATAAATAAATAATGTGTAAATGTAATGTTTAGTTGTAAATAAATAAATAATGTGTAAATGTAATGTTTAGTTGTAAATAAATAAATAAATAATGTGTAAATGTAATTTTTAGTTATAAATAAATAATGTGTAAATGTAGTGTTTTGTTTTATATAAATAAATAAATAATGTGTAAATGTAATGTTTAGTTGTAAATAAAAAAAAATGTGTAAATGTCATTTTTAGTTATAAATAAAAAGAAATGTGTAAATGTAATGTTTAGTTGTAAATAAATAAATAATGTGTACATGTAATGTTTAGTTGTAAATAAATAAAAAATATGTAAATGTAATGTTTTGTTGTAAATAAATAAATAATGTGTAAATGTAATGTTTAGTTGTAAATAAATAATGTGTAAATGTAATGTTTAGTTGTAAATAAATAAATAATGTGTAAATGTAATGTTTTGTTATAAATAAATAAATAATGTGGAAACGTAATGTTCAGTTATAAATAAATAAATAAATAAATAATGTGGAAATGTAATGTTCAGTTATAAATAAATAAATAAATAATGTGGAAATGTAATGTTCAGTTATAAATAAATAAATAAATAATGTGGAAATGTAATGTTCAGTTATAAATAAATAAATATATAATGTGGAAATGTAATGTTTAGTTGTAAATAAATAAATCAATAATGTGTAAATGTAATGTTTAGTTGTAAATAAATAAATAAATAATGTGTAAATGTAATGTTCAGTTATAAATAAATAAATAAATAATGTGGAAATGTAATGTTCAGTTATAAATAAATAAATAAATAATGTGTAAATGTAATGTTCAGTTATAAATAAATAAATAAATAATGTGTAAATGTAATGTTTAGTTGTAAATAAATAAATAATGTGTAAATGTAATGTTCAGTTATAAATAAATAAATAAATAATGTGTAAATGTAATGTTCAGTTATAAATAAATAAATAAATAATGTGTAAATGTAATGTTTAGTTGTAAATAAATAAATAATGTGGAAATGTAATGTTCAGTTATAAATAAATAAATAAATAATGTGTAAATGTAATGTTTAGTAGTAAATAAATAAATAAATAATGTGGAAATGTATTGTTTAGTTGTAAATAAATATATAATGTGGAAATGTATTGTTTAGTTATAAAGTACTGCCGTACTGATGTAAACGGTAATGACTCCGAATAAATGTACTCTATGATCAGGAGCAATACACCATTCAGTTACTCCCATTTACACACATTAACATGTCACTCTTCACTCATGGCTGACATGCGCTCCCTTGTGAGTCTTCCATGGTTACAACATAAACAACATAAACAAGTGCTACCTTCAAATAGTTCCCTGCAGAAGTCATACACTGTTGCGGTAATGACAGTAATGTTGGGGATGATAATATATTGCTCAGAAATATGCATAGATACAAATATGAAACTAAACAGTATGTTTTGTTTCTTTTTAAGTTATTATGAAACTCATATTGTGATCTTTCTCATAAATTGATCACTTTTTAGCATTTTATTGGGGCACAGAAGCTTTAAAGTCTGGGTTGGGAACAAGGCCAAAGTAGCAAAATATTAATTTTAAATCATTATAAAAAATGGAAATCATAATTATTTTGGTGTGTAATGATTGATTTTTTTTAATACCTAGTCATTTTAAGACAAATTTATAACCTAGGGACGTAAAAGTTCCCCTAATTGAAGAATCACCCATATTTATATATATGTATATAAATATATATATATATATATATATATATATAGCTTTTTTACAGCACCTCAGCTCCATATCAGCTCGAGGTTTACACTTTAAACAGAAATAAAAAGTAACAACAACAAAACATAACATAACAAAGACCAGTACGCACATACATCCTCCTACACTCCTCTTACCCTTGAACCCCCCCCACCATGGCACACCTTAAGGGTGAGCTCTATTCCTCCTGCCTCCATTTACTGGTTCCTTTAGCTAAAGGACAGAGAGTAAGGTAAGAGAAAGCATTTCCCTTCACACTCCTATACTCCCTGTTGATGAGCAACACCTCTTTGTGTATAAATATTTTTTAGCCTGATGTTTTTATGAAGAACTCTGCTGTTCGTCTTTGTGAAGAGGTGCGAGCTGTTTTCACGGCAGGGGCTTATAGCCCCTCTGCTCTCACCACTCATTGCTCGCTAGCAGCTCAACGTTTCCACACACAGAGAGACAAAGCATTAAACTAATAACATGAATTAACATTTCCACACCAGTGGTGGAAGGGCCACCAGGGGGCAATTATAAAGAAGCTATACGATAGTTCTAGTGATACACAATCACAGTACACAAAAGAAAAGTGGCTTAAACTATATTTGCTTGGACGTAATGAGCTCACCCACCACTATTACATCATTATGCCAAATGATCGAGGAGTTGTCGAGGTTGAGCTTTTCACCAGCGGGCGCTGTGCTGTTGTAGAATCCGATGTTGGTGTACGCCACGCCCCCGTCCGAAGCCCTCTGCCAGTTAAGGATCTCGTAATATCCCTGCACTTCGCCATCGTTGAAGAATATCTCCTCTCCGGTATGCGGTACGTTGAAGCGCAGATTTTTCAAGTAATACATCAGCTGGAAATGAGGAAGCAAGAGTTCAGAGTCAGAGTCGAGGTTCGATGTCAGTCTGCGATTATGTCCTGCTTTGGTTATTAGACGATGACTCTGGTTTTAATTTGAAGCTTATAAAGAGAAGATTTTTATGGCAGGCTCGACGGCCTCTAGAAAGGCCATTATAAAGCAATATCTTTAATATGAGCCTAGTATTCTATTGAGGAACACATGGCTACAGTACTTTATGGAAATCTTGATCCTGGAGTGGTCTACAGCCAAGCTTTGTGAGGCTACTTCAAGAACTGTCAGCAACTAGAGGAATGCTATTTGGTTTGTGAAGGATCATATTTGAAAACGGAGGATGGGTCTATTGTTGATTTCCTGTGGTTATACTGTACACGATTATGTGTATATCGTCGCTGTCCAATGAAAAATAAGTATCTCCAAAATTGCAACTTTACAGGAGAGACCAAAAGCATACTTTACTTTCAATGTAAGTCAATGGAACCAGAATTTTTTCCAAGCTGTTTTGGAGCACTTCTATTGGTCCATTCATCATGAAATTATTGTGCTATGTTAACGACCATTGGTGTATTCAAATGATGTAGAAAACTCAAAATCGAAAAAAATGGAGATGCATGTTTTTCATTGGACAGTGACGATATGTCAGAGGTCACTAATAGGCCGAGCGCGGTTCGGACCCAGACGTTGTCCAATGCGGACTCAAACCGATGAACTGTTAAGGAGGATTCAATTCTGACAGTGTTTATATTAAGCTGCGGAACTCTACGGTATACGGGCACAGTAACCTCACAGACCAATCGCGTGCTGATTGCCGCTCCTCAGCCAATCAGATCTGTGCAGATTCGGGAGGCGAGGTTCGAAGCAAGAAGCAGCAGTCGGAGAACAAAACGTTCTCTAGAAAAAGATGAGTTGGCGGCGAAAACCTACTTTTTTAACCAGGAATGGAGAGATATATATGTTTATTCTTAATTCTGTTTTTTTTACAGTTATTATGAAAATAAGTCATTCAGTTCAGTATTTAAACAGTAAATATACTGAAATATACTGAACGGTATGTGTGATGTGTTGGTGTTTCAGTAGCTGATGGTATAAGATGCTGATACTAGACTACTTTCAGTAAACAGGATACACCACTGAATCAGAACACACGTTAGAAATTATGGCAGTCTAGACCTTGACCTGAGGAACTTGCCTTTAATTGGACCTTACTGACTCTAATTAATCACCTCTGGGATATGTGTATACATGTGGTGAATGTGTGTGTGCTGGTGCTTAATTGTTGTGATTATGGTAAATCCAAATACGTTGATATTTACTAGATAAAATTTGATAGATAACAAATGAAAGTTATAAATCAATTTTAAGGAAATCAGTCGGGGATGCGGGTTGGGTGGTGGGGGGCAGGTTGGTTGGTGGGTGGCACCTGCAGATTTGTTTTGTTAATGGCCGAATAAAACCCACCCATGTGAAGTGAACAATCAGATTTCAAAGGAAGACACTAGCAAATCTGGACGCTTCTATGAACTGAAGTTTGATTCTGGGTCTACTCTGGTTGAGGACTTGCGTTGAGGGACAGTAAAGTAAAAATGAGAGTGAATGCTGTTAGCAGACCAAACCAAACCACAGCACGGGCTTGGTTCCAGCTAACTGATGCGAGATTGACAACAAATTGAGGGACTGGTGTCCAAGTGAAAGTGGAGATCAAGCATGTTCTGTGGTGAGTGTAGCTTTTAACCGTCGTGGTGTCGCTATGAAGCTCAGATTGTTCCTCTTTATATCAATGAGAACCACAACGCCATTGGTGCCTCCACAAATGCCTGGTTCATACTACACGACTTATTGAGTGGGCAGGTCTTTGTGCCATTCACACTACCAATTACACCAATTACACGATTTTCACTATGGAGAATCGCTGACTCGTCTGGCTGCTGTCCAAAAACAGGAAAACTAAACTCTCGTTAGAACTAAACGTATGTGAGAACTAGCGATACCACGTAGACCATACGTTATTTTCAAAACGAACGTCAACAAACAAGCAAAACAAGTTGTTACTGCACTGATCTGCAGCGACAATTGAAAAAGGTAAAAGGATTGAATACGGATGAGAAGATGGATAAGGACTCAGGGCCGGCAGGGACTGTCTGTTCTGCAGAGAGAGCTGAAGGCAATAAACGTTATCAATGAAAACGTGCATGTCGCCCGCAGCCGCACAGGGATTGCGTGAACAGTGACGCGGTTCTCTCTCTACGTGATCCCATTGGCTGTAGCTACACGCTGCTGTTGACTCACAATCGCCGACTGGCCTAGATATTAAACATGCTTGATATTTGCTGGGCGTCTGTGATCAGTCAGCGAGCACTCGGCAATGGCTAGTTGAGCGCCAAGGGGTCGTCGATTTGCCTCCGAGCAGAGGTTTTTGTCGGCGACCTACAAAAAACAGTTGGCGACGGCAAAACCAGGCTTAAATCGTGTAGTATGAACTAGACATAACGTCATAGGGAGGCATGTGTTATTTGACCGTACAGACGTAGAATCTTTGAATTTGGAAATTCTGCCAAAATGTTTACCATATTACTATCAAACCTCCCAACCGTAGTTACGAAACCTGTGGAGAGATGTTGTTTTCTGAGCAGACTATCTAACGCCACTGCCTGCCTTCATACGTTGGACCTGTGTGCTTATGTTTGTTGGGTTTTTCCACTCACTTGCCAAGGCTCGAAATTACTGATGTTAGCACAAGTGCCTCCCTGAAAGGGTCCTTCTCCAGGCTTGCAGTACTCCAGGTTATGAAGAGCGTAGGCCACCGCATACACGGCCTTGTACACGTTGTAGGTCAGCCTCAGCTGGGACACATCCGAGTAGGTGCTGTTCAGCTTCACGAGACTCTCCTTGCCTGTGCACAAGCCATCTGGCACCAAGCTGGACGCCCTTGGGGCCGTGTCGTTCCCTGCCTCCCTGGCTATCCGGGCATTTCTCAGCGCCTGGGTGTAACTGAGCGTGCAGTTGAAGGCCGTCTCCCAGAACTCCTCGGTGAGCGCGTCCTGGTAGGGATCGATGCTTAGCAGGTGGTCCCGCAGGCCCGGGATTTCGGCCCGCTGGATGGCGAAGCCCAGGGTGCCACCCAGGATGGACATGACGTCTGGTTGGTTGGCGATGAGGGCCGATGTGATCCATGACTCGCTGGCTATCCAGGTGCGGTTGGTGACGTTGTTCAGCAGCAGCTCCTCCACTAGAGGGCTCAGGTCGACATCGGAGGAGAACACCACCACGATCTTGGCCGTGGAGTCGGTTATGGCGCGCACTATGCGACGGATGCTCTCGGGCGAGCTGAACTTCGGCAGGGTCTCCGAGAAGGAGATGCACACGTCCGCCTCCTCCACCACCTCCTTGAAGCGCTTGATGCCGTACTTGCCGTAGTCGTCATCTGACGCGATGGTGCCCACCCACGTCCATCCGAAGCGTAGCACCAGCTGGGCCATGGCCACCGACTGGTGCTCGTCGCTGGGGATGGTGCGCAGGAAGGTGGGGTACTGGAACCGACTCTCCAGCACCGAGCACGAGGATGAGTAGCTCACCTGAACAGAGAGCAGAGATACAGATAAATGAAATCTAGTGTTTACTATTTCTTAGGATGTGCAGAGGATCCTAAAATCTTTAGAATATAAGACCAAATTGCTGAGGGGCCCTGCCTGGGGGAAGTAGTAGAGGCCCAGGATTCGAGCGGTGGCGATGGACAGGTCGCAGCCCCCAGCTCCCACCAGCGCGGCCAGCGGAGCCCCATTCCCGCAGCGGTAGTTGGGCACGGCCTCGTCCTGCCCGGTCAGGTACGTCAGCGTGCCCTCCACGGCCTTGGAGATGGTGAAGCAGGAGTCGTAGATGACATAGCCTAGGTCAGTGTTGGGCAGAAGTTTGGAGCTGTTATTTATCTCGTTGATGGCGAAGAGCATCGTCTGGGTCCAGCGGAAGGTACGGAAGTTGAACCTGCGTGGAGAGAAGATGGAGAGGTCAGGCAAGTGGACCCAATGAGAATATGGCTAAAGGCCAGTTCACACTACTGCATTGAATCAGTGCAGTGGCTACTGCATTACTCTGCAATTACAGTGCCAAACCACTAGTTGGCGATGGAGTTTCTATGCTACTGTGACTTTTTGTGTACTACAAATGGGCTGTTGGAGTCAGAGCTACAGGCTATTGAACAAGCAGTTTGTCCATCTATGGTCCCCACAACTTACAATTGCATAACATTGAAGGGGAATTCCACCAAAGTTTCAAAATTTCTCCATAACAAAGTCTTTCAGTATGTTTTTCCCAGGTTTTAGTAAAACTTAATTGCTAAAAATTTTCTTTACAGTGATGATGATGGTAACCAGGTGTCATAATGTCTACAGCGCAAATATATATTATTATATTTACTATACAAGACCAACAGAACCTCACTCATGTCTTCTGAGTGCTTGTATGTATTGTTGATAATATTGTAATAGTATGTAAGTCCCAAAATCATTGGCTTGTTCCTCTCCACTATGAATGAAGTTATTAATACATTTTAGACCAAAATCTTATTTCAAAGCTGACTATAGGCACCAGCCTACTTATTCATTACATTTGTGTTGAAGCTTTTAGAGGCATTATACTCTTCACCACCACTGTGGACAATTAACCATGTTAATTCTTTACTATATTTTGAGAAATTGATAGAATTCCATCTATTCACAGAACTCCAGCCTGGGACGTTGCCTGAGAATGGAAATACTGCATTGTATAACAGATTGTTATAGAACAACAACATAAAACCAGTGAATCTGTTAACCAGTCCTTTTCTTAACTTCAGTATATATCTGTTCAGTAGAGCAATCTTTTTTTTCAATCTAATTGTATTGTTGTTTGATGTTATATCAATCACATCACTGGCAAACAACCTTCTGGACCTTCTGAAAAGTCCTTCTGAAGCTAAATCAGCAGCTAGAATATGAATATGAATGTGTACAGTGCAGCTGGCCTACCAGATTCTATACTTCACCACTAGATGTCATTACAACACAATAAACGGTTAACACAGCAGGACGTTCAGTCCTACCTGCTTCTAACATCCTGGACCCACCCTTAATATCTTAACCACACCGGCTGCAGCCAGTCAAGATCTTCTAATGATATTCATATTTATTAGCTGGAGCAATAGCTGTTGTTTTTTTTTTTTTTTTAGTTTGAAATTGGTGGAGCAGGGGTGGTGACCACTGGGTCTGTAATAGATAGAGCTTCGTATCTCCCAGTGGGATCAATTTGAGTGATTTCTGAGTCAATTATCAGATTAGCTGTAACAGTCTGAGAACCGATAGCACCGCTGAGATTGACCATCAGTGCCTTTACTTGACCTATGCAGCTTCAACAGGCTTGTACTTGTGCCACTGGATTACTGTGTTGCAACAGTTTCCCTTTAACTTAATGGGTTTAATTGATGCAGTACAAATCAGAACTTCTACACTGATGCAAGTGTAGCCCAGCCATCACCTCCTCAGCTCATGCTGTCCTTCCATACGGTTCACAGTCATGACTACTTCACCAGCAAGCTGTACATGTAACCAGTAGAAGTGCACTTACCACTCACAGCCCGACGACACGGGCAGGGATGAAGTGTTGCTGTCGCTTGAAGCCAGCCGGTTGTGCACGGCAAACATCCCCCCTATAATCACTTTCTTCTTCTCTACCTTCTTGTAGCCGCTGAGGTTGAACTTGGCCTTCAGTTTGCAGGTGGCCTCTCCCGCCGTCGACGCATAGCAGAGCCACATCACGCACAGTCCCAGCAGCAGCCCGTATCTGGCAAAAAACCCTGATTTAGCCATTTCACTGAGAGAACCTGAACGAAAACATGTATGTCTCTCTCTGCAGGTGGCTGGAAATGTTCTGCCACTAGAGTTACTAACGCCTCACTCCCCATCACGTCTCGGGGGACTTCAGCGGGTTGCATAAGACAAAACATGTATCCTCTCATGTCAGGTCTAGAGAAAAACATAAGCAATGTATTGACTCGAGACTTGTTGTGTTATCACAGCAGAACCTTAGACACTAGCGGTTGTGTATTGATAGTATAGTCACACAGTCACATATAATATAGTGTTTGGTAATATAGGAAAATGTGTCAGGTAGTGTGGAACAGTGTGTAGTATGGTAGTATGGAACAATGTGTTGGGTATTATGGGACAATGTGACAATGGAAATATAGAACACTGTTAGGTAGTGTTGGACAGTGTGTTTGCTATTACGGGACCATGTTTTAGGTATTATGGGACAGTATGCTGGGTAATATTGGACAGTGTGTTAGGTAATATGAAACAGTGTGTTAGGTATTATGGGACAGTGTGTTAGGTATTATGGGACAGTGTGTTAGGTATAATGGAACAGTGTGATAGGTAGTATGTAACAGTATGTTAGGTATTATGGGACAGTGGGTTAGGTATTATAGGATAGTATGTTAGGTAATATGGAACAATGTGGAAGGAAATATAGAACACTTAGGTAATATTGGACAGTGTGTTAGATCATATGAAACTGTGTTTGGTATTATGGAACAGTGTGTTAGGTATTATGTGACTGTGTTAGGTAATATGAAACAGTGTGTTTGGTATTATGGAACAGCGTGTTAGGTATTATGTGACTGTGTGTTAGGTAGTATGGGACAGTGGGTTAGGTAATATGGAACAATATGTTAGGAAATTTAGAACACTGTGTGTTAAGTATTATGGGACAGTATGTTAGGTATTATGGGACAGTGTGTTAGATAATGTGGAACATTGTGTTAGGTGTTATGTGACAGTGTGTTAGGTAGTATGGGACAGTATGTTAGGAAATATAGAACACTGTGGTAATATTAGACACTGTGTTATGAGTTATGGGACAGTGTGTTAGATATTATAGGACAGTGTGTTAGGTATTATAGGACAGTGTGTTAGATAATATGAAACAGTGTGTTAGGTATTATAGGACAGTGTGTTAGATAATATGAATCAGTGTGTTAGGTATTATAGGACAGTGCGTTAGATAATATGGAACAGTGTGTTAGGTAATATAGGACAGTGTGTTAGATAATATGAAACAGTGTGTTGAGTATTATGGGACAGTTTGTTAGAAAATATAAAACAGTGTGTTAGGTATTATGGGCTGGTGTGTAAGGTATTGCAGGAGAGTGGGTTAGGTGTTATAGGACAGTATGTTAGGTATTATGGAACAGTGTGTTAGGTATTATGGGACAGTGTGTTAGGTAATACCAGGCAGTGTGTTAGGTGTTGTTTGGTATTTGGTAATACCGGGCAGTGTGTTAGGTAATCCCTGGTAGTGTGTTAGCTATTGTTTGGTATTTGGTAATACCGGGCAGTGTGTTAGGTATTATTAGGTATTTGGTAATACTGGGCAGTGTGTTAGGTATTATTAGGTATTTGGTAATACTGGGCAGTGTGTTAGGTATTATTAGGTATTTGGTAATACTGGGCAGTGTGTTAGGTATTATTAGGTATTTGGTAATACCGGGCAGTGTGTTAGGTATTATTAGGTATTTGGTAATACTGGGCAGTGTGTTAGGTATTATAGGACAGTGGGTTAGGTATTATGGGCCGGTGTGTAAGGTATTGTAGGAGAGTGGGTTAGGTATTATGGGACAGTGTGTTAGGTATTATTTGGTATTTGGTTATACCGGGCAGTGTGTTAGGTATTATTAGGTATTTGGTAATACTGGGCAGTGTGTTAGGTATTATTAGGTATTTGGTAATACCGGGCAGTGTGTTAGGTATTATAGGACACTGGGTTAGGTAATATGGTACAGTGTGTTAGGTATTATGGGCCGGTGTGTAAGGTATTGTAGGAGAGTGGGTTAGGTATTATGGGACAGTGTGTTAGGTATTATTTGGTATTTGGTTATACCGGGCAGTGTGTTAGGTATTATAGGACAGTGGGTTGGGTAATATGGAACAGTGTGTTGGGTATTATAGGACAGTAAGTTAGATAATATGGAATAATGTGTTAGGAAATATAAAACACTGTGTTAGGTAATATTGGACAGTGTGTTAGATAATATTGGACAGTATGTTAGATAATATAAAACAGTGTGTTAGATAGTATGGATCAGTGGGTTAGGTAATATGGAACAGTGTGTTAGGTATTAAGGGCTGGTGTGTAAGGTATTGTAGGAGAGTGGGTTAGATATTATAGGACAGTATGTTAGGTATTATAGGACAGTGTATTAGGTATTATGGGACAGTGTGTTAGGTATTATTAGGTATTTGGTAATACCAGGCAGTGTGTTAGGTTATTATCAGGTATTTGGTAATACCGGGCAGTGTGTTAGGTATTATAGGACAGTATGTTAGGTATTATGGGACAGTATGTTAGGTATTATAGGAGAGTATGTTAGATATGATGGGACAGTGTGTTAGGTATTATGGGACAGTGTGTTAGGTATTATTTGGTATTTGGTAATACCGGGCAGTGTGTTAGGTAATACCGGGCAGTGTGTTAGGTAATACCGGGCAGTGTGTTAGGTATTATTTGGTATTTGGTAATACCGGGCAGTGTGTTAGGGAATTCCATCATAGTTATCTTCATTCATCCAACTGTCCATATGTTGAACATGGTTTACTATTAGTCTTTCAGAAACAACTGAATTAACTGGGAAGGAAAGGAGGCATGCAGGAGCAGCTGGCACGCTTGAGGGATGTGATTCGCCCTCACAGTGACAAGCTAACGTGAACCCCCCTGGAGGGGCTTGACTTAATTGAAATCAACATGCAGCAATGTTCTCAGGTTAGTTTGCGCTTCAGGGTGTTTTCGTTACGGCGCATGTGTCACTCACGCCGCGCAGCACCATACTAGGCTCTGCTACTGTGTCCCAGCATCCTGTGGGATACAGTTGTTTTTGATGGGAAGCGTGTCGCTACATGTTCTTCAGTCAGCAGAGAGCAGCGCACCTGAATCCTGACATCACGCGTACAGACTTCTACACAGCCCAAACAAACAGCCTTCCATTCATATGCCTTCTACTGAGAGCAGCAGAGTCAGATCTTTGTGTTCTGGATGGTTTGGAATTGATATTAGGTGGAAAGACGTGTGTACTAGTTATGTTCAGTCCAGCCAGTCTGCATTTTCATCCCATCCCAGTTCCAAATACACACAAGGCAGGTGATTACCTGCTACAGTGGTGTAGCTCCCAGGCTGGGGGTCCTTGAACTGGATGAAAACTCTTGATCTAAGAAACAGAGAACTGCTCTAATAGCTGAAATGGGTTTAGCAGCTTAAACCTGTACTTAAGAAACAGCGTCGCTACTACAGTGAACTACTGACTGAAGTACAAGAAAAATATATAAACAATGTTGATCAGAGTGGTTCCATGTGCTCCCATCATGGACAGTGTGTTAGGTCATATTGGACAGTGTGTAAGGAAATATAAAACACAGTGTTAAGTAATATGAAACAGTGTGTTAGGTCATATTGGACTGTGTGTTAGGAAACATAAAACACTGTGTTAAGTAATATAGGACAGTGTGTTAGGAAACATAAAACACTGTTAAGTAATATGAAACAGTGTGCTAGGAAACATAAAACACTGTGTTAAGTAATATAGGACAGTGTGTTAGGAAATATACAACACTGTTAAGTAATATGGGACAGTGTGTTAGTCAATATGAAACAGTGTGTTAGGAAATATAAAACACTGTGTTAAGTAATATGAAACAGTGTGTTAGGTATTATGGGACAGTGTGTTAGGTATTATGGGACAGTGTGTTAGGTATTATGGGACAGTATGTTAGGAACTATAAAACACTGTGTTAGGTAATATGGGGCAGTGTGTTAAGTAATATTGGACAGTGTGTTAGAAAACATAAAACACTTTGTTAAGTAATATAGGACAGTGTGTTAGGAAATATAAAACACTGTGTTAAGTAATATGAAACAGTGTGTTAGGAAACATAAAACACTGTGTTAGGTAATATAGGACAGTGTGTTAGGAAATATAAAACACTGTTAAGTAATATGAAACAGTGTGTTAGGAAACATAAAACACTATGTTAGGTAATATGGGACAGTGTGTTAGGTATTATGGGGCAGTGTGTTAAGTAATATAGGACAGTGTGTTAGGAAACAAAACACTGTGTTAGGTATTATGGGACAGTGTGTTAGGAAATATAAAACACAGTGTTAAGTAATATAGGACAGAGTGTTAGGAAATATAAAACACTGTTAAGTAATATGGGACAGTGTGTTAGTCAATATGAAACAGTGTGTTAGGAAATATAAAACACTGTGTTAAGTAATATGAAACAGTGTGTTAGGCATTATGGAACAGTATGTTAGGAACTACAAAACACTGTGTTAGGTAATATGGGACACTGTGTTAGGTATTATGGGGCAGTGTGTTAAGTAATATTGGACAGTGTGTTAGGAAACATAAAACACTTTGTTAAGTAATATAGGACAGTGTATTAGGAAATATAAAACACTGTGTTAAGTAATATGAAACAGTGTGTTAGGAAACATAAAACACTGTGTTAAGTAATATAGGACAGTGTGTTAGGAAATATAAAACACTTTGTTAAGTAATATTGGACAGTGTGTTAGGAAATATAAAACACTGTGTTAAGTAATATGAAACAGTGTGCTAGGAAACATAAAACACTGTGTTAAGTAATATAGGACAGTGTGTTAGGTATTATGGGGCAGTGTGTTAAGTAATATAGGACAGTGTGTTAGGAAACATAAATCACTGTGTTAGGTATTATGGGACAGTGTGTTAGGAAATATAAAACACTGTGTTAAGTAATATGAAACAGTGTGCTAGGAAACATAAAACACTGTGTTAAGTAATATAGGACAGTGTGTTAGGTATTATGGGGCAGTGTGTTAAGTAATATAGGACAGTGTGTTAGGAAACATAAATCACTGTGTTAGGTATTATGGGACAGTGTGTTAGGAAATATAAAACACTGTGTTAAGCAATATGCAACAGTGTGTTAGGTAATATAGGACAGTATGTCAGGAACTATAAAAGATTATTAGGTAATATGAAACAGTGTGTTCGGTAATATTGGACAGTGTGATAGGTATATAAAACACTGTGTTTAGTAATATGAAACACTGTGTTAGGTCATATTGGACAGTGTGTTAGGTAATATAAAACACTGTGTTAAGTAATATGCAACAGTGTGTTAGGTAATATAGGACAGTATGTTAGGAAATATAAAACACTATTAGGTAATATGAAACAGTGTGTTAGGTAATATTGGACAGTGTGTTAGGTAATGTAAAACACTGTGTTAAGTAATATAAAACACTGTGTTAGGTCATATTGGACAGTGTGTTAGGTAATATAAAACACTGTGTTAAGTAATATGAAACAGTGTGTTAGGTCATATTGGACACTGTGTTAGGTAATATAAAACACTGTGTTAAGTAATATGAAACACTGTGTTAGGTCATATTGGACAGTGTGTTAGGTAATGTAAAACACTGTGTTAAGTAATATAAAACACTGTGTTAGGTCATATTGGACAGTGTGTTAGGTAATATAAAACACTGTGTTAAGTAATATGAAACAGTGTGTTAGGTCATATTGGACAGTGTGTTAGGTAATATAAAACACTGTGTTAAGTAATATAAAACACTGTGTTAGGTCATATTGGACAGTGTGTTAGGTAATATAAAACACTGTGTTAAGTAATATGAAACAGTGTGTTAGGTAATATTGGACAGTGTGTTAGGTAATGTAAAACACTGTGTTAAGTAATATGAAACAGTATGTTAGGTAATATTGGACAGTGTGTTAGGTAATATAAACACTGTGTTAAGTAATATGAAACAGTGTGTTAGGTAATATTGGACAGTGTTAGCTAATATAAAACACTGTGTTAAGTAATATAAAACACTGTGTTAGGTCATATTGGACAGTGTGTTAGGTAATGTAAAACACTGTGTTAAGTAATATAAAGCACTGTGTTAGGTCATATTGGACAGTGTGTTAGGTAATATAAAACACTGTGTTAAGTAATATGAAACAGTGTGTTAGGTAATATTGGACAGTGTGTTAGGTAATGTAAAACACTGTGTTAAGTAATATGAAACAGTGTGTTAGGTGATATGGAACAGTATGTTAGGAAATATAGAACATAAAGGCCTGAATAAAGGCCTGGCTTGAATAGTCTTGGTTGACCACTAATTAGACAGGGTGTCCACATATGGCCAAAAGTATGTGGACACACCATCTAACTATGGACTCCGACGTGGCATCCAACTCATTGCTCACAGGTGTATTACACCAAGCACATAGTCATGCAATCTCTATTGAGATACATTGGCAGTACAGCCGGTCAAACTGAAGAGCTCAGTGACTTTCAGTAATGCGGGATCGTAGGACATCAACTTTGAAAGCTGGTTCATGAAATGTCTATGATGCTAGATCTGCCCCGGTCAACCGTAAGTGCTGTGAAAAAGAAATGGGTTGGATGAACAACAGCTCAACCATAAAGCAGTAGACCGTGTATGCATCACTACTGAATTCACACTGACTCCAGAAGCAACATGGAGAACTGTGGGTCAGTGAAATGGGTTTCCTTAGCTGAGTAGTTGCACACAAGCCTAAGATCGTTATGTGCAATGCCAAGCGTCGACTGGAGGGGTTTGGTTGGATGGCAGGATGCTATACACCTACACATTTTACACTTACACAACTTAGTGGTAGCTGTTTGAGGAAGAATCTTTGCCTGTGTGTCAGTGTCCCTGTGCACAAAGCGTGTGGAGTAACTCCAGTGACCCCAGTGAACACCTTTGGGATGAACTGGAACGTCCACTTCTTGTCCAACATCAGTGCCTTTTTGACTGAATGGACGCAAATTCCCAAAGACAGTCTCTTGGGTGAAGCCTTCCCCCCAAAGGGTGGAGGCTATTATTGTTGCAAAAGGGGTGGGGGGTCTGTCAATCCATGTTACTGGACATCACTTTGGCATGTGATGTCCAGCAACCTCATGTACTTGTGACAGTCAGGTGTCCACATACTTTTGCCCATTTGGTGTGTATATTAACTGACATCTGTCAGATTTTTAGTTGTTTTTCAACAACCGTCCCAAACCTTAAAAAGTGGAGAGGACATTTGCCCCTTCACCCACAACCATTGAGTGAGTCCCTGTATTAATTCAGTTAGTGGGTTGAGACGAGCCTCCACTGTCCATGTCCATTTTTGTCTGTTTTTATTTTTCTACATCAGTTAAACACGCCAGTTGCTCTTTACCTCGGCTGGAAATTTCATGATGAACGGACCAATAGAAACGCTCCAAAATAGCTTGGAGAAAATTCTGGTTCCATTGACTTGCATTGAAAGTGAAGACAGTTTTTGCCCTCTCCTGTAAAGCTGCCATTTTGGAGACGTTTGTTTTTTATTGGACAGCGACGATACGGTGGTAGAATGAGGGGGGACTGATTGAGGGAGGGGAGTAGACTCTAAGATCTCAGGCTGGAGTTTCGTGTGGCTTCAGTTTGAAGCTAGCTGCTTTATGGCTGTGGTGGGACTGACCGAACTGAGGAACAGGGAGCTGGTGGGAGTTGCTAAAAGTGAGAAAGGTAGAGATGTGAAATTATAGGTTGTTACAGTAGAAGGGGGAGGGGTTTAATGTGAGGTGGTTATTGTCAATCAGAAGCTGAAATGTGCTGAATTGGTTTCTATTATAAGTTCAGTAAACAATCATTGTATATTCATTGTGGAATCGTTTAGTTTGTCAGTAGTTTGTTGGTAAAATCGGGTGAAACTAGTTCCAAACATTCCTAGCGCTTATCTTTCTGGCTGGAAAGACAATCCCAACCTTTACTGAAGATCATGGGCCTATAATATATTAATTTATTAATCTCTAATATCTTCTAATATGGAAACCATGGCTCACTTATTCAACTCCAATAAGCTCAAGAGGTTTTTGTCCTCTCGGGTCGACCAGAGGAGGATGGGTTCCTCCCTCGAGCCTGGGTTCCTCTCATGGGTTCTTCCTTTTATCAAGGGAGTTTTTCTTGCCTCTGTCGCCTCTGGCTTACTCTAGGGGGGGCTTGGACCTTGATACCCTTTCCCACGTTTTTCTCACGTTATAACGTTATAAATAAATGTTGACTGACTGATTGAAGAAGCTTCAATAAGAATTGTAGACCCAGTCGTTGGGATTATGAGTGAGTGGTGCATATTTACAGCTAATAATGTATTTATTATTGTTCTCCTACATACTAGTACAGGTCAGAAGGTCTAACGCGTAGAGTGTAAACCCATTTAGAAGTGGGCTTTAATGATGAAGACCTCAATCCCACCCTAGATGTTCCCTAAAATAAACTGTTACCCCCATTGACTGAGAGAAGAACTTGGAACTCAGGCTGGAGTTCTGGGTGGCTTCAGTTCGAAGCTAGCTGCTTCGTAGCTGTGGTGGGACTCACTGAACTGAGGAACAGGGAGCTGGTGGGAATTGCTAAAAGTGAGGAAGGCAGTGATGTGAAATTATGGGGTGTTACAGTAGAAGGGGGAGGGGTTTCAGGCATGCCCCACCCCTAATTTCAGATATCCCATCACTTTCTTTTGTGGAAGAAGATACTTTGTTTCTCAGTGGAGACGACCTGAAAATCAGGACTTGTAGTACACAATATGTACACCAGAGGGAGCCTTCTCCTCAGCCAGCCGACCAATTCACGTCTTTTAATGCTGACAGATATGGATGGATGGATGGATGGATGGATGGATGGATGGATAGATGGCTCCCCTAGTGGTGCCCAGATATTACTACAGTCAATCTGACTGCACTTACTTTTGCAACCAAGAAGTGAACTCTCATAGACTGCTGGCTCGAATCTGTGAGCCTGTTGTGAGGATTTGACTGCATTCAGCCACAAGAGCATCAATGAGGATGGATGATGGAGGATTAGTTCTGGATCACACCAGCAAGTTCATGTCTACAATGCTGGGGCCTTTACCCCTCAGCCAATGACTGCAATTGGCCCTGGTCACTGTAGGCCAGTGATCTCCAAACCCTGCACAACCCTGCTCTAATAGATCTGATCCAGCCAATCAGGGAGCAGGTGTGACAAACAGGTGTGGTTGGTAGTGGACTCTAGCAGGACAGTAGCTCTCCAGGAGGAGGGGTGAAGACCACTGCCTTAGGCTCATGTATGGCTGCTCCACAGCGCCTCATACTATTGGTCAGTGTTTCTCTGTGGTGATTCTACGTGAACAATAAAGGGTTCTAGCATGCTGTAAGAACATTAATGGATCAGTCTTGTGACGGTCAGGCATATGGGCAGCTGAGTCCACTCCAACTCTCTCATATTAACTGTACAAATTACATTACATACTACAGACACATAGCCAGGCTGGAGGTTCCGCTGGATGGACGTAAAAAGGCTTTCAGTCTCGTTGACTGGCTGCAATACCAGTTTCCAACAATCCAAGTGACCCCCTTAAATCTGTTCAGAGGTGTTGAGGTTCTGGACTCTGGGGAGGTCAGTCTATTGCTCTGAGAACAGCAGCAGCTTCTTTGACTGATCTCCTTTTCTCAGTGGGGAGGTACTTGAACAGCTACACATCCTTTCAGACCTCATAGCACTGAGATGTCTTCTCATAGTTGATGGATGGACAGAAACACCTGTAGATGTTTTCAGATCTGAATCAAGACTGGAGCTTGGTGTTCTCTCTCTTTATATGGTGGGGGCATTTCTGGGGGTCTACCAGGTTGTTCTGTCTGGCTTCATTTTCAATTCTAGTTATTTGACTTTTTTCAGACCCCATAGCACTGAGGTGTCTTCTCATAGTGGATGGATGGATGGACAGAAACACCTGTAGATGTTTTCAGATCTGAATCAAGACTGGAGCTTGGTGTTCTTCTCTCTCTTTATATGGTGGGGGCATTTCTGGGGGTCTACCAGGTTGTTCTGTCTGGCTTCATTTTCAATTCTAGTTCTTTGACTTCTTTTTCTTTATGCATATATGCATATATATATATATATATATATATAAGTGAACTCTCATAGACTGTATATATGTGTATATATATATATATATACACACACACACACACATATATCTCTCTATCTAATATATATATATATGCAACTTTACAAGAGAGACCAAAAACATACTTTACTTTTAATGTAAGTCAATGGAACCAGAACGGTTTCCAAGCTGTTTTGGGGCACTCCTATTGGTCCATTTATTATGAAATATTCGCACAATGTAAACAACCATTGGTGTTCAACAGATGTAGAAAACTCAAAATTGACAAAAACTAAGATTCATGTTTTTGGACGGCAACGATATATACCTTCTATCGAATGTCTGAAGGATTATCTTCTAAAAATAAATAACTTTATCTCTGTTTTGCTTTAAAGCACATAAACAAACCTTGTATTAAAAGAGAAACAATTACGCTCATAATCAGTGTTCAGAATTTTACAGTAGGGATCAAGTAGAACAGATTACCAAAACACTAGTTTTCTTATAGTGTGCACCTGTGTCTTTAAGCCCCGCCTCATATTGTGATATGTTAAATTCCTACTACTATAACACACCACTGTATGAACAGGCCAACCCTTACAATAGCATTGCGCCCTTGTGCTGCTTGTTATTGCTGGAGTGGAGCTGAAAATTAATTACAACACTGCCATCTAGTGGTCAGAGGTTTAAACACAACAAACAATGATTCACTGTCTGCCAGGAATCTGTGTATCTATACTGTGTTTTTGAGAATCGATACAGTATCACAAAACATAATATCCTGATATTCAATATTTCGATATTTTCTTACACCCCTAAGCGATAAGATAGATAGATGGATGGATGGAGGGTAAGAAAGATATATAGAGATAGATAGATAGATAGATAGATAGATAGAGGGTAAGATAGAGGGTAAGATAGAGGGTAAGATAGAGGGTAAGATAGAGGGTAAGATAGAGGGTAAGATAGATAGAATAGACAGTAGATAATAATAGATAATTTATTGATGCCAGAGGGAAATTCAAGATTTCTCATTTTCAGAACTATCGCAGAACGTCCATAGTACATCTCACCAAGAGGCACTGAAACAGACATTAAGCACTACGGACGTCTGGTTCCCATCACCACCACTGTGAGCACATCTGACTTTAGTTTTGACTTTAGTCGAGTCACCCGCAACGACTTAGCTTGGGCTCATCGTGATAAAGAAGCTGGCCACCAGGAGCAAAGTTAAACATGGACTTCTTTATTAAAGCTCAGATCTCATACAAATTTCAGTTCTTCAGGAAACTGCATGCAGTGGCTTGGTTTTGAGGCACGATACTAAGGAGGAGGAGAAAAAAAAACAAAAAACAAAAACAAACAGAGCTTTGTTCATTTTCATACAAAAAAGAAAAGAAAAAAAATCCCAACAAAATCAAAACTGAGTTGCATAAATCAAACTGAACACCACGTCATATTGCAGTTCAACCCACTTGCGATCTGAACGTTCTCCACGTTCTCTTTCTGAGGAGACACGTAAAACGCACACGTGAAAAAGGCGGCGGAGGGAGAGAGGCTCGTTAAGAACAGGCTCGCGGTTAAGACGATGAACGAGTCCACCTTGCATTTCATGGTTTTTCTTTCTTTTTTTTAATTCTTCTTCTATTTAAACGAGAAGTTCTTCAACGAAAAAGTACAAAGACAATAAATAGCTAGGCATGTTATTCATTGTTATGACACGTAGGAATCTTATCTACATCCAAGGTGTTTGAGCTCTAGTCGCGCCCCAAACAAACCTTCTATGTATAGTCGAGGAACAGAATGAAAACAAAAACAAAACGAAAAGACCCCTGTGACCCTTACTCGGGTTCGGGCGATCTCAGAAGTTCTACAAAGCTCTACAAACTGGCGAGGGCTCCTACGGCAGCTTAGCAAAGAAGAAAGGCCTCTTCTCTGTCCCTCGCTCGAGCTTCCCCTGTCCAGAAGAGGAAGAGCGCGAAGGCCTGTACGGGTTAAAACGACGAGACGCGGTTTAATGTGCAAACAAATGTCCCGGGACACACGAAGGCATGTCCACTGGGGCAGCCAAGTAGAGGCCGTGGTCAGAAACGACCAGGATGCAGATGACGAAAGAAAAAAAAAAAAAATGGGGGTAACAGTTTATTTTAGGGAACATCTAAGGTGGGATTGAGGTCTTCATCATTAAAGCCTGCTCCTAAATAGGTTTACACTCTACACATTAGACCTTCTGACCTGTACTAGTATGTAGGAGATCAATAATAAATCACTCATAATCCCAACAACTGGGTCTAAATCTCTTATTAGAGCAGCACTGGGAACATCTGATTCCTATAAATTTCCTTAGGAAGCTTCTTGAGCTTATTAAGAGTCGAATAAGCCAGCAATGGTTTCCATACTAGAAGATATTAGAGATTAATAAGTAAATTCGTGTTTCAGGTTCTTCGCTAAAGGTTGGGATTCTCTTTCCAGCCGGAAAGATGAACGCTGGGAATGTTTGGAATTAGTTTCACCCAAACTGAACGATTCCACAATGAATATATCGTCGCTGTCCAATGAAAAACAAGCATCTCCAAAACGGCAACTTTACAGAAGAGGCCAAAAACAATCTTTACTTTCAATGCAAGTTAATGGAACCGGAATTTTTCCCAAGTGATTTTGAAGCATTTCTATTGGTCCACTCATCATGAAACGTTTACACAATGTAACCGGCAGCTGTCGTGTTCAAACGATGTAGAAAACTCAAAATCGACAAAAATGGAGATCAAAAATGCATCTCCCGCAAGCTCCCTGTTCCCTTTAGTTCTTTCAGTCCCACCACAGCTATGGAGCGGCTATCTCCAAACTGAAGCCACCCAGAACTCCAGCCTGAGTTCTCAGAGTCTTCTCCCCTCCCTCAATCTGCCCTCAGTCTACCACCGTATCATCGCTGCCCAACGAAAAACAAGTGTTTCCAAAATGGTACTTTTACAGGAGAGGCCAAAAACTGTCTTCACTTTCAATGCGAGCCAATGGAACCAGAATTTTCTCCTATCTATTTTGGAGCGTTTCCATTGGTCCATTCATCGTGAAATTTCCGGAGGATAAAAAGAACAGCAGTCAAGTTCCAACGACAGAAAAATAAAAATCTTTGTTTTTCTTTGGACAGCGACGACAGCTTCTAAAACTACTCTGGAGTGTTTCTATTGGTCCGTCTATCATAACATTTCCCCACCACATAAACAGCAGCTGCTGCGTTCAGATGATGTAGGAAGATGAACACATATTGTTCTTTGGACAGCGATGGTGTGTACCGTGTGTTAAACTCTTAGCAGCTCTAATGCAAGAACCTCACCAAATCACCTACCTCGCTACCTCGAACCTTCAGGAATCAGATGCTGCTAATCACTGACTGAGAAGATGGGGATTCTGATGATACTGATTCAGGCTATGTATGTTTGCATATTACTGCTAATAATATCACTTACTAGCAACATTCATATAACAGACCCTCCATTACAACAAGTCACAAAAGACCTCCTATTCCAATCTGAGAAGCAAGCTTGTTCTTCTTTACACTGTGGGCCAATTTCAAGGTGAACGAACCAAAACAAACGTCCCAAAATGATCATTAAAAGTATATTCTTATTGATTTCCAAAGATACAAAGCTTTGTTCCCATGGTAGCTAAATAACTAGACTAATAACGAGTGAATAAACCACTTAGAAGCACATGCTTTGGGCCCACTGACAAAAAGAACCCCAGACCTTCACCCCTCAGTGTGTTCCCTCAAATAAAAAGACCTCCCTGAAAAAGAAAAGCATGACATACGCACATATACACTATATTCACGTTCTCTATTCAATGTCTCGTCATCAAACTCCTTAAAAAGCAAACAAGAAAAAAAAAAATATATATATATGCAGCACGCGTTAGTTTGCCCTCCGCTGTGGGAGTATCAGTAAGTCTGGATAAACAAGTCCCTGAAAAACAAACGTAAAGAAAGAAGAAATGATGAGAAAAGACAAAGAACCAGGCACGAAGTCCAGGAAGCTTCCGCCTCTCCGCGAAGCTCCTTCACAGCAGAACGTTTCTGTTCAACTAGTCATGGTTCTCTAGAGCGCGAGAATGGCATGACTGAGTGAAGGGAGTGGGTGGGTGGGGGGTGGAAGGGGGGTATATAACATATACATATATATATATATATATATATATGCTAACCCCTCGGCCTCAAATCATCGACTATATTTGGCAAATATAGGAAAAAAAGTAATAATAATATTAATTAATACACACCGATTGGTCACATCAACGGGTGAATGAGCTACTACTGCCCGCAGCTATCTTCATAATAAATACCGCCGGACGCTTCAGAGGGAAACTCTAAACGATTCACGAAGCCAGCGGTCGTGAGGAGAGTTAAAGCAGCGGTGCTAAAAAAAAAAATCTAATCGACCGCCCGTCCACGAGCTGCGCGCCCCCCTGGCCGTGACGGCCCGCCCGTCCGGAAACCTGACCTTCTGCCGTTTTAGCGTTTGCGGAAAAGTAACAACCTGTCACGACACGGAGGACTGAATACCTGAAATAAACTAACGAGTTGTACCATCATTAGAAATCAATGATGAGCTGTTCATTCAGAAATAACAGTAATAGTAATAATAATAATAGTAATATTTATAATAATAATAATAATAAAAGCCCCAGAAAATGAGGCAGTGTTGAAGTAGCGGCGTCGGGTGTGTGCTAATCACAGTACTGCCTGCCATCGTAGGGAATGTTGTGTTCTCTGGTTGTGGGGTGGGTGGAGGTTGGGGAGTGTGGCAACACCGGTATAGTGGGATATATGGGGTTGGGGGGGGGAGGGAGGAACAGAGAGAGAGAGACAGAGAGAGAGAGAGAGAGAGAGAGAGGAAAAAAAAAAAAAAAAAAAGGCGGGGTTGGGGCGGCTCCAGTCCACCGCTCCGCTCTCTACTCCCACTCTGTGGTTCCCGGAGGTTTGGATGTGAGGTCGTACATCACCCTGGAGATGCCTGGGATCTTCTTAATCTCGCTGACCATCTTCAGCACCACCTGCAGGCAGATTAAAGCAACAGACGTTCAAAAATAGATCAACCCTGGTGGACGAACCCATCATCACAGAAACACTGTTTGATGCCCACACATGCAAAGAAGCCTGATGAAGTTACTGGGGTCGAGTTGTTTTTAAATACTAGGGCTGGGTTTCGCCACTGACTTACCGGATCGATTCGATCCCGATTCACAAGGTCCCAATTCAATTCAATTTCTGATTCGATTCAATATCGATTTATTTAGGGATATTTCAGTTACAATAATATGTTTTGTTTGAATATGAAAAGAGATTTTCAGAGAACTAATGTGGTAAATGTACAAGGAACACTTAACCTACCATTACTAAAAACATTAGTGTTTATATGTTTATATACCGTCATGATTCCTGAATCCAAAATGTAGCCAGACATCTGCTTTCAAGTTCTGGGGTGCCTTCACTTGTGCTCCAGCCATGCTTAACTGATGTGCGCCCCCAGCCAGATTTTAAAATTAATTTTAAAGGCCGTTCTCGGGTTTATACAAATCGATATCGGATTATTCAAATGAAGATTGATTTGAATCGAAAAATCGATTTTTTAAACACACCCCTAGTGCTTACGTGGATGCTAACACTGTATGGCTTAGTTATCTAGTTATCTATTAAAAGTCACTAATGTACTAATGTACATCACAAGGCTAAAAGCAGCAGCAGCAGCAGCAGCAGCAGGAGGCCTGAGCTGAGCTGAGCTATATGAAGATGTAAAGCGATCTCGGCGATGACTGAGAAGTAACCTGATGAACCTGGTGCTTACAAAGTGATAACACTGAGAACCAGAGAGGACTGATTTACCTCTAAACAGCTTGTTAAGTAATATTAAACAGTATGTGTTATCATGGGGGCATTAAGGTAAAGGTGGAGTAAATTCCTCAACGTCTGTGCCGCAGTTTTCTCAAAGCATGATCCCATTTTCAGTATTTTCCATATAGACTATGTATCCCAATTACAGATGGACCGATCAGTGTTTTTGAAGCCGATTCCGATCGCCAATCACCTTTCAGTGCGATCGGCCAATAGCCGATACCGATCGAGGGCGGGGCTATATGCCACGGCAGGGCTACATGTAGTTATTAGAGTAAGCAAGTCATGAAACATGGTCTAAACTGGTTTATTACCATTTTTAACGAGCTCATATGAAACAGTATAATATTTGTAACTAAATTAGAAGTTGGTCTAAATTAGAAGTTGGTCTAAATTAGAAGTTGGTCTAAATTAGAAGTTGGTCTAAATTAGAAGTTGGTCTATGTGGGAGTAAACCGCTTGATAAGCTCCAGAAGAGCCACATCTGAAAAGTATCTCTACTAGGAACAGCAGAGCGTGGATCCAGGTGGAACATTAAGCAGCAGAATGAACGTCTTCTACAGCCGAGAAGAGCTGCTTATCTAGAACTATAAACTCAATCACTCTGGCTGTGGTTCTTTAGCTCTCTGGCTGTTTCTGCTGCTGTTCTGTTCGTACCGGTCAGATCTGGTCTGTATGGTGTTCTGGGTTGTTTGTTTTGTGTTAGCTGTGTGTGTAGCTCTGCTGTTTGCTGATACTCACTGTATTCAGCTGTGTGGTGTCTCTGAAGTGCTGTATCAGATTAGTGTTAAATGTCTTTGTCTTGGTTCCCTGTGAGAAACGCTGAGTTTACTAATTTTACAGATGCTATAAACGGCCCTGGATGAGTTTGAGTCCGTTAGACGGACGATGTTTTCTATCAGCACATGTGGTGAACGCTTAAACTGTTCTTGTAAGGCCGCTGCTTTAGTCTGTCTGATGAAAATGAAACAGTATGTGTTTCCACCTAGTGGTTCAGATAGGAATTGCAGGGCCCTGCCCGTGTGAACCTACGTGTGCTTTAAAGCTCCCGCAGTATCGAGCCTTAACTATCTACACTGGACGATTGAGAAACGGTTAGCAATGCGTAGTCAAGTGACTCTACTGAAAGAAACATGTTAAAGACTCGTTTATGCTCAACATTAAATACGGATACGCACAGAGCCTTCTGTCCGTACTCTGCGTTCATTTCGCACCGCTGGAGACCGCGGGGGCAGTGCAAGACGCGACCACTTCCATACGGACACGACAAAGAAGAAACGGTGGGACTTTCTGAAGAGAGGTTCTGTAGGTTTATTAGAAATTCTCCGAAGTACCATCATAATCGATTACGTCGATGCGTCGCCCCAGCCCTAGTGTGCAGTGTTATATTTATATTGTTATCATGGGGGCATTAAGGTAAAGGTGGAGTAAATTCCTCAACGTCTGTGCCACAGTTTTCCCAAAGCATGATCACTGAGGCCCATTTTCAGTATTTCCCATATAGACTATGTATCTCAATAAATAATGTAGGTTAAACTGTTTGCTGGGTTACTTAGTACTGCATTATTAAACTTTGTTATTAAGATTGTTATTAAATAACTTTGGGAAGATCTTAAAGTTGGTTTCAGCTGCATTTAAGAAGCGTGGGGGTCCGGGTGGTACATTTCTTAAATACTAATGTTTTAATTATTTTGCAGAAGCAGGCACAAACGAAAGTCTGGATTTTGTTTGCGTTCGTCTTCATTAATAATTGCATTGATCATATAGTTTGCATGATGCTTGTTTGTGTTTATAAGCTTCTAGTAGCTCAGACGTTAAGACCTTACTGCAGGGTACTGTTCATAAGGCTACATAACACCCCTACTAGTTTGCCGTGACAACTGACACAATCCTATATTAACGTTTAATAATTAATTTTCCAAAATTCATCAGTCGCCAAATTCCAATTTAAAGTTAGCCAAAGTAGCCTTTATGACAGGTGATGCCTAATGGAATAAGCCTTTATAAACACTTATGTAGTCATTTAAGCAAGGTGCCATGACAAATTTAAGTGGGTGTCATGTCGCACAACAGATAAAACCATTGTGTTGTGATTAACGTTGTGAACTCAAATATTTCACCAATAAGAAATAACCGCTGTTCATTATATAGCTGGGAATAACAGCTTCGATCACTGATCTCCTAGAAATATACACTATGCTGCCAAAAGTATGTCACACACACATATATGAACTTGAGTGGCATCTCATTCTAAATCTATAGAGTTTAATATGATGTCGGTCCAACCTTAGCAGCTATAACAGCTTCAGCTCCTCTGCGAAGGCTCTCCACACGGTTTAGGAGAGTGTTTATGGGAATGTTTGACCGTTCTTCCAGAAGAGCATTTGTGAGGTCAGACACTAATGTTGGATAAGAAGGCCTGGCTCACAGTCTCCGCTCTAATTCATCCCAAAGGTGTTCTATCAGATCGAGGTCAGGACTCTGTGCAGGCCAGTCAAGTTCTTCCTCACCAAACTCGCTTCTCCATGTCTTTATGGAGCTTGGGAAGGAAGGGGCCGTCCACAAACTGTTCTCACAAAGTTGGGAGCATGAAATTGTCACAAGTCTCCTGGTCTGCTGAAGCATTAAGAGTTCCTTCCATTGGAACTAAAGAGGCCAAGCCCAACTCATGAAAAACAACCCCTCACCATAATCCCCTCTCCTGGCAACCACCAAACCCAGACTCGTCCACTGGATTGCCAGATGGAGAAGCATGATTCATCAGTCCAGAGAACACGTCCCCACTGATCTAGAGTCTAGTGGCGGCGTGCTTTACACCACTGCATCCAACACTTTGCATTGCGCTTAGTGATGTAAGGCTTGGATGCATATATCCCACATGGTAACCCATTCCATGAAGCTCTTTACGCAAATGTTCTTGAGCTGATCTAAAGGCCACATAAAGTTTGGAGGTCTGTAGTGATTGACTCTGCAGAAAGTTGGTGACCTCTGTGTACTCTGCTGACCCCGCTCTGTCATTGTACGTGGCGACCACTTGGTGGTTGAGTTGCTGTCGTTCCCAATCACTTCCACTTTGTTAGAACACCACTGACAGTCCACTGAGGAATATTTAGTAGTGAGGAAACTTCACCACTGGACTTGTTGCACAGGTGGCGTCCTATCACGGTACCACGCTGGAGTTCACTGAGCTCCTGAGAGCGACCCACTCTTTACTAATGTGTATAGAAGCAGTCTGCATGACTAGGTGCTTGGCTTTATACACCTGTGACCATGAAAGTGATTGGAACACCTGAATTCACTTATTTACTTACTTTTGGCAATATAGTGTAATTTAGTGTACACCAACTAAATGTTTGTTTGGTCTGCTCTCACTTAAGACCCTACAATCCTAAAAGAACAACAGAAAAACACAACGCTTCATATGGAGAGATGCCCACCTCCTCAGGGATGTGGTTATCAGGCGTGGCGGGGATGCCGGTCATAAAGTCACTGGTGATGAAGGTTCTGATGACGACGGAACGCCTGCAGGAGGGCTGCTTCTGCAGCGGGTCGCGGTCGAAATGCAGAGGCACCAGAATGACAGGCATCTGACTGATCTTACTTGAGTAGCCTGAAAAGAGAGGACAACATTATAGTGTTTTGTTTGAGAAAGTACAGCTTTAAACACTTTGCTGAAGGTCTCAAACTTGGTCACCCATTGAACTTTGTTCAAGTCCAGACAGTCATTAGAGATAAATTAGACTTGACCTTTAAGCAGAAGGTCACTTCCAATGTTTACACCAACATTCCCACATACTGCAGCTCTTACCAGACTCCCTCAGGATGGAGTGGGCTACAAAGTCCGCCTGTCTGAGTGTGCTCAGCACGCCTGTGGTCAGGAAAGTGGGCGTGATGTCAGTGGGTGGCTCCTTTACGTGTGAACCGAAGACGTATACAACTCTAGGGGAAAAAAAATAAAGGAGGGGGGGGGTCAGCAAATGTGACTCTCTTCATGGTCGTACGGTCCAACTCTATGGAACACTGTTCAAAAGTCCCTGGACAGAAGGTGCAGTAGGCGTGTATTTGGTTACCTGTTAATGGAATGGCAGATGCGAGGGATGAGTCTGGCGAGGAACATGAGAGACTCCCAGTGAGGAGCTTCTTTACTTGTCAGCCCGCACACGTAGCTATATGACCGGGAGTCGCCCTGCACGGAAACAAGAAATAGAGACGAGAATGAACTGCAATGGTACACTTTACAGAAGATGCTCCCGCTGCTTTTAAGTTGTATGTCTGGCTGCATTTTGGGTTCCCGGTGGAAACAATAACCAGAGCGCCAGACCAGACACGAACCATACACAAACACTTACAGCGCCACCACGGCTCTCAACTGATGCCCTCTACGTGGAAAGGAAAGGACAGACAACACTTACAAACACCTTAGGACCTTAACTTCCACAGTCAAGCGCTAGAGCCACAACAATAACGAGAGACACTGGCATTTTCATTGCAGCTGATATGAGACCGTTTCCTGCAGTGGAGAATACAAGGGTCAAAGACTCATCCACACTTCGGAACCAAAATACACCAACACGCTCGCGTTTTGCTCACACGGTGGTCCTGAATCTTTACAAAGAGACCAAGGCTCGGACTAAACAAACTCTAAAAGAGACCGAAAGCATCTGCATAACAACCGAGGTCTGGACATCTAGAGGTACGCTGCGCTATATCCCAATTACGAAACAAATTAGTTTCAAGAGCTTCGTTTTTTGACTTTGTCAAATAGACATATTTAAGTTTTCCTAAAAAAAAAAAAAAAAAAAAAAAAAAAACTCATCTCGTTCTCGTGAACTCAATATCGTGTCTCGTCACACAGCATAACAGAACTACATGGTGGAGCTAACATCCAGAGCGACTGACGGGTTGGGAGACTCAGTAAGGTCCTGGTAGGCTTTCATAGGTATCTGGAGCCATGCTGACTGCAGTGCATCCCACAGCTGCTGGGGAAGGATCCATAGAGCCAACACAGATGCTCCCATAGATGCTCAATTGGGTTCAAGTCTGGAGAATTCAGGGTCAGCTCTTCCAACCTTCCAGTCTTTGCTGAAAGGTCCCATGTGGCCCAGGGAAGACAATCATGTATAAGTGATCTGCAAGGATGGATTCAGACCCAAATTGGTTGAGTGGGTCCAGAGAATGCCACCAAAAAACATTCCCCACACCTACGCAGTGCCATCATCCAAAGTAGAAAACGGTCTAAATAATGTGGCCCGACTGTGTAGGTTGAAAAGCCTAAACCGATCCACGCTCTGACAGACAGTGCCCTCTTTGTACACCCTGAAGAGTGCTCCATTCTTATTTCCTGTGGCCCTTTCCACTGTTTACCACCGCAAGCGTATTTCAGACCTGTGGGAAACACAGACAGGATGTGTAACATTTTAATACACATAAAACTCCACTGATGACCTGCTTGTAACTCAGTAGTGAATGATTCAGTTCTCTGTCCCAGAGCCTAGACTCTGAGCAGTAGGGTAAATTTAGCAGCATGTGGTCCCGGGACAGGAAGTCTGGGGAAAGATCACCCAGCCCTGTTCTAGTGGCTCAGAGCAGCGGCTGGAGGAGTAAACAGAACTTTTCATTTGAAACTCACAATGTTACAGAGAACCACAAGCCAGCACGTGTATACTTAATATGACGACAGAGACCCGAGTAGGAAGCATGTTTATGTGAAGTGTGGTGAGACATGTGGTGCTAATACATCACATATAGGTTCTGAACAGAGCTGGGTATGATTAGTGCACAACATTAAAATCTAATTCTGCACCTCTTAATATCTTAAGACCTGAAATGAAGAAGAATAAAGTCAACTTCAACATAATTTAGCACACAAGACCTTAAATATGGCAGCTGTTGATGTGGTTATGCTTCATGTTTCATTCAGTTACACTGAACACCAAGCGTTCATAAGACGGCAGCAGTCTTCACACCTTCTCCTGTACCAAAAGTGGTATGAGTGGTAATGAGTAGGAGGTGCTGGATGGGGGTGTGTATATATGTGTATATACCAGTGGGGAACCGTCATGGCCCTCTACGCCCTTTCAGAGGGCCTAAAATAATAATATATATATATATATATATATATATATATATATATATATATATTTTTTTTTTTTTTTTTTTTTTTTTTTTTTTTGTTATCTACATACAGTTTGACAATCAACATATAAACAATTATAAAAGTATAGGCAAATAAATTATTCAAACGTGTTAATTCAATCTGTGTTGGAGCGTGAGGGGTTAAGTGGAAGCCTGTAAGTCTGTGTCTTCCCCTATAAGGACAGTGATGCCTCCACAGAATGTTGGTGATCCCGTTGTTCATGTACAGAGGGGGCCAGGCAACTGACCAATCATACCTTCCCTCTAAGTTAATAAGCTTAATATCTTTCACCTCGTGTTTTTGCTCGCTGGAGTTTTGACATTAATGTGAAGCTGCTCGGGCGCGTCGTCTACATGTTCCTCTGAAGCGCAGACGGAGCTGTGTGATGTTCGGTTAGTTAAAAGGAGGAACCTTATTTTGCTTAAGAAGTTAGTAGAGAGAGAGAGAGAGAGAGAGAGAGAGAGAGAGAGAGAGAGAGAGAGAGAGAGAGAGAGAGAGAGAGAGAGAGAGAGAGAGAGAGAGAGAGAGAGAGAGAGAGAGAGAGAGAGAGAGAGAGAGAGAGAGAGAGAGAGAGAGAGAGAGAGAGAGAGAGAGAGAGAGAGAGAGAGAATTGTGGAAAATTCCCAAATCTAAGGAATTCAATTTTTGAGACCCTGAAGGTCTCACATTCCCATAACACTGATTAAATACATTAGGTCTGTAGCTGATGATAATAACTGAATATTTTATTGTAATCTAAAGGATCTGATCTTGCTTCTTCACTGCTGATAGTCAGTAGCTCCCACCAGACAACAGATACAGCTCACGCTCAAATAAACAAACTTCTGCTTCAAATGTATGAGCAGACTGCTGGACACTCGAGCTGACTGTCAACAGAACCGTTGCCTGGCAGCTCCACAGTACTTCCAAAATACAGCCTGAACACAGCACAGATGCTAAAACATCAATTCAGCAAGACAAATATTAGGAGAGAGAGAGAGAGAGAGAGAGAGAGGATGAGGGAGAGAGAGGGTGGAGTGAGAGAACAAGTGTGTGTGAGAAGGAGTTTGTAGTTTGTATGTGAGAAAGAGTGAGGGGGAGAAAGAGGGAGAGGGAGGGTGAAAGCGAGAGAGAAAGAGAGAGGAGGAGAGGAAGAGGGAGATCTAAAAAGGAAAGAGGGAGGGAGAGGTAGGAGAGAGAGAGGAGGAGAGAGGGAGGTGCAGGGAGAGAGGAGGAGAGGGAACGAGAGGTGGGGGGAGCAATGTATACAGACACTAACTGAAACAGACTGCCAACGCTGCGTCACAATGTCTGGTTACGGAGAGAGAGAGAGAGAGAGAGAGAGAGAGAGAGAGAGAGCGAGGGACAGGGAGGAAGGAGGGAGGGAGAGGTAGGAGAGGGAGGAGCTCGAGAGAGAGGAGGAGAGGAGGAGAGAGAGTGAGAGAGAGAGAGAGAGAGAGAGAGAGAGAGAGAGGAGAGGTAGCAGAGAGAGGAGGAGAGGTAGCAGAGATGAGAGAGATCGAGAGAGAGAGAGAGAGAGAGAGAGAGAGAGAGAGAGAGAGAGAGAGAGACAGAGAGGGAGAAAGAGACAGAGAGGTAGCAGAGAGAGGAGAAGGGGTAGCAGAGAGAAGAGGAGAGAGAGAGTGAGAGTAAGAGAGAGAGAAAGAGAGAGAGAGGAAGGAGGGAGGAAGAGGTAGGAGAGAGAACAAGAGAGGGGGAGGGAGAGAGAACAAGAGAGGGGGAGAGAGAGAAGGAGAGGAGGAGAGCAATGTACACAGACACTGAGTGAAATAGACTGCCAACACTGCGTCACAACGTCTGGTTAACCACAGCGCTGAGGCGGCGGAGTGAAACACAGAAGTCTGGAAAACGAATAGAGCCGCTCTACAGAAACCAGTTAGAATAAAAGAGACTAAGAGCTCCTCCCTCCAGACACAGCAGCCAGTGAACCACACTTACACACCACACACGCAAAACTAACCTTAACACGAACAACTGAATACAACTCCACTCCGATCAGTCCAACCTGAACCACAGCTAAAACATGAAGACCCGTGTAGGACTGGAGGACTAGCGCTCTAGGAGGCTCACCTGGACGCCCACAGTCTTGATTGGCAGCAGGAAGGCATTTAGTGAATGAAGGCTGGTGATCTGCATCAGTTTCTCCTCCTCCTCGTCTGATATGCACGACTTCACTCTCTGCAGCAGCGTGTGTGGCTGAACAGGGACAACAAGGTTTATCTACACATCAAGCACTTCAAATTCAATCAGACTCAAATTCACGTCAGTGTAGCTAGTAGGTAGTAATGCCCCCCCCCCGAATCTAAAACGTTTGGCTGGTAGTGTATCTAAAACGTTTGACTGGTAGTGTATCTAAAACGTTTGACTGGTAGTGTATCTAAAACGTTTGACTGGTAGTGTATCTAAAACGTTTGACTGGTAGTGTATCTAAAACGTTTGGCTGGTAGTGTATCTAAAACGTTTGACTGGTAGTGTACTAAAACGTTTGTCTGGTAGTGTATCTAAAACGTTTGACTGGTAGTGTATCTAAAACGTTTGACTGGTAGTGAACTAAAACGTTTGTCTGGTAGTGTATCTAAAACGTTTGACTGGTAGTGTACTAAAACGTTTGTCTGGTAGTGTATCTAAAACGTTTGACTGGTAGTGTACTAAAACGTTTGGCTGGTAGTGTATCTAAAACGTTTGACTGGTAGTGTACTAAAACGTTTGGCTGGTAGTGTATCTAAAACGTTTATCTGGTAGTGTATCTAAAACGTTTATCTGGTAGTGTATCTAAAACGTTTGGCTGGTAGTGTATCTAAAACGTTTGGCTGGTAGTGTATCTAAAACGTTTGTCTGGTAGTGTATCTAAAACGTTTGGCTGGTAGTGTACTAAAACGTTTGACTGGTAGTGTACTAAAACGTTTGGCTGGTAGTGTATCTAAAACGTTTGACTGGTAGTGTACTAAAACGTTTATCTGGTAGTGTATCTAAAACGTTTGACTGGTAGTGTACTAAAACGTTTGACTGGTAGTGTACTAAAACGTTTATCTGGTAGTGTATCTAAAACGTTTGACTGGTAGTGTACTAAAACGTTTGGCTGGTAGTGTATCTAAAACGTTTGACTGGTAGTGTATCTAAAACGTTTGACTGGAAGTGTACTAAAACGTTTGACTGGTAGTGTACTAAAACGTTTGACTGGTAGTGTACTAAAACGTTTATCTGGTAGTGTATCTAAAACGTTTGACTGGTAGTGTATCTAAAACGTTTGACTGGAAGTGTACTAAAACGTTTGACTGGTAGTGTACTAAAACGTTTGACTGGTAGTGTACTAAAACGTTTATCTGGTAGTGTACTAAAACGTTTGGCTGGTAGTGTACTAAAACGTTTGACTGGTAATGTACTAAAACGTTTGACTGGTAGTGTACTAAAACGTTTGGCTGGTAATGTACTAAAACGTTTGGCTGGTAGTGTATCTAAAACGTTTGACTGGTAGTGTATCTAAAACGTTTGACTGGTAATGTACTAAAACGTTTGGCTGGTAGTGTACTAAAACGTTTGACTGGTAGTGTATCTAAAACGTTTGACTGGTAGTGTATCTAAAACGTTTGACTGGTAGTGTACTAAAACGTTTGACTGGTAGTGTATCTAAAACGTTTGGCTGGTAGTGTATCTAAAGCGTTTGGCTGGTAGTGTATCTAAAGCGTTTGGCTGGTAATGTACTAAAACGTTTGGCTGGTAGTGTACTAAAACGTTTGACTGGTAGTGTATCTAAAACGTTTGGCTGGTAGTGTACTAAAACGTTTGGCTGGTAGTGTATCTAAAACGTTTGACTGGTAGTGTACTAAAACGTTTGACTGGTAGTGTATCTAAAACGTTTGACTGGTAGTGTATCTAAAACGTTTGACTGGTAGTGTATCTAAAACGTTTGACTGGTAGTGATCTAAAACGTTTGGCTGGTAGTGTACTAAAACGTTTGGCTGGTAGTGTACTAAAACGTTTGACTGGTAGTGTACTAAAACGTTTGACTGGTAGTGTATCTAAAACGTTTGACTGGTAGTGTACTAAAACGTTTGACTGGTAGTGATATAAAACGTTTGGCTGGTAGTGTATCTAAAACGTTTGACTGGTAATGTATCTAAAACGTTTGACTGGTAGTGTGCTAAAACGTTTGACTGGTAGTGTATCTAAAACGTTTGACTGGTAGTGATCTAAAACGTTTGACTGGTAGTGTACTAAAACGTTTGGCTGGTAGTGTATCTAAAACGTTTGACTGGTAATGTATCTAAAACGTTTGACTGGTAGTGATCTAAAACGTTTGACTGGTAGTGTATCTAAAACGTTTGACTGGTAGTGTATATAAAACGTTTGACTGGTAGTGTACTAAAACGTTTGACTGGTAGTGATCTAAAACGTTTGGCTGGTAGTGTATCTAAAACGTTTGACTGGTAATGTATCTAAAACGTTTGACTGGTAGTGTATCTAAAACGTTTGACTGGTAGTGATCTAAAACGTTTGACTGGTAGTGTCTGGCTTTGTTACTATGCTTGCTATGGTTAGGTTAGTTCACAGTTTGCTCTGCAGCCTACCTTTTTAACACTGGCGGAGAAATCTGTGATGATTTTCAGGATGTTGTTGGTCTCAGCGAAGTCTTTGCAGACATATGGTTCATCAGCACAGATGACTCTAATGGCCAAACCTGGACCTGCAATGCACAGAAACAGAGTCAGAGCACTGACGTCTTGGGGTGAATATAAACACTAGAAATCATAGAAATCATACCATATTTATTTATAGTTATATATGTGCCCACTGTGTTTTCAGATTAGCTGCGTCTGTTTCTCTCAGCCTGTTTAAAAGACACTAGCTAGCAGAAGCCCTTCAGACCGGCCGTCTGTGTGGGTCTGCAAGGCTCTGTCCTTTACTCACCAGGGAAAGGATGTCGGGAGACGATCTCCTCGGGGAGCCCCAGCTCTCGGCCCAGCGCCCGCACCTCATCCTTGTGGAAGTCTTTCAGCGGCTCGATTACTTTGCCCTGGCGGCCAAGATGGAAAGAGAAGTCACATCGCTGGGCGGGAGTAAACTAACAACACTGCTGTTTTCCCCACAGACTGAGCTGATTTTAACACAAGAGACACATTAAGATACTCCTCATGTCGGAGAGGTCAGTAGAAAAATGTACAAACATCAGAATTTCAGCACAAATAACAAAAGATAAAAGCAACAATAAGATAAACCGATCTTTAACTGCCTGCAAATCATGTATTCCACGCTGAAGCTCAATGGGATCTATTGGTTGCTGTATGTTTTTAACATGTATTCAGGTTTTATTTTTAAATGCAATTATTCTAGTAACCCCAAATTCCCAAACGTGTAATTATGTGTAAATACAATTTTAAAAGTTCTTGACTTTTTATTATTTATATTGTATATACTGTACTGGTTATTTAGCCATAGTTTGTACTAGAGATGGAAGGATCGATCGGCTATGTATCGGTATCGGGCGATTTTTAATGAAAATATGTGATCGGCCAATATTTCTCCAATTTAAAGCCAATCCCGAGAGCCGATCGATGGCGTTAAACAAATGAGCCTAATTTCTGTATTTCCAGCTAGTGTTTCATCCAGGAAGAGGAGCCCTCCAGCCCACTCCCTGCAATTACTATCTGAACCACTAGGTGGAAATATACGCCCTTTCATTTTCCACAGACTGACAAGCAGCAGCGTCGCAAGAAAAGCATGCGCTGATAGAAAGCATGTCGTCCGTCTGGCAGTGTTTACCGTATGTGACTCAGACTTTTTTAAAATGTTTAAAATCAAAGTGTTTTGTGGGGAACCAAGACAAAGACATTTAACACTATTAATCTGATACAGCACTGCATGCAGCTGAATACAGTGAGTATCAGTAAACAGCAGAGCTAGCACACACAGCTAGCACAAAACAAACAACCCAGAACACCATACAGACCAGATCTGACCGGTACAAACAGAACAGCAGCAACAATTCAAGATCTACATTTAATGATGGTTTAAAATAACAGTCTGCGTCTAATGACTGCTGGTTTTACTGCATTTACTTAATTAGCTTTTTTTGTTTTAAATTAAGGGTCTAAATGTAATGACTGCAGTATTTGGGATATTTGTTTACATTACTTTGTTTATTTACTGTTACTTTAGTTAAAAATATTATACTGTTTCACATAAGCTTGTTAAAAATGGTAATAAACCAGTTAAGTTTTTAAAGCTCCAGCAGCACTGCTGTATCTGATCCACTCACACCACCACCACGTCAGTGCCAATGCCGTGCCGAGAATGATCCACCTGCCTAATAGCACCTGCTCTGTGGTGGTCCTGTGGGGCTCTACAGATGAACTACAGTCTGTAAGTGTAGCTCCTATATGGTCAGTGGAGCTGATCTAATGAACAGTGTGTGTAGATACAAGCAGGTAGTTATACCGTTATGGCTGATGAATGTATATACTCTTTTGTTTTAGTCGCGGCGTGTAATGTGCATGTGCACTACTAACTACTAACACTGTTTTATTAGAAGCTGTACAGGAGCACTGCTGGCTGGCGCCCGGCTGGTCGTACCTCGTCTCTGAGTTTGCGGATGAGCTCTGTGTCGTTGTGGTGTGTTTTGATGACCTCGGCTTTGCCGCTGGCCAGGTGGGAGGCGCTCTCGATCAGGTCCGGTCTGAGCGTCCCCTGTGCCAGATACACCTCCTCTGGCTTCAGGTTCATCTCCCCAATCACCTCGTTCGCCACCTGCACGACACAGCACAGCAGCACACGAGTCACACACAGGAAGAACGTGAACGCTTTACTCGTCTTAAACACGGTAACCGGAGTCTTTCCCACCCAAAGCAATCAGAAAGAGAGGAATTACAGTCAATGGACTCTAAAGGGTAGCAAGAATATCTTCACAGTTGTACACACACACACACACACACACACACACACACACACACATATATATATAGAGAGAGAGGGGTCAGTACAGTGGTGTAGTGGTTAGTATGGTGGTGTAGTGGTTAGTATGGTGGTGTAGTGGTTAGTACGGTGGTGTAGTGGTTAGTACGGTGGTGTAGTGGTTCATACGGTGGTGTAGTGGTTAGTATGGTGGTGTAGTGGTTAGTACGGTGGAGCAGTGGTTAGCACAATGGTGTAGTGGTTAGTACGGTGGTGTAGTGGTTAGTACGGTGGTGTAGTGGTTAGTACGGTGGTGTAGTGGTTAGTATGGTGGTGTAGTGGTTAGTACGGTGGTGTAGTGGTTAGTATGGTGGTGTAGTGGTTAGTATGGTGGTGTAGTGGTTCGTACGGTGGTGTAGTGGATAGTATGGTGGTGTAGTGGTTAGTATGGTGGTGTAGTGGTTCGTACGGTGGTGTAGTGGTTAGTACGGTGGTGTAGTGGTTAGTACGGTGGTGTAGTGGTTCATACGGTGGTGTAGTGGTTAGTATGGTGGTGTAGTGGTTAGTACGGTGGAGCAGTGGTTAGCACAATGGTGTAGTGGTTAGTACGGTGGTGTAGTGGTTAGTACGGTGGTGTAGTGGTTAGTACGGTGGTGTAGTGGTTAGTACGGTGGTGTAGTGGTTAGTATGGTGGTGTAGTGGTTAGTACGGTGTGTAGTGGTTAGTATGGTGGTGTAGTGGTTAGTATGGTGGTGTAGTGGTTCGTACGGTGGTGTAGTGGATAGTATGGTGGTGTAGTGGTTAGTATGGTGGGTGTAGTGGTTCGTACGGTGGTGTAGTGGTTAGTACGGTGGTGTAGTGGTTAGTACGGTGGTGTAGTGGTTAGTACGGTGGTGTAGTGGTTAGTATGGTGGTGTAGTGGTTAGTACGGTGGTGTAGTGGTTAGTAAAGTGGTGTAGTGGTTAGTACGGTGGTGTAGTGGTTAGTAAAGTGGTGTAGTGGTTAGTAAAGTGGTGTAGTGGTTCGTACGGTGGTGTAGTGGTTAGTACGGTGGTGTAGTGGTTAGTACGGTGGTGTAGTGGTTAGTACGGTGGTGTAGTGGTTAGTACGGTGGTGTAGTGGTTAGTAAAGTGGTGTAGTGGTTAGTACGGTGGTGTGGTGGTTAGTACGGTGGTGTAGTGGTTAGTAAAGTGGTGTAGTGGTTAGTAAAGTGGTGTAGTGGTTAGTATGGTGGTGTAGTGGTTAGTATGGTGGTGTAGTGGTTAGTACGGTGGTGTAGTGGTTAGTAAAGTGGTGTAGTGGTTAGTACGGTGGTGTAGTGGTTAGTACGGTGGTGTAGTGGTTAGCACGGTGGTGTGGTGGTTAGTACGGTGGTGTGGTGGTTAGTACGGTGGTGTGGTGGTTAGTACGGTGGTGTGGTGGTTAGTACGGTGGTGTAGTGGTTAGTATGGTGGTGTAGTGGTTAGTATGGTGGTGTAGTGGTTAGTACGGTGGTGTAGTGGTTAGTTTGGTGGTGTAGTGGTTAGTACGGTGGTGTAGTGGTTAGTTTGGTGGTGTAGTGGTTAGTACGGTGGTGTAGTGGTTAGTATGGTGATGTAGTGGTTAGTACGGTGGTGTAGTGGTTAGTATGGTGGTGTAGTGGTTAGTACGGTGGTGTAGTGGTTAGTACGGTGGTGTAGTGGTTAGTACGGTTAATCGCTGTATAATAACATACTTAAAGCTCAGACTCCTCTAAGGTTTTTCAACTCTATCTACAGTTTCTTAACCATAGTACTTCTTCAACACACAGTGTTGAAGCTGGACAGCCTCATGGTCAATAACACAGGTCTAGCTCTTCTACACACCTTGACGAAGGTATCTCCGATGATCTTCCTCTTCTCCTCAGGGTTGGTGGTCATGTTAAGGGTCTTGCTGATGCGTTTCCTGGGTGTCCGGTCCTCCTCAGAGATGGGAAGCGTTGTGGTACCATTGTAGAACGTGTGCGCTGCGTTGACCACTGAGCAGGAAGAAAAAGAGGAGAGACGCTTACCAGTACAGTCCTTTCTTTCTAAAATCTATTGGTTCTAAAAGTCTTTCTTATTGAATGTAAACAATTGCTGGTGAAACACGTTTCCTCACATTACACGTTTAGTGGTGATGAGTTAACATATTTGAAATATAGCATTCTAGCATAACAAAGCTTGTAATCCATTGCGAGTAAACGGTACCTTTGAGTTTAATGCCGAGTTTGGTGAGGGCCTCCTCCACGCTCTGGCTCTCCCTCTTCCTCATGAAGCCGTTATCGATGTGGACGGCGATCACTTGATCCTGGTTCAGAGCCTTATTGAGCAGGGCGGTACACACTGTGGAGTCCACTCCGCCACTCAACAACACCTGCACACAGATTTACACAAATTCTCAGCGCTCGTAACCTAACAAGCCCCCCTTCCAAAGCGCATCCCTTAAAACCACCTAATCACTAGGGGTGTAAGAAAATATCAAAAATATCGAATATCGGGATATTAGGTTTTGTGATACTGTATCGATTCTCAAAAACACAGTATCGATGGAAGACAGTGGCAGTGTTGTAATCCATTTTCAGCTCCACTCCAACAATAACAAGCAGCACAAGGACGCAATGATATTGTAAGCATTGACAAACCTGTTCATACAGTGGTGTGTTTTAATAGTAGGATGTGAAAAATCGCAGTATATCACTTTGCTTGCAGTATATCGTGACGGCTGTATTACGATACGTATTGTATCGCCAGGTTCTTGCCAATACTCAGCCCTACTAATCACGCTGAGTGGCTACCTGCAGTAAACAGTGAGCAGAGGAGTTCAGGGCCAATCGAAACTCCATACAGGCCTCCATATATTCACCAGAGATAAAGCCCAGTTTACAGCAGCTAAAGGAGGCAATTGCCCAGCTTCGGGAAAGAGCACAGATTAATTGGAGCTTTTAATTACTTGCTCTCATACCACACACATGCAATTAAGCACACCCGCGCACACACACACAGGCCAGCTCTGTCTCGAGTGCCTGGATTACTCAGAAATAAAGAGGAATTAGGCGGCTCATAATAATCAGATCTCAGTCTGAAACTGTATGCATTTAAATGAGGTCATTAGATCCAATAAGATTCCCACAGACCGCTGGGGTCCACCACACGAATTGGAACCCCCCACACACCCACAGCTGCCGCACACCTTGTCCAGCTGATTAGGGCTTCTTTGAGCATGTATGTGTATAAATACTAGAGCAACATATATTTTTAAAACCATTTAAAATATGATACGATGATGATACGATAGTAATAATAATAATAATAATAATAATAATAATAATAAACACTAGGGGTGTGCAACATGACAATATATTATCATTATTATGATAGACTATGCTATTCTGAGGATTGTCTGTACACTAATAGACATGTATCATTACAAAGTGAACATAATTAGTGCTGTTTAATTGGATATAGCGGAGTTTGTAGTAATAATAATAATAATAATAATAATAATAATAATAATAATAGGGTTGTGCAATATGATCTCAATATTTCCTGTAATATTTTAACAATAATAAACAATATTTTATTATTGTTTAAATATAAAGGATGTTAATATCCATCCATCCATGGTCTTCTGCTTTTATCCTGCTAGTCAGGGCGAGGCTGAGTTTTTCCCCTGGTTCCGTGTGTTCACTCATTTTCAGCTTTAGGTGTGTTGTTTAGACAGCTACGCTAGCTTTAGCCTATGCTAGCACACAGTATGGGCACTCACAATGCACACTCGCAGCAGCCTGTACTAAAGCATGCAGTAGTGAGCGTGTGGAGTTGAGGCGTTTTGATTGGTGTTTGTTTCCCAGTCTGTAGCGATAACTCAATAACATCAGCTCACACATCGTTAACACAGCAATTAAGATATTAGTGTAGACGAGATGTATCGCACACCCCAACAGTGATCGATAATAAGATTTGGAATGTAATCTTTCAATTATTCCCTGAATTGAAAGTTTACACTGGGTTACGGCATCAACCAGCCAAATGCTAACAAGCAGTAGAGCATCAGAACAAGTACTTAAATACTTTTCCCTCCAAATTAAAAACACATTTTCACAAACTGAACCAAACTAAAACTAAAACAGCAACACATCTAAATTCTCTGGTCCAACTCTACAATCTTAACCTCGCGCCTAAACCATCATATTTTTGGTTCTAAACACAACTAGTTGGCAAATAACCTCCAGTGGACTTGTGTATATGGTTCCTGAAGCTGTACAGACAAAACACACCGCGCAGACAAAACACACCAGACAGATAAAAAAAAACAACAACATCCTCACACATGCTTATACTGTGTGTACGTTCTGCTCACCAGCACTTTGGACTTGTCCACTTTCTCCCGGATCTCGCGGATGCAGGCCAGCTGCCGGTTCTGCACGGTGAAGTTGCTGGTGCAGCCGGCGATCTCGAACAGGAAGTTCCGCAGCATGTCCATGCCCCGCTCCGTCAGATCCACTTCCGGGTGAAACTGAGTGCCGTAGAGCTTCTTCTGTTCGTTAGCGATGCCTGAGACAGACAGAGCGACGGGGTGCGTTACAGTCGTAGGTCCTGACGGGCTACAGAACTGAAAAGAGGCTACAACGTAGCAGATGTGGGTATAAGGCCTGGGCGATGGGGCAATGGAACCAGATATCGGCGATGACCGACGTGTGGCCGGAAGACAACACGCAATAATCGCACGTGCTGTGTGGGGGACGTATTTCTCCATCCTTCTCCCCCCTCCCCATAGAGTCCCATTCATTTAGCTTTTTTGGGTTTTTCCATTATGGTTTAGTTAAACTTACAGCCACCAAAGAAAGACATTGACCTGCACTCCTCTACTTGTCGTTTATTCATCCCTGATTCATCGCAAAGCTTAAGGGAATGCACTTTTTTAGTGTACACAGATGACTGTCATATAGTTTATGGGTCAGTAGATCCTGTCGGTTTGTGGTGGGAACCTCCCAAGAAAATCTGCCCCGAGCCCCAAGATAACAACCTGGTCATACAGTGTCATAACGGCCAGTTTGGACCTGTGGTCACTTAAATAGCGGCCCCCTCAGAGCAAGTCTGTAGTGCGGTACTGATATTTCACTCTTTCATATGTTAAAGTCTACAACTACACATAAAAACACTTCAGACGTATAACAGGGGGGGGTGAGAACACGTGGGCCGACATCACCTCAGGTACCTCCGCCTACCTGCAATGATGTTGCCAGACTGGGCCACGACTTTGAATCCCTCTGCTACTTTATCCACGCTGTCTCCGTGGGTCAGCAGGACCATCTCCTCTTTCTGCAGCCCCCTGTATGTGTACATAAACCATATATGTGCAACTGAGAAATTGACGAGAGACTGGCGTGCACAGCAATCGCACATTGCATGAACACTTACCTGAAGAGTGAGCAGGCGTTGTCTATCCCGATGCTGAACACGCCGTCTTCTCTGACGCTCTTTCTGTGCACCGTGCCGCCGAACACTTTGTTCATCATCTGTTCCACGTATCAGACAGACAGTGAGATACAACATTCCTATTTCAGCCCTCGCCCTACCCTGCACGTTCACGTACCAACCCTTGTTGGGATAGAGGGGTGCGGGAAAGTGGCTGGGACCACATGACCCTCCAAACGTAGAGGTGTTATAACACTGAATGTAATCCAAGATTTAATGGGACCCCTAAATTTAACATGTTCTAAAGTTTAGCTGGTTCGTTTAAGATGAGGCTATAGTCGACTTTCAGTTCGCCTGTTTCTTGTTTCTGGAAATTTAAGGTGGAACGGTAAAAAGCCTCAACCAGTTAGATACCGCTTCTCTAAAGTCACTGCACACTGGTTGCCTATAGAGCCTGATGGGGGTCTTTTCATATTTTTCTGATGGTGAATCAGGTTCTAGAGGGGTGGTCCCATTTCACAGGGTACCACTAATTGTAACCCAGCTCTAAAGGCCAAGATGACCCTTGAAAACAAGATGTAGAGGTAAAAGTAAGACGCAGAGTTGGTTTATACTGGACTAAGTAGCAAACCTATGTTGACACCACTGTGTTTCCCAGAGTGGCTCGGCTGTAACTGCTGTGGAATTTAAGGTGGAACGGCAAAATAGATATTAGAGAATCAGTACAATTATATCACTGCATATTGGCTGCCTATAGAGCCTGATAGGGGTCTTTTCAAATATTGCTGATGGTGAATCAGGTTCTAGCAGAGTGGTCCCATTTCACAGGGCACCAGCACTTGTAACCCAGCTCTAGAGACCAAGATGAGCCTTGAAAACAAGACGTAGAGATAAAAGTAAGAAGTACGATTGGTTCAGACTGGACTAGATAGTGAACCTATGTTGACACTACTGTTTCCCACACAGTTGCATGTTTGGAAGTCCATATCTTCAAATAACCTCCAACCACCACCTGACGCCACCCCCTCCCAGTCTTATGGGAAACTCTGCACCTCTGCAGTTACAGAAGTGTGTGAAGGTTGTGATTCAACTGCATTAATTCAGAAACTCACCTGCATGCCATAGCAGATTCCCAGGACAGGTTTCCCGATAGTGAAGATGGCGGGATCAAACCAGGGCGCATCTTCTGCGTAGACGGAGTTCGGACCGCCGGATATGATGATGGCCCTGAGAACGGTAGTGCTCGTGTAAACACAGTGTACACGCTAAACCCAGTACATCCAGGCCATGTGACCTAAACTTCACTGCCTGAGTTCTTTACCCGACACCTTAAAAATCACCTTAGTTACTAATTCGATGGTGGGCTTATGATACTGATTTCATACCCAATAAACTAGAACGGGATTAATGCGTATTGCAAGATTTTCAAAGTGTAAAAGAAAAATATTCCCTTGAAAATCAGGATTTTTATCGTTATCTACAGATTCGGCACTATTTCGATAAAACAATTAAAAATAATTCACATATCAAAACTATTTATTGAAGCATATCAATCAGGCCTCTGAAGGAAATTATATCTAAAATGTATAAGGAATTAATGGAAAAACAGGAAATTCAACAGAATACATAAAACAAAAATGGGAAAAAGAAAGTAGTCAATACATTTCAGACGAGAGATGGCATAAAAAATGCGAACAGCAATGGAAAAGTACTAGTGCACATAACTGGAGAGAATTCGGATAGAAATGTATAACTCGTTATTTTATTACACCTATACAGAGACTTGGAGAGAACCGGGAATGCTGGAGACTGTGTGGTCAGGAAGTTGGAAGCTGGCATATATTTTGGGGATGCCCGAAGGCAAGGGCTTTTTGTTTAGATTTGCAGAAGATAACGGATGGATGGATATCAATATCCTTTAACACAGGGGTATTTAACTAGAATTCAGTGAGGTCCAGTTTGTGGAAACTTCTTCAGGCCAAGGACCGGATCATCAAAACTTCGAACTTGTGTTATGATTCAGTGGCGTATTCCTGAAGTAGCCTAATATCAGCATCTTATGTCAACAACTGAAAGCCCAACATACTGATCAATATATTTTGGTACATTTACTGTTTAAATGCTGAACTGAATGAATTATTTATAAAACTTCTAATAAATGTTTTTTCCCCTCACTTAAAGTAAACACAATGGCTGTATTAAAAAAAACACAATATTTTTGTCAGAATATTTGTTTTCTTCTCTCAGACTTTCTCTTGTTCAGTGAACGAGGTGAGCTTTTGGTTGTCCAGGAGGACTTTAAACCTGGGCTGAAATGGTGTGAGGGCCATTCTTACATACATAAGAGATACGTGGCTATTTTTAATTCACCACGGTCTCAGAACATATGCGAGATGTTGGTTTGGAGCTTCACACTGCAGAGTTTCCTCTTTTTAGCACGCCTTCTGAACGAGCCTTTCTCAGACTACTGCTTCTCGCTTCGTACCTCGCCTGTGTGCGCGCCATGCCCGAATCTGCACAGATCTGATTGGCTGAGGAGCGCCTTTGGTGATCTTACAACGCACGAGATTGGTCAGTGAGTTAACTGTGCCGCAAAGCCTGCATACCGTAAAGACAAGAAACGTTCTGCAACTTAAAATAAACACTGTCGAAACACTGTTTGGGTCCACATTGGACAACGTCTGGGTCTGCTTTAAGAAGTCCAAGCTAGTAAAATATAAGAGTTTTACAAACACATTTTCAAATAATACAAAATATCGTTTATTATCGTTATTAAGCAAATTTCAGAAAATATCGAGATATCATTTTTGCTAATATCGCACACCCCTACACAGTCGTGGTCTGGCCTAAGTCAGTATGTGTGAAACAGTAAACTGGCGTGCACTTTTCCATCCTATTCATTCTCTATGGGAACAAATTCAGGCTCGAATCACACAATCAAACCAGACACTCTTGAGCTGGAACGGAGTTGATATTTCCAAAACTGTGGGACGAGTTTTCTGGGAGAAATCAAAAAATGAAGAGGTGAACACGTCATGAAGAACAGCCGTATGTGCTCTGGACTAAAACTCCTTCAAACTAGATTAGAACACTCGTTTTTTCTCTCCATTCATAACAAAGCAGACCGGAATACCGAAGCACACGCAGCTGGCATTTCTGGACTGTAATTATGTGGAGAGAAGTCTCACTGTAGTTCCTCTGCACGGTGCTCTCCGTCCTCTACCCCGTCTCGCTGGGGTCCCTCCTAAATTACAATACGACAAAATTGCTGTTTACGCAGCTTAGCTGAGCGAACCGCATTCTTACGTAAACTTCATCACACAGTAAACAAACAGGAGGCCTTCCTGTTTACCCAACTGCACTCCTACAGGGCCGCGCGGGGCCCGGCGCCTCCCGTCCAGCCTGCACAAAGAGCAAAGTCAACCCGACGTGTTGGTTTCTGCTCGTATCCCCACAGAGAGGCCAGAAGACACCACCCAAATTCACACAGTATGTGGCAGGCTGTATACTCGCTCCGTGTTGTGGAGCATGTGTGTCCGAGTCTCAGCCAGACTCCTATTGTGCTTTAAGGTGCGTTGCCAGTCTGGCGGGCGAATGCGTGGGCTGGCTGGGAAAGGAGCGATAAGCAGGGCAGGATTGAAACAGTGACGTCCTACGGACGATAGAGCGGCCCAGAAAGCTCTTCAAGGGAAAGGCACACGGTGTCTTCAGAGAAAAAGGAGAAAGAGCCAGAGATTTAACTCTTTCAGATCAGCCGGAGGGTCTCTGGTGAACTGCTCTGCTTTGTGATCGGCTAAAGAAGAGAAGAAGAAGAGGACGGAACACAGAGCCGAGGGGGGGTTCATGTGATAGTGGGGTTTCACAACAGAGAACCGAGTGAGGAAAATAAGCCTTCAATAAACTGATCAGGAATAACACTGCACAGCTCATAATATTAAAGTAGATAATAATAATAACAACAATATCACTACTACTACTACTACTACTAATAATAATAATAATTAACCAACTTATGTTTAATATATATTTTCTATTTTTAGCATGAATATTATTATTGATCATAATAATAATAATGATAATAATAATAATAAAAAATATCACTACTACTACTAATAATAACAATTAACCAACTTATGTTTAATATATATTTTCTATTATTAGCATGAATATTATTATTGATCATAATAATAATAATAATAACAATAATAATAATAATAATAAATATCACTACTACTAATAACAATAATAATAACAACAATTAACCAACTTATGTTTAATATATATTTTCTATTATTAGCATGAATATTATTATTATTATTATTATTAATAATAATAATAATAATGATAATAATAATAAAAATAATAATAATCTATTACTACTAGTAGTAGTATTACTTTGGTGGTCATAATAATAATAATAATAATAATAATAATAATAATAATAATAATAATAATAATAGAAAATATATATGAAACATAAGTTGGTTAATTATTATTATTAGTAGTAGTGATATTATTATTATTATTATTACCACCATAGTAATAATAGTAGCAGTAGTAATTTAGATTATTTTTTAAATATCATCATCATCGTTGTTATTATTATTATAAAGCAAGGCAGTGAATAAAGCGAATCAGCGAATAAAGAAAATAAGAGAATGAAGTCAGAGAATAAGCTGAGTCAGAGAGGAAAGCGAGTCAGAGAAAGAATAAAGCGTTGTAATAAAGAGAAGTGGAGGTGAAGAGCGACTGTTGAGGCAGGAATGGAGAGGCGTATATGTTTATTCTTCACAGGCGGCTCCAAACCGACAGGTCCAGATGTGAAACTGAGTTAACGAGAAGACGCTGCTTTATTTACTGCCTCTATAAATAAACACTTTAAGATTCTCTTTTTTTAAAAGCGTTCTGTATTTTTAAAGTAGCTCTGTTTTTATTGAAGTGAGTAAAAAACATTTGTTAAAAGTTTATAAATAATTAATTCAGTTCAGCATTTAAACAGTAAATATACTGAAATATACTGAACGGTATGTGTGATGTGTTGGTGTTTCAGTAGCTGATGGTATGAGATGCTGAGACTAGACTACAGTAAACAGGATACACCACTGAATCACAACACGCGTTAGAAATGATGACGGTCTGGGCCAGCCTGAGGAACTCTCCTCTAACTGGACCTTACTGAACTCTAATAAAACACCCCTGATCTAGGTTCTCCAGCTCTTTTCAGAGGAACGGCTAATGTGCGATACTGGTGACGCCCATCACACTATCTCTGGAAGCCCACCTGAAGCCCTGTTCTCTGATGGCGAAGGCTGGGGTTTCGAGGGGCAGGATCTCAGACTGGACAAACAGCTCCCGAACTCGCCGGTCGATCACCTTCCCGTACTGTGCCCCGGCGTCTAGGATGACCACGGCCCCCTCGTAATCACACAGTGCATCTTTGGGCTCGCTGCTGATATCCAGCTGTTAGGAAGAGGAAAAAAACAGCTTGTCAATCCATATGGGTTAGGCAGGAAGAACTGAGGTTCATTATTAAACCTCGTGATGAAATTAAGAAGCACGAGAGAGAACAGCATGACTGCTTCACCGCAGTCTACACAGACGTGCCTCTTTCGGTCAACACGAATGCTAAAGCGGACCCGGAACATTCAGATAGGTGGCACATGCCTCGCGGCGGGCAGAAACCCAAGTATGAAATAAGCCTGACCACAGCTATGCTCTGTGAAGATCCTGTGCACGTTACAATCAGTCTTCACAATCTCACTATTTCAGGCATGCCGTCCTTCTGGATCTCACCGTTCCAGCATTATGCCTGAGATATACATAGATATATACATATACACACACTCACACACACTAGGGGTGTAAGAAAATATCAAAATATCGGGATAATACATCTGGTGATACTGTATCGATTCTCAAAAACAGTATCGATACACAGATTCCTGGCTGAGAGTGAATCATTGTGTGTTGTGTTTAACAACTTTACTCCAACATTAACAAGCAGCACAAGGTCGCAATGCTATTGTAAGTATTGGTATTGTTTATACAGTGGTGTTTTTTAATAGTAGGATTTCACAATATATCACTTTGCTTGCAGTATCGCAATATATTTAATCGTGACCGCTGTATCACGATACGTATTGTATCAGCAAGTTTTTGCCATACAATACAGCGGTATATATATATATATATATATATAAATATATATATATATATATACATACACATACATACATACATACACACACGTATGTATAAGAACCCAAGATACCAGTAGACCAGATGTAAACAACCATATATACAATACAAAGTAACATGAATATCTTATTATGAAAGAAGTAGATCAGATCTTGAGCTCCAGTTTGAAGAACAAAGTTAGGTTCCAGATTTCTCCTGGACGCCCAGACATTGTATGAATGTATTCAGTTCCTTTAGCAGCAATCTGGATTTAGCTTAATGAAGTACTGAGCAGTCAAAGCAGGTATTAGATGAGAACTGTAAATAATACTGGGTTATGTTATGTTTTCTGTTGCTTCAACCCAAAGCACCAAATATAATATTATGCATTTGCATATATATGCATAATAATTGAAACACTGTTTTTAGTTCTTACACCTTCTAAACCCAATCAGGCCACTAAACTGGTAAACTTTCTTGACATAAGAATATAAATGAGCCTTTAGTCTACTTAGATGAGGTAGAATTTAAAACTATTGGCCACTTGTGTTTGCACCCCTCCACACTTAACCCAGCCATGCTGTGAAACAAACACTAGTGAACACAAACACTAAGGGGGTGTTCCCCAGAGTGGTGGGCAGCCCTATCCACAGCACCCAGGGAGCAGTTGGGAGGTAACTGTTTCGCTCAAGGCTACTTCAGTCCTGTCCTGTCGGTTTAGGGGATCAAATCCACAACCTTCCTGTCACAAGACCGGTTCTCTAACCTCCAGCCCACGAGCTGCCCCGATGAGGTATATGAGGCAGTAATACCATTATATGCAGAAGGGAGTATCTAATTCAAGTTAAGTGCTAGTTTAACCCTTACGTTTACATCAGGAGCGCAATGAAAAGGTCTATTCAGAGTCGCTCTACAACAGGAAAGCAGGCAGTTCACGGCTCTGGGTCACTGTCACGCGTTTACTAACCAAGTCATGCTTTTGTAATCTGAAGGCCTTCACTGGCGCTCTTCTGAAACAACCGCACATCTTACCAGCTTCATGTCACTGCCCGATCCCGTCACAACTGTGCATGAAACTTCAAATTACCCCACAAATCCCAACACCTGTACAGATGTGCCTCGGGTGTTCTAGCAAATTCCCCAAACTTCTGCACAAGACACAGTCAGAGTGGTTTGATGCAAACGCTTCCCTCTACTGAAACAGTGGTGGTGATGGTAACCAGACGTCTGAGGTGTTCAAAAAGCTCCTTCCTTATGAATCCACTGCCTGATGCCTGAAAGACTGACCCTGTTTAGACTTGGTCACACCATGTGACCGGTATCTGGACTGTATGCAGATAAGATAGCATCGGCTGCAGTTTGTTGTGTGCCGTCGGGTTTGTCCTTACTGATATTAAGCATTTGGTTTGGGTCGGGGGCCAACGCTATGTGTCCTTCATGAATGTCTACCACGCTAGTGCTGTCAGCAATCGCAATTCCTTGGTACGTTCACATTTACTGTTGCGTAGGAGTGCTGGGTATATAAACTGGAGCAAAAGAAGCAGTAGCTTGTATCAAACATGGCACGTAGACTTGGAGAGACGAATGCCTTCAGACTTGGATGCATGCTGCTGAAACGGGACTCTGACCACTAGATGGCAGTGTTGTAATCCATTTTCAGCTCCCCTCCAACATTTATAAGCAGCACAAGGGCGCAATTCTATTGTAAGTATTGGTAAACCTGTTCATACAGTGGTGTGTTATAATAGTAGGATTTGAAAAATCACAATATATCACTTCGCTTGCAGTATATCGCAATATACTGAATCACGATTATGATACGGATACGTACTGTATCACCAGGTTCTTGCCAATACACAGCCCTAGTACACGGGGGTCTTTGTTTTATAACAGTTTGATCATAACATTTTTTTTAAGTTTATTAATTGTGAATGGGGTACATACAGGGAGTTCTAAGGAAAAGCAGTCCTCAAGAAAAGCATTACAGTGCAAACAATTCATAGACTGCAGTTGTTTCTCAAATCAAATCTTCCACAACTGATCAGATTGGATTTGTGAGACTTCACAAAGCTATTCAGACATGCTGCTTATATAACAATGCATACGTTACTGACTACATAGCAAATGCCACTCTGAATCACTCTGGATTCCACATCGGCACAGTTTGTAGTGTCTCAAGCGATGCACAGGCCACTCTAAAATTGGGTCCGAGCGGGCACAGGGCCCCGATTGAGACTGATCTGTAAAAATCGGACTGAAATCGCTTTTCAAAACACCAACCAAATGTGGTATGGATCTGATTAAATAGCTTTGTTTCTGTTCAGACTATCAAAAAACAATCTGACTGAACAAAGCTGGCTAAATTCTATGCCGCAAATGAGATGTTTTGCCATGCAGGCGACATAACTCTCTGGTTCCCATCAAAGCCATTGTAAAGAAGTCTGCACTGGCCAGTTTGTCGAGGAATGGAGCATTTCCCGTCAAACTGTTCTGCGTGACGTTGTTTGCATTTCCATGTGTAAGATATGCAAACGCTTTGAAAGGTCAGTGAAATTTCTCTTTAATATAATAATAACAACAACAATAACATACATACACGGAGCTGCAGGTCATTCTCCACTGTACTGTCCATCTTATGCACTTTCTGGCTATTTCATTCACACAGATCTGCCAGTCTAAGACCCTGAAACTCTAGCCTCTATACAAAAGGTGAAAGAAGACAAAAGACGTGTGTTCTAGCAGTTAAGGGGATGAGAGATCAGCATTAGTTGTCTAGTTAAACGTGCCACTACGGGCTTTAGCTAATACGAGCCATGGAGTAGAAACACTCCCCACGTGGTTCGCGGATTAAACTTTCCCGAAAACTTCACAAGCCCGGCATCGCCAACCGCCCTAAAACCGGGGCTGGCCTGACTGTGTACGTGTAGAAAGACTATCTGCGAGTACAGAAAATTAATATAAATCATTAGAATCGCAGTGGCCTGTACCTTATCTTAGTCCTGAGCCTGAGGTCAGGCAGCGTGTTGCTGCCAACTACAAGAACCAGACTTAAGCTCCAGCCACGATCAAACTAGACACACCAAAAAACACCCACAGCCACACGGGACGCCTCCTTTTTGCTCCTACGTTAAATGTTAACGCGGTCCGGCGAGAAAAAGGACGAAGCCGGACTTTAACGTTTATCTGAACTCGGCTCGTCTTCCAGTTAGCGTCGTAGCATTAGCCGCGTAGGCTAACTGAGCTAGCCGCACAGTTTAGCTAGCTCGCCAAAACTGCACTTTTAAGTCTGGGACTCCTGCGAAAACGGCGAGAACAGGTCGCCACAAGCCCGGCCGTCAGAAACGACGGACTTCCAGTGTCCTAAACGTGCTTCATTTGGGGAGGTAAACGGGTCACATTTGTTGGCTACGCTAGCCGACACCGGGCGCGACCGCGCACCAAGTTTGAAGCCGAGACAGGAAGGCCGTGGCCGGCTGGCGTTACCGCCACTAGCCGGGCCGGCTGGACCAGCAGCCCGGGCTGCGTAAACCGGCAAATGCTGACAGGGTAGCGCTGTTTTATACCGTTCCCAGTTTCGTAGGTTAGTGTGCGGCGGCTTACTGACCTTGGTATCCCCGTTACACAGCGCCATGAGTGCCTGAAGGGAAGCGGACTGTTCTGCTCTGCTCTGTGTTCACCAGCTCCTCTCGCGGTTCAGTCCTGGCTGCTGCCTCTGCTGCTGCTGCTGAGTCTGATCTCAGTGTGATCCGAGGCTGGTCACAGTCTGATCTGAGGTCTGGTGCTCCGCTGTGAGCAGCTCGCCTGTTGCCCGCAGCACTGACTGCTCTCAGTGTTTTGCCCGGGATGATCAGACTCCGATGATAATCTGGTAAAAAGGGAGGAGTTCTGGAGGCCAAAGCAAACTTTTCTACGAGGGTCAGAAATAGAAAGTCTGGACAAGCTGGGCTGGGTCACCGCTTTACAGGACAGCATGTGAGAGTCATGTTTAACTGAACCTCTCTGTAAATGTGACAGAAGCTCTTGCTGACCAAGTTCACCTACAGACTGATCACTCACACCAGCTACTGCTGTACACAGTTAAACTAACCATGAACAAACTTTCATTTCATACATGAAACTTAACTTCACTAGACTAAGAGCACAGTTTACTGTATTGAGGCCATATTTGCTCTATTGCTGTACCGAGGCTACAGTTTACTATATTGAGGTGACAGTTGACTTTATTTAGGCCACAAATGAATATATTTAGACCATGGATAAATATATTTAGGCCATAGGTGATTATATTTAGACCATAGATAAATATATTTAGGCCATAGGTGATTATATTTAGACCATAGATAAATATATTTAGGCCAGAGATTCATATATTAAGACCATAGATTCATATATTTAGGCCTAAGGTGAATATAAGTAGACAATAGATGAATATATTTAGGCCATAAGTGAATATTTTTAGGCCAGAGATGAATATATTCAGGCAATAGACGAATATATTTAGTCCATAGGTCAATATAATTAGACCATAGATTAATATATTTAGGCCATAGATTAATATATTTAGACCATAGATTAATATATTTAGGCCACAGATTAATATATTTAGACCATATATATTTATATATATTTAGGCCATAGGTGAATATAATTAGACTATAAGTTAATATATTTAGGCCATAGATTAATATATTTAGGCCATAGGTAAATATATTTAGGCCATAGATTAATATATTTAGGCCATAAATTAATATATTTAGACCATGGATTAATATATTTAGACCATAGATTAATATATTTAGGCCACAGATTAATATATTTAGACCATAGATTAATATTTTTAGGTCATAGGTGAATATATTTAGACCATAGATTAATATTTTTAGGCCATACTTGAATATATTTAGGCCATAGATTAATATATTTAGGCCATAAGTAAATATGTTTAGGCCATAGGTGAATATATTTAGACTACAGGTAAATATATTTAGACCATAGATGACTATATTTAGGCCATAGGTGAATATAATTAGACCATAGATGACTATATTTAGGCCACACTTTACTGTATTGAGATCACAATGTAGTATATGGAGACCACTTTATTGAGGTGAAAATTGACTATATTTAGGCCAGAGGTTCATATATATAGGCCTTAGGTGAATATAAGTAGACAATAGATTAATATATTTAGGCCATAAATTCATATATTTAAGCCATAGGTGAATATAATTAGACAAAAATCAATATATTAAGGTCATAGGTAAATATATTTAGGCCATAAGTGAATATATTTAGGCCATAAGTGAATATATTTAGACCATAGATAAATACATTTAGGCCATAGATTCATATATTTAGACCATAGATAAATACATTTAGGCCATAGATTCATATATTTAGGCCATAGGTAAATATATTTAGGCCATAGATTAATATATTTAGGCCATATGTGAATATAATTAGACCATAGATCAATATTTTTAGGCCATAGATTAATATGTATAGGCCTTAGGTGAATATAAGTAGACAATATATAAATATATTTAGGCCATAGATTCATATATTTAGGCCATAGGTGAATATAATTAGACCATAGATCAATATTTTTAGGCCATAGATTCATATATTTAGGCCATAGGTGAATATAATTAGGCCATAGATGAATATATATATATGAATATAATATACATTTTGCTATATTGAGGCCACAATTTACTATATGGGCACCACACCTTACTGTATTGAGGTGACACTTGACTATAGTTAGGCCACAGGTGAACATATTTAGGCCACACCTTACTATATAGAGGCCACAGTTTATTATATTCAGGTTACAATTTACTATGACAAGGCTGCAATTTATTATACTGAGGCCCCAATTAACTACATGGAGGCTACAACTTATAATGAAATGAGGTGGCAATTTACTATACTAAACTGTGTCTGATCCACTCACACCAGCACAACACACACTAACACACAGTGTCACTGCAGTGATGAGAATGACCCATCACCCAAATAGTACCTGCTCTGTGGTGGTCCTGTGGGGGTCCTGACCGTTAAAGAACAGAGTAATAAAGTATACAGTGAATCAGATGAACTACAGTCTGTAAGTGTAGCTCCTATATGGTCAGTGGAGCTGATTTAATGGACGGTGTGTGTAGATATAAGGATTTTAATGTTATGGCTGATCAGTGTATATTATTTAACAGTAAATCACTTTTACCGGTTATTTTGGAGGCAGCACTGGGTTGAGCTACACAGGGATGTATTAGAAATGTAGAAAGATAGCATTTATGGATTCAGTGAGTGTCAGACAGCTTTATACATCCGTAAACTTGAGTTTTACTTTTAGCATAATCTCACTTGTGTCATCTTAAATGTCTCCCACTGAGTTTCCTGCAGCGGTAGCAGCTTCAGTTCTGGCGTGAAACATGCTTTTAATCTCCCAACAGTAATAAACCACAGATAACGTACACTGTCAGTCAAAGGTTTGGATACACCTTCTTTGTACTGTATTAATAGTAATAATATTAGTGAATAGCTGTGAAGATGAGGAGCCACAGGAGCTGCTCTTCTAACAGGACTGAAGAAGATAGTGTACATCTGCTGAGAACTTCTACCACCTGCATCATCGAAAGCATCCTCACTGGAAACATCACAGTCTGGTTTGGGAACACCAAGCAGGACAGATGGGCAGATATGCACATCATACGGATCAGGCTTCCTGACCAGCTGACCCGCAAGGCCATTTGGATGCTGAACCAGGGCAGAAACTAGGACCACCTCACACACACGCACATCATACATACAAACACCTCACACACACACATCATACATAGAACCACTTCACACATACACACAGACATCATACATAGAACCACCTCACACACAATATACATATAACCACATTACACACACACACACACCATACAAACAACCACCACACACACACATCATACATACAACCACCTCACGCACACATCATACATACAACCACCTCACACACACACACATCATACATACAACCACCACACACACATCATACATACAACCACCTCACACACATCATACATACAACCACCTCACACACACATCATACATACAACCACCTCACACACATCATACATACAACCACCTCACCCACACATCATACATACAACCACCACACACACACACATCATACATACAACCACCTCACGCACACATCATACATACAATCACCTCACACACAACATACAACCACCTCACGAACACATCATACATACAATCACCTCACACACACATCATACATACAACCACCTCACACACATCATACATACAACCACCTCACACACACATCATACATACAATCACCTCACACATCATACAAACAACCACCACACACACACATCATACATACAACCACCTCACGCACACATCATACATACAACCACCTCACACACACACACATCATACATACAACCACCACACACACATCATACATACAACCACCTCACACACATCATACATACAACCACCTCACACACATCATACATACAACCACCACACACACACATCATACATACAACCACCACACACACACACACATCATACATACAACCACCTCACGCACACATCATACATACAATCACCTCACACACATCATACATACAACCACCTCACGAACACATCATACATACAATCACCTCACACACACATCATACATACAACCACCTCACACACATCATACATACAACCACCTCACGCACACATCATACATACAATCACCTCACACATCATACAAACAACCACCTCACGCACACATCATAGATACAACCACCTCACGCACACATCATACATACAACCACCTCACACACATCATACATACAACCACCTCACACACACATCATACATACAACCACCACACGCACACACATCATACATACAACTACCTCACACACATCATACATACAACCACCTCATGGACTCATCATACATACAATCACCTCACACATCATACATACAACCACCACACGCACACATCATACATACAACCACCTCACACACACATCATACATACAACCACCTCACACACACATCATACATACAACCACCTCATGCACACATCATACATACAATCACCTCACGCAAACACATCATACATACAACCACCTCACACACACACATCATACATACATCCACCACACACACACATCATACATACAACCACCTCACACACACATCATACATATAACCACCTCACACACACACATCATACATACAACCACCTCACACACATCATACATACAACCACCTCACACACACATCATACATACAACCACCTCACACACATCATACATACAACCACCTCACGCAACACATCATACATACAACCACCTCACACACACACATCATACATACATCCACCACACACACACATCATACAAACAACCACCTCACGCACACATCATAGATACAACCACCTCACGCACACATCATACATACAACCACCTCACACACATCATACATACAACCACCTCACACACACATCATACATACAACCACCACACGCACACACATCATACATACAACTACCTCACGCACACATCATACATACAACCACCTCATGGACTCATCATACATACAATCACCTCACACATCATACATACAACCACCACACGCACACATCATACATACAACCACCTCACACACACATCATACATACAACCACCTCACACACACATCATACATACAACCACCTCATGCACACATCATACATACAATCACCTCACGCAAACACATCATACAACCACCTCAACACACACATCATACATAATCACCACACACACATCATACATACAACCACCTCACACACACATCATACATATAACCACCTCACACACACACATCATACATACAACCACCTCACAAACGCATCATACATACAACCACCTCACAAACGCATCATACATACAACCACCTCACACACATCATACATACAACCACCTCACAAACGCATCATACATACAACCACCTCACACACACATCATACAACACCACCTCACACACACACATCATACAACCACCTCACACACACATCATACATAAAACCACTCACTCACACATCATACATAAAACCACCTCACACACACATCATACATACAACCACCCACACACACATCATACATACAAACACCTCACACACATCATACATACAACCACCTCACAACACATCATACATAAACCACCTCACACATCATACATACAACCACCTCACACACACATCATACATAAAACCACCTCACACACATCATACATACAACCACCACACACTCACATCATACATACAACCACCTCACACACACATCATACATACAACCACCACACACACACATCATACATACAACCACCTCACGCACACATCATACATACAACCACCTCACACACACACCATACATACAACCACCACACACACACACATCATACATACAACCACCTCACACACACATCATACATACAACCACCTCATGCACACATCATACATACAATCACCTCACGCAAACACATCATACATACAACCACCTCACACACACATCATACATATAACCACCTCACACACACACATCATACATACAACCACCTCACAAACGCATCATACATACAACCACCTCACATACACATCATACATACAACCACCACACACACACATCATACATACAACCACCTCACACACACATCATACATACAACCACCTCATGCACACATCATACATACATCCAATTCACGCACACACATCATACATACAACCACCTCACACACACATCATACATATAACCACCTCACACACACACATCATACATACAACCACCTCACAAACGCATCATACATACAACCACCTCACATACACATCATACATACAACCACCACACACACACATCATACATACAACCACCTCACACACATCATACATACAACCACCTCACACACATCATACATACAACCACCTCACAAACGCATCATACATACAACCACCTCACACACATCATACATACAACCACCTCACACACACACATCATACATACAACCACCTCACACACACATCATACATAAAACCACCTCACTCACACATCATACATAAAACCACCTCACACACACACATCATACATACAACCACCTCACACACACATCATACATAAAACCACCTCACTCACACATCATACATAAAACCACCTCACACACTCACATCATACATACAACCACCCCACACACACATCATACATACAAACACCTCACACACATCATACATACAACCACCTCACACACACATCATACATAAAACCACCTCACACACATCATACATACAACCACCACACACACACATCATACATACAACCACCTCACACACACATCATACATAAAACCACCTCACACACACATCATACATACAACCACCACACACACACATCATACATACAACCACCTCACGCACACATCATACATACAACCACCTCACACAAACTCCCATCATACATACAACCACCCCACACACACATCATACATACAACCACCTCACACACATCATACATACAACCACCTTACACACACACATCATACATACAACCACCTCACACACACACCCATCATACATACAATCACCACACACACACATCATACATACAACCACCTCACACACATCATACATACAACCACCTTACACACACACATCATACATACAACCACCTCACACACACACCCATCATACATACAATCACCACACACACACATCATACATACAACCACCTCACACACATCATACATAACAACCATTACACACACACATCATACATACAACCACCTCACACACACACCCATCATACATACAATCACCACACACACACATCATACATACAACCACCTCACACACATCATACATACAACCACCTTACACACACACATCATACATACAACCACCTCACACACACACATCATACATACAACCACCTCACACACACATCATACATACAACCACCTCACACACATCATACATAGGACTCTCTTAGGCGTGTCCAAACTTTTGGTAGTTAAATAAATGGGCTCTTATTATGAGACTGCCATCTGGTGGGCAAAGACATTATGACACTTAATAAATACATACTATAGTAGAATAGAATAGAATAGAGTAGATACTTTATTAATCCCAGGGGGAAAGTCAAGATCTCCATATTTAACCCATCCATGCAGTTAAACACTGACATATACACAGACTTGTGAACAGAAACACTAGGGGGCAGTAAGCACACTTGCCCAGAGTGGTGGGCAGCCCTAGCACACATACACATACATACACATGCATATATACACATACACATATGCATACACTCACAAGATGCAAGAGGTTGATAAATGATAAATAATATGTACAATAGTTTTGTTAATATTTAATACTAATATTTAGTAAGAATCATTTGCCACCATATTTAGAATAGTGTTATACAGTTAAATTAATTAGTTTTACAATAAATTAGTTTTATAATATGAAAACAGTTCTGCAGTAGAGTTTACAGCATCGTTACATTCACAGCGGTACGTTACTGCTGCCACTTGTTTCGGCTAAAACGTGTAAGTGTAAACGTGCCCCCTGTCACATGTCCCAGCCCACCGTGCCCAATCACATGCATATAAGCCTCTTTTTAAACCAAGTCCACATGGCTGTCCACGCTCCACACGCGGTCATTCATTATCTGTGGAAAAGGAGTTTAGGGGAGGTTCTCTTACACGCTAGATTAAAGTGTGTTGAAGCTCCACTTACAGACTGTAGTTCATCTGATTCTCTGTATACTTTTTTACCCTGTTCTTTAATAATCAGGTCCCCCACAGGACCACCACAGAGCAGGTTCTATTAGGGAGGTGGATCATTCTCAGCACTGCAGTGACACTGACGTGGTGCTGGTGTGAGTGGATCAGACACAGCAGTGCTGCTGCTGGAGTGGTTACAGTTTTTTCCAGTTGCTTACACACTAAGATGACATGCATAGCAGAATGATTTAAACTGACACACAGAGAGCAAAACCTCTTCTCAAGTCTCCAAAACTCTAAACTCGTTTTCTGCTTTGGGTGAGAATGAGAGGGTGAAGGAAGAACTTTCAATTGAAATCTGAGCAACCTTAGTAGATCATGTCATCAACCATGGGCTGACAATACGAGAGGCTGGAGAGAGAGTTCAGCCCAACCTGAGCTGTTTACTGTCGCCTCAGTCGTCCGGATATTTAGACTGGAGTTTATGTGTGTAACCAGAATTTCTGTACTACACCCCAAATCATAGTGTATCAGTTGGGTGACCCCTGTTTACTTCATGAATGGCTGATGTCATACACTGACTGTACAAGTTTTCTGTATATGTGCTCTACTGTGGGGGGATATCTTTAGTCTGGATGGTCCAAGTCCTATATTTTAGTTTTTTCTGTTTACTGAGAGATGCCACCATGCCACCATATTTATTAACAGTATTAATGATTATTTTTTATTAGTATTCACAGTTTTTATTAGTATTAATATTTTTATTAGTACTAACAGTTTAATTAGTACTAATGGTTTTATTAGTATTAGTAGTTTTTATTGCTAATAATGGTTTTTATTAGTATTAATCATTATTTTATTAGTATTCATAGTTTATTACTACTGGAGATAGTTGGAAAATATATGTGCCACCGTGCCGAACACCTGAACGGTTAATTGTTACCACTTCAATCAGGAAGTAAGCTCTATAACAACACCACAGGTGAGCACCTTTCTTATAACAACAATGGAAGACTTTGCAGAGAGAGGAAGAGGGAGGGTGAGAATAAGAGGGTGTAGGAAGAGTGAGAGGTGGGGGTAGAGATGGTAGAGGAGTTCATGGCCGAAGAAGTCACATGTTTATATATCAAAACACTGCCATTCAAAACAACACTACTGGAGATAGTTGGAAAATATATGTGCCACCAGGCCCCGAACACCTGAACGGTTAATTGTTACCATTTCAATTAGAAAGTAAGCTCTATAATAACACCACAGGTGAACACCTTTCTTATAACAACAATGGAAGACATTGAGGAAGAGTGAGAGGTGGGGGTAGAGCTGGGAGAGGAGTTCATGGTCGAAGAAGACAACAACTTTCAATAGAAATCTGAGTAACCTTAGTAGATCATGTCATCAACCATGGGCTGACGATGAGAGAGGCTGGAGAGAGAGTTCAGTCCAACCTGAGCTGTTTACTGTCGCCTCAGTCGTCCGGACATTTAGACTGGAGTTTATGTATGTAACCAGAATTTCTGTAGTACACCCCAAATCATAGTGTATCAGCTGGTTGACACCTGTTTACTTTATGAGTGACAGTAGCTATAACTCTAACTCTAACTGTACAAGTTTTCTGTATATGTACTCGACTGTGGGGGGATATCTTTAGGCTGCATGGTCTAAGCTCTATATATATAATTTTTTTTTCAGTTTACTGAGAGATGCCACCATGGTGGAAGAAGGGGCGAAATGTTCACCAGGATACAGGAAGCTGTCGTTGTAAACTAATATAACTTTTCTGCACTTTATCTGTAATTTTCTATTTCAGTTTGTTGTTTTTTGAGAGCATATTTTTGTTTACTCCAGTGTTAATATATCTGCTGTGTATATGTTGCAATGACTTGTTTGGTGAAAAATAAAAAAATAACAGCAGTATGTGTGTGTATCTTCTAATATTTATGTGAATGTGAACAATCTGGACTAGTTTAGTATCATAGCAGAGCTTGTTAAAGATAAAAGTGCTTTTCATTGGTTGGTTAGACAAAAATCTGTTAATATGAATGAAGTGTGTGTCATTTGGTGTAAAAGTTTGATTTTGATGATGCTGTATGTAGTTTTGGTTGCAGGGTAGTTTGGGTGTGTGGTTTTAGGAATTGTGTGAAGTATTTTGAAAAAAAAATTTGTGTTTTAGCAATTGGAAAACATTGTAAACACCTCAGTGTCACTGCTGGACTGAGAATCATCCACCAACCAAAACAGTGTCCTGTGGGCGGCGTCCTGTGTCCACTGATGAAGAACTAGAGAACATAAACTGTGCAGCAGCAGATGAGCTACTGTCTCTGATTTTACATCTACAAGGTGGACCAGCAAGTAGTAGGAGTGACTAATAGAGTGGACAGTGAGTGGACACAGTGTTTAAACACTCCAGCAGAGAGAGCTGGTGTTCCTGACCCCGAGTATCAAAGACAGACATGCGGTTCTTCCTGTTATGAGTCGTGTAGAAACAAAGTGGTTCATATTGTTGCAAATGGCTCATTTAACCCCTCAGTGGAATTTGAGGCCCACCAAAAATATCTAGCCATCTAAGTCCTGTGGGCAGCAGCAGGCTGTGCCCACCGAGTAGGACTAGACCCTGATTCTGGTTCTGTTTACTTAAATTAAAGTCTCTCCTGTAAAGTTATCGTTTTGGAGATACATGTTATTAGTATTAATAGTTTTTATCAGTACTAATAGTTGTAAGTAGTACTAATATGTATTACCAGTATTAATGATTATTTTTATTAGTACTAATAGTTTTAAGTAGTCCTAATAGTTTTAAGTAGTACTCATATTTATTACCAGTATTAATGATTATTTTTATTAGTACTAATAGTTTTAAGTAGTCCTAATAGTTTTAAGTAGTACTCATATTTATTACCAGTATTAATGATTATTTTTATTAGCATTAATAGTTTTTATTAGTACTAATATTTTTATTAGTACTAATATTTTTATTAGTACTAACAGTTTAAGTAGTACTTATAGTTTTATTAGTATTCATAGTTTATTATTCATAGTTTATAGTCTATTAGTATTAGTAGTTTTTATCACTACTAATAGTTTTGAGTTGTACTAATTATTTTATGAGTATTCATTTTATTTGTTAGTATTAATAGTAATTATGAGTATTAATAGTATTTGTTAGTATTAATAGTAATTATGAGTATTAATAGTATTTGTTAGTATTAACAGTATTTGTTAGTATTAATAGTATTTATGACTATAATAGTATTTGTTAGTATTAATAGTATTTGTTAGTATTGTAGTATTTATGACTATAATAGTATTTGTTAGTATTAATAGTATTTGTTAGTATTGTAGTATTTATAAGTATTAATAGTATTTGTTAGTATTAATAGTATTAATGAGTATTAATAGTATTTATGAGTATTAATAGTATTTGTTAGTATAACCAGTATTTGTTAGTATTAATAGTATTTATGACTATAATAGTATTTGTTAGTATTAATATTATTTGTTAGTATTGTAGTATTTATGACTATAATAGTATTTGTTAGTATTAATAGTATTAATGAGTATTAATAGTATCTGTTAGTATTAATAGTATTCATGAGTATTAATAGTATTTGTTAGTATTAATAGTATCTGTTAGTATTAATAGTATTAATGAGTATTAATAGTATTAATGAGTATTAATAGTATTTGTTAGTATTAATAGTATTTATGAGTATTAGTAGTATTTATGAGTATTAGTAGTATTTGTTAGTATTAATAGTATCTGTTAGTATTAATAGTATTAATGAGTATTAATAGTATTTGTTAGTATTAGTAGTATTTATGAGTATTAGTAGTATTTATGAGTATTAGTAGTATTTGTTAGTATTAATAGTATCTGTTAGTATTAATAGTATTAATGAGTATTAATAGTATTTGTTAGTATGTGATCTTCAGACAGACTGAATGAAATGAACTTCGTCCTAAAAAGGCGGAACTAAAGTCGGGAGCTTTGAGACACGTCAGCTGAAGCTGCCGGAGCTGTTTGGCGGACGCACTGGCGCTGTGGTCGTGTAAAGCTGCTAAACAGGATCAGATTCGCGGGTATTTTCACCTTAAACACTGTTTTAATCTCCATTTTACACCCAGAGCTGCACTTTTAAACACGCCGGACCTCATACAGGACACTCATTCCGTCATAAACACTTTACACGCGCGTTGACGAGTTAGTTGCTGACATTGCATGTGGTGTGTCATCATGACAGGTACATTTTCATCCTTCTTTTATTCTCTCTCTTATTCTCTCTCTTCTCCTTTAATCTTCTTTTTCTGGCTCGTACCCGCCTTCGTTTCCTTCGCTCACGCTCTTCCTCTAGTTCTAGTGTTAATTCTGACACTCTAGTTTCTAGTTTTGCGTGAATTCTGTCCTTCCTCTTCCTCTTCGTAGCATTTCCATTGTCTAGTTGTTTATTTCTTCATGTTATGGTTTTGTATTTGTTGGGTGTTTCTGTGTTCGAACAGAGTTTCAGTTACTAGTAAGTGACTGAAGTAAGAGTTTCTAAGCTCAGTGCTCTGGTTTATCTCAGTCACACTGCTAGCTGATGATGATGTTGCCAGTAGTAAGGTCTTTCGGACGTGTGGCAGCAGCAGAAAAACAAAATAGAAATTTGACGATTAAAAAATATATAATTCAAGTAGAAAAAGCATTTTCTGAAGGAGGTGCATGGTGGTTACGATAAGTAGAGGAGTGCAGGTCAGTATGTCTGTGGATTAGAGCTTAGGGTTCTGCCCTGAGTGAGCACAGGCAGTTTGGAGGCTGTGGGTTAAATGAAACCGTGATAATGAATGGGACTCTATGGGGGGAAAAAGGAGGGATGAAAAAAAGACAAACAGACGAGGGCAGGTCGAACCAACAATACAGTTGGTCGGGGGTCTGCCCTGAGTCAGTGTATGAGAAACGGTGTCTGTCCGTCGAGCAGAAGTTCAGTAGGTTGGCGGGCACTTTTCCATCCTATTCATTCTCTATGGGGAAAAAAATCTGGAAAAAATTACCGGAATCTGTACATCCGATCAAAACACTGTATCCCGCAGTTTTCGGAATATGAACCCAGTTCCAGCTCCAGATTGTCCGATCTGATTGTGTGATTCGAGCTTGTGTACAGCTTTTTGATCGGATGCACGGATTCCAGTTTTCCACTACAGTTTTTTTCCGGAATTTTTTCCCCATAGAGAATGAATAGGATGAAAAAATGCACACTGACTTACTGAACTTCTGCTCGACCAACAGACACTGTTTCGCATACACTGACTTTATTTATTCCAGAGCAGATTCCAAAACACTAATTCACAGTCACACTGACCTGCACTCGTCTATTTGTGGTTTATTTATCCCTCGTTCCTCCCATAGGATCCCATTCATTATGGTTTCATTTAACCTACAGCCTCCAAACTGCCTGTACCCAACCTGTAATCCACAGATACGCCGACCCACACTCCTCTATTTGTCCTTCCATCCATTTTTCATTTCATTTTACTGACTCTCAGCGAGGAAGCTTTTAGAGACATTCAGTTCTTTATATATCTGGTTCCTGGTTGTGTTGTTACATCCCTTATATTTTCAGAGTGGTCTCGATTTTTGGACCCATCAAGTAATTCGCGCTGATGTGACCCATACCTGCAGGTCTGTCGGGGGCACAGCTGGTTTGATGCCCAGTGTGCAAACATGGAGCTGGCCGAGTCTATAAGGCATGCGAACGGGAGGCAGAGGAAGCCTGTGGTGGTCACTGGGGACCTGAGTGACCGGGACGCCCAGATGTCCGACCAGGAAACGGTAGACGAGGAAGAGACCCTGATTTGCCACTCGGGCAGCGAGGACAGACACCCCAGAGTGCGCAACGGCATCAGAGGAGAGCTGGGAAATGTATCCCTGCTCCTCTTCCTCTACATCCTGCAGGGCATTCCCTTAGGACTGGCCGGCAGCATCCCTTTAATCATGCAGAGCAAAAACGTCAGCTACAAAGACCAGGCCTACTTCAGCTTCGTCTTCTGGCCCTTCAGCCTCAAGCTGCTGTGGGCGCCGCTGGTGGACTCGCTCTACCTCCAGAAGTTCGGCCGCAGGAAGTCCTGGCTGGTGCCCACTCAGTACCTGCTGGGGCTCTTCATGCTGGGGCTGTCGTACATCGTGGATTCTCTCCTCGAGACAGATGGACCTAGGGGGCCAGACGTGGTCACCCTGACCGCCACCTTCTTCATGCTGGCTTTTCTGGCAGCCACGCAGGACATTGCGGTAGACGGCTGGGCTCTGACCATGCTGTCCCGGGAGAACGTGGGTTATGCTTCCACCTGTAACTCAGTGGGTCAGACGGCCGGCTACTTCCTGGGGAACGTGCTGTTTCTGGCTCTGGAGTCAGCCGACTTCTGCAACAAGTACCTCCGGTTTGAGCCACAGGAGAAGGGCATCGTCACGCTGGCAGGTATGATAGTGGTTTTCTTTTTTTGTCTAATTATTATAACACTTCATGTGATGTTGGTATTAAAGTACTATACAGCCGTGTCACATTATTATGGACAGTATCTACTTTCGATAGTGGCAGCGCATAGGTGGTCTGGGGAATGTTTGTATGGCACTCTCTGGACCTAGACATCCATGTGGAAGACACTCTCAACCGATTTAGGTCTGAATCCATCCTTGCAGATCACTTACACCATACATGCTGATTGTCTTCTTTGGGGTGGATTGGATCTTCCAGCAAGACAATGCTAGAAATGTCCCACATTGGTTGGACGAGCTGAACAAGACCATCAAGTTCCCCAGGACCCCTAATTCCCCAGACTTGAACCCAGTTGTCCATCTGTGGGACCACCTGGATGGTGGTGTTGGCTCTATGGATCCTCCCCAACGCTCCCTCCAGCAGCTGTGGGATGCACTGGAGTCAGCATGGCTCCAGATACCTGTGACAGCCTACCAGGACCTTATTGAGTCTCCCAGTCCCAGTATTATTATTATTTTATTAGCTGGTTATTAGCTGGTGGTCATAATAATGTGACTCGACTGTGTTCGAGGTTAATGTAGTATAAAAGTATCAGATGGCTTAAACTGTTCAAAATAATGTGTCCTGCTGTTGTAACAGTTATGATTACGCCACTTTCGATGTGCCTAATCGCCGTCTTCCACCCGCCTTTCAGACTTCTTGTTTTTCTGGGGGATCGTGTTCATGGTGTCCACTACGCTGGTGGCTGTCCTTAAGAAGGAGAACACCAAACAGCAGCGCTCCAAGAAGAGGCCCAAAGAGGAGACCCAGGGCGTTTTGGAGACATATAAGCTCTTGTTGTCCATCATTAAGATGCCTGCCGTCTTCACCTTCTGCTGCCTGCTCCTGACATCAAAGGTGGGTACTGTGGAGGCAAAGCCTTAAATCAGGGGTGTGTAGTCTTGGAGGGCTGGTGTTCGGCACAGTCAGTAATTTCCCCAAGCCAGATATATCCAGTACACTGGCAATTAACTTGTTAGTAGATTCAGGTGTGCTGAGGATGATCACATAGTCAAAAGTCAAGTCACTTTTATTTTCATTTCATCTAGTACTAGAGTAAACCATGTAAACAAAGTCAGATACATACATACACACATCAGTTACTGAGGTAGTACTAGAGTAAACCGTGTAAACAAAGTCAGATACATACATACACACATCAGTTACTGAGATAGTACTAGAGTAAACCGTGTAAACAAAGTCAGATACATACATACACACATCAGTTACTGAGGTAGTACTAGAGTAAACCGTGTAAACAAAGTCAGATACATACATACACACATCAGTTACTGAGGTAGTACTAGAGTAAACCGTGTAAACAAAGTCAGATACATACATACACACATCAGTTACTGAGATAGTACTAGAGTAAACCGTGTAAACAAAGTCAGATACATACATACACACATCAGTTACTGAGGTAGTACTAGAGTAAACCGTGTAAACAAAGTCAGATACATACATACACACATCAGTTACTGAGGTAGTACTAGAGTAAACAGTCTAAACACAGTCAGATACATACATACACACAGCAGTTACTGAGGTAGTACTAGAGTAAACCGTGTAAACAAAGTCAGATACATACATACACACAGCAGTTACTGAGGTAGTACTAGAGTAAACAGTGTAAACACAGTCAGATACATACACACATCAGTTACTGAGGTAGTACTAGAGTAAACAGTGTAAACACAGTCAGATACATACACACAGCAGTTACTGAGGTAGTACTAGAGTAAACAGTGTAAACACAGTCAGATACATACACACATCAGTTACTGAGGTAGTACTAGAGTAAACCGTGTAAACAAAGTCAGATACATACATACACACATCAGTTACTGAGGTAGTACTAGAGTAAACCGTGTAAACAAAGTCAGATACATACATACACACATCAGTTACTGAGGTAGTACTAGAGTAAACAGTGTAAACAAAGTCAGATACATACATACACACATCAGTTACTGAGGTAGTACTAGAGTAAACAGTGTAAACACAGTCAGATACGTACACACAGCAGTTACTGAGGTAGTACTAGAGTAAACAGTGTAAACACAGTCAGATAACATACACATAGCAGTTACTGAGGTAGTACTAGAGTAAACAGTATAAACACAGTCAGATACATACATACACACAGCAGTTACTGAGGTAGTACTAGAGTAAACAGTGTAAACACAGTCAGATACATACATACACACAGCAGTTACTGAGGTAGTACTAGAGTAAACAGTGTAAACAAAGTCAGATACATACACACAGCAGTTACTGAGGTAGTACTAGAGTAAACAGTGTAAACACAGTCAGATACATACACACAGCAGTTACTGAGGTAGTACTAGAGTAAACAGTGTAAACACAGTCAGATACGTACACACAGCAGTTACTGAGGTAGTACTAGAGTAAACAGTGTAAACACTGTCAGATAAATACATACACACAGCAGTTCCTGAGGTAGTACTAGAGTAAACAGTGTAAACACTGTCAGATACATACATACACACAGCAGTTACTGAGGTAGTACTAGAGTAAACAGTGTAAACACTGTCAGATAAATACATACACACAGCAGTTACTGAGGTAGTACTAGAGTAAACAGTGTAAACACTGTCAGATACATACATACACACAGCAGTTACTGAGGTAGTACTAGAGTAAACAGTGTAAACACAGTCAGATTCATACACACACATCAGTTACTGAGGTAGTACTAGAGTAAACAGTGTAAACACAGTCAGATTCATACATACACACAGCAGTTACTGAGGTAGTACTAGAGTAAACAGTGTAAACACTGTCAGATACATACATACACACAGTAGTTACTGAGGTAGTACTAGAGTAAACAGTGTAAACACTGTCAGATACATACGTACACACAGCAGTTACTGAGGTAGTACTAGAGTAAACAGTGTAAACACTGTCAGATAAATACATACACACAGCAGTTACTGAGGTAGTACTAGAGTAAACAGTGTAAACACAGTCAGATTCATACACACACATCAGTTACGGAGGTAGTACTAGAGTAAACAGTGTAAACACAGTCAGATTCATACACACACATCAGTTACTGAGGTAGTACTAGAGTAAACAGTGTAAACACAGTCAGATACATACACACAGCAGTTACTGAGGTAGTACTAGAGTAAACAGTCTAAACACAGATACATACATACACACAGCAGTTACTGAGGTAGTACTAGAGTAAACAGTGTAAACACAGTCAGATACATACATACACACAGCAGTTACTGAGGTAGTACTAGAGTAAACACAGTCAGATACATACACACAGCAGTTACTGAGGTAGTACTAGAGTTAACAGTGTAAACAAAGTCAGATACATACATACACACAGCAGTTACTGAGGTAGTACTAGAGTAAACAGTCTAAACACAGTCAGATACATACACACAGCAGTTACTGAGGTAGTACTAGAGTAAACAGTCTAAACACAGTCAGATACATACATACACACAGCAGTTACTGAGGTAGTACTAGAGTAAACAGTAAACATAGTCAGATACATATATACATACACACAGCAGTTACTGAGGTAGTACTAGAGTAAACAGTGTAAACACAGTCAGACACATACATACACACAGCAGGTACTGAGGTAGTACTAGAGTAAACAGTGTAAACAAAGTCAGATACATACACACAGCAGTTACTGAGGTAGTACTAGAGTAAACAGTGTAAACACAGTCAGACACATACATACACACAGCAGGTACTGAGGTAGTACTAGAGTAAACAGTGTAAACAAAGTCAGATACATACACACAGCAGTTACTGAGGTAGTACTAGAGTAAACAGTGTAAACACAGTCAGATACATACACACAGCAGTTACTGAGGTAGTACTAGAGTAAACAGTGTAAACACAGTCAGATACATACACACAGCAGTTACTGAGGTAGTACTAGAGTAAACAGTCTAAACACAGATACATACATACACACAGCAGTTACTGAGGTAGTACTAGAGTAAACAGTGTAAACACAGTCAGATACATACATACACACAGCAGTTACTGAGGTAGTACTAGAGTAAACAGTGTAAACACTGTCAGATAAATACATACACACAGCAGTTACTGAGGTAGTACTAGAGTAAACAGTGTAAACACTGTCAGATACATACATACACACAGCAGTTACTGAGGTAGTACTAGAGTAAACAGTGTAAACACTGTCAGATAAATACATACACACAGCAGTTACTGAGGTAGTACTAGAGTAAACAGTGTAAACACTGTCAGATACATACATACACACAGCAGTTACTGAGGTAGTACTAGAGTAAACAGTGTAAACACAGTCAGATTCATACACACACATCAGTTACTGAGGTAGTACTAGAGTAAACAGTGTAAACACAGTCAGATTCATACACACACATCAGTTACTGAGGTAGTACTAGAGTAAACAGTGTAAACACAGTCAGATTCATACATACACACAGCAGTTACTGAGGTAGTACTAGAGTAAACAGTGTAAACACTGTCAGATACATACATACACACAGTAGTTACTGAGGTAGTACTAGAGTAAACAGTGTAAACACTGTCAGATACATACGTACACACAGCAGTTACTGAGGTAGTACTAGAGTAAACAGTGTAAACACTGTCAGATAAATACATACACACAGCAGTTACTGAGGTAGTACTAGAGTAAACAGTGTAAACACAGATTCATACACACACATCAGTTACGGAGGTAGTACTAGAGTAAACAGTGTAAACACAGTCAGATTCATACACACACATCAGTTACTGAGGTAGTACTAGAGTAAACAGTGTAAACACAGTCAGATTCATACACACACATCAGTTACTGAGGTAGTACTAGAGTAAACAGTGTAAACACAGTCAGATACATACACACAGCAGTTACTGAGGTAGTACTAGAGTAAACAGTCTAAACACAGATACATACATACACACAGCAGTTACTGAGGTAGTACTAGAGTAAACAGTGTAAACACAGTCAGATACATACATACACACAGCAGTTACTGAGGTAGTACTAGAGTAAACACAGTCAGATACATACACACAGCAGTTACTGAGGTAGTACTAGAGTTAACAGTGTAAACAAAGTCAGATACATACATACACACAGCAGTTACTGAGGTAGTACTAGAGTAAACAGTCTAAACACAGTCAGATACATACACACAGCAGTTACTGAGGTAGTACTAGAGTAAACAGTCTAAACACAGTCAGATACATACATACACACAGCAGTTACTGAGGTAGTACTAGAGTAAACAGTGTAAACAAAGTCAGATACATTCATACATACACACAGCAGTTACTGAGGTAGTACTAGAGTAAACAGTGTAAACAAAGTCAGATACATACACACAGCAGTTACTGAGGTAGTACTAGAGTAAACAGTGTAAACACAGTCAGATACATACATACACACAGCAGTTACTGAGGTAGTACTAGAGTAAACAGTGTAAACAAAGTCAGATACATACACACAGCAGTTACTGAGGTAGTACTAGAGTAAACAGTGTAAACACAGTCAGATACATACACACAGCAGTTACTGAGGTAGTACTAGAGTAAACAGTGTAAACACAGTCAGATACATACACACAGCAGTTACTGAGGTAGTACTAGAGTAAACAGTCTAAACACAGATACATACATACACACAGCAGTTACTGAGGTAGTACTAGAGTAAACAGTGTAAACACAGTCAGATACATACATACACACAGCAGTTACTGAGGTAGTACTAGAGTAAACACAGTAAACACAGTCAGATACATACACACAGCAGTTACTGAGGTAGTACTAGAGTTAACAGTGTAAACAAAGTCAGATACATACATACACACAGCAGTTACTGAGGTAGTACTAGAGTAAACAGTCTAAACACAGTCAGATACATACACACAGCAGTTACTGAGGTAGTACTAGAGTAAACAGTCTAAACACAGTCAGATACATACACACAGTAGTTACTGAGGTAGTACTAGAGTAAACAGTGTAAACACAGTCAGATACATACATACACACATCAGTTACTGAGGTAATACTAGAGTAAACAGTGTAAACACAGTCAGATACATACATACACAGCAATTACTGAGGTAGTACTAGTGTAAACAGTGTAAACACAGTCAGATACATACACACAGCAGTTACTGAGGTAGTACTAGAGTAAACAGAGTAAACACAGTCAGATACATACACACAGCAGTTACTGAGGTAGTACTAGAGTAAACAGTGTAAACACAGTCAGATACATACATACATACACACAGCAGTTATGAGGTAGTACTAGAGTAAACAGTGTAAACACAGTCAGATACATACATACATACACAGCAGTTACTGAGGTAGTACTAGAGTAAACAGTGTAAACACAGTCAGATACATACACACAGCAGTTACTGAGGTAGTACTAGAGTAAACAGTGTAAACACAGTCAGATACATACACACAGCAGTTACTGAGGTAGTACTAGAGTAAACAGTGTAAACACAGTCAGACACATACATACACACATCAGTTACTGAGGTAGTACTAGAGTAAACAGTGTAAACACAGTCAGATACATACATACACAGCAATTACTGAGGTAGTACTAGTGTAAACAGTGTAAACACAGTCAGATACATACACACAGTAGTTACTGAGGTAGTACTAGAGTAAACAGAGTAAACACAGTCAGATACATACATACATACACACAGCAGTTACTGAGGTAGTACTAGAGTAAACAGTGTAAACACAGTCAGATACTTACATACACACAGTAGTTACTGACGTAGTACTAGAGTAAACAGTGTAAACACAGTCAGATACATACACACAGTAGTTACTGAGGTAGTACTAGAGTAAACAGTGTAAACACAGTCAGATACATACACACAGTAGTTACTGAGGTAGTACTAGAGTAAACAGTGTAAACACAGTCAGATACATACACACAGTAGTTACTGACGTAGTACTAGAGTAAACAGTGTAAACACAGTCAGATACATACACACAGTAGTTACTGAGGTAGTACTAGAGTAAACAGTGTAAACACAGTCAGATTCATACACACAGCAGTTACTGAGGTAGTACTAGAGTAAACAGTGTAAACACAGTCAGATACATACATACATACACACAGTAGTTACTTAGGTAGTACTAGAGTAAACAGTGTAAACACAGTCAGATACATACATACAGCAGTTACTGAGGTAGTACTAGAGTAAACAGTGTAAACACAGTCAGATTCATACACACAGCAGTTACTGAGGTAGTACTAGAGTAAACAGTGTAAACACAGTCAGATACATACATACATACACACAGCAGTTACTGAGGTAGTACTAGAGTAAACAGTGTAAACACAGTCAGATACATACATACATACACACAGTAGTTACTTAGGTAGTACTAGAGTAAACAGTGTAAACACAGTCAGATACATACATACATACACACAGTAGTTACTTAGGTAGTACTAGAGTAAACAGTGTAAACACAGTCAGATACATACATACACACAGCAGTTACTGAGGTATTACTAGAGTAAACAGTGTAAACACAGTCAGATACATACATACACACAGCAGTTACTGAGGTAGTACTAGAGTAAACAGTGTAAACAAAGTCAGATCTTTTTCTCTCTCAGATGGGCTTTTGTGCAGCCGATGCAGTGACGGGGCTGAAGCTGGTGGAGGCGGGTGTTCCCAAAGCCGAGCTGGCTCTGCTGGCCGTGCCCATGGTGCCCCTACAGATCCTGCTGCCTGTGATCATCAGTAAATACACAGCTGGACCTCGACCGCTCAACATCTTCTACAAGGCCTTTCCTTTTAGGTGACGTGCTGGAAAATTAATATCTTCCAGAGCTCGTAGACCTTTAGTGGTGCCCGTTAACTATTTAGTAAATGTTTAAACTGACCAAAAGCTGAAGTTTCTCCAGAAGGAAGAACCATTAACAAGCTAAAGGTTCTCCGGAAGGGGGAGCAATTAGCAAGCTAAAGGTTCTCTGCAAGTATGAACTATAAGCAGGATAAGGGTTCTCTGCAAGTAGGAACTATAAGCAGGATAAGTGTTCTCTTCAAGTAGGAACTATAAGCAGGATAAGGGTTCTCTGCAAGTAGGAACTATAAGCAGGATAAGGGTTCTCTGCAAGTAGGAACTATAAGCAGGCTAAAGGTTCTCCGCAAGTAGGAACTTTAAGCAGGCTGAAGGTTCTCCGTAAGTAGGAACTTTAAGCAGACTAAAGGTTCTCCGCAAGTAGGAACTCTAGGTAGGCTGAAGGTTCTCCCCAAGTGGTAACCATAAGTAGGCTGAAGGTTCTGCAAGTAGGAACTATAAGCAGGCTGAAGGTTCTGCAAGTAGGAAGTATAAGCCAGCTGCATGTGTTCTGCAAGTAGGAACTATAAACAAGCTGAAGGTTCTCTGCAAGTAGGAACTTTAAGCAGGCTGAAGGTTATCCGCAAGTCGGAACTATAAGTAGGCTGAGGGTTCTCCCCAAGTGGGAACTATAACCAAGCTAATGGTTCTCCACAAGTAGGAACTATAGCCAGGCTAAAGGTTCTCCGCAAGTATTAACTATAACCAGGCTAAAGGTTCTCTGCAAATGGGATATAAGCAAGCTAAAGGTTCTCCATAATGCAGACCTATTAGTGTACAGATGATTTGTCAGAACAGGAGACTATCATCAATCTGTAAGTTCTCATCAAGGGGGGCTTCTAGCAAGCTGAAGGGTGCTGAGAGCAGTTAAGCATGTTTTGATGCTTCACTAATGCAAATGTGGCTTTGCCTCGTTGACCTTGCGTGTTCTTGGTTTCGATCGCTGCAGGTTGCTGATTGGTTTGGAGTACGCTCTGCTGGTGTGGTGGACTCCCAGCGTCAAGCATGATGGAGGCTTTCCTGTGTATTATTACGCTGTCGTGCTGCTCAGCTATGCCGCACATCAGGTAAGTATCTGTTCTGTTGCCAGCAGAGAAGCTCCTACACACTCAGCAATCCAATATGATGACACGTACTTAGAGAAAACCTATAAACCCAAGATGGATCCATGATCCTTCTTATTTTGGTGCTGCATTGGTGCTGTTTTAAAGTGGCACATTCTCAAAAACGCAAATCTGTTTTCAGTCCGTCTTGCTGTTTCTGGCTTCATCAGTTGGTTCATTGAGCTTTAAGTAGACTAGATTATGATCTTTGCTTTATTGCAGCTGTAGTGTTACAGTAATTCCAAAGCTAGTTTAGTTTTCAGAGCCAGATGACTACTGTCGCTCCTCAGAGGACTAAATCAAGCTTATCTCAATAGAGTAGGTCTATTCGTGTGTCAAGGTCTTTTATTGACCTTTTGATAATCTTGTGCTAATTATTATTACTGATTTGGCCACGGTCCATTGCTGAAGGTCCTCAGAAGGCACCTAGCTATCTACATGGCGATACAGATACAGATAAATCCGGACGTGTTTATTGAACGTTTAGTTTCAAGCTGGCGCTAACTATAGAAGCATGTCGCTCCCACGTCGTTGGAAGTCATGAATCAGTTCATTCACATTTTAGAACAGCTTAGAATTAAACAGGCTGTTTATGTGACTTTGATTTTAAGACTGATATTTGACGAATGTAGTTTCTATTTATGGACTGTATGAACAATGTTACTTCACTTACAAATCGCTTGAGAAGTCCAATTGTCCATGATCTGGATTCTTGCTTTACTAGATGTCGGCAATGATTACATGCTATACATGCTAGCGTTTCTTGTGGTTGTGGTCTATTTCAATCAGGGTGCCAAGTAGAGCTTGGCGATAAATCGATTTTATCAATTAATTCAAATTTACAGTTGAGGACGATGTGTTTTCATGAAATTCGGTTTTCTCTGTTTTAACTTCCGCCACCGATGCCTTTCTTTGGGCTTTCGTTGTTCAGAGTGATCCCCCTCCCCCCAACATGCTAGCAATTAAGGGGAAAGCCCGAATTTGTCCCCAGAAAAGGAGCAACTTCCTCCATGATCTGGAATTAGTTCGGTTTTGTGGTGTCGGACACGGACCAAACAAGTACTCGCTGTAAGGTGTGTTTGAAAACGATTTCTTCTAAATAAAGCAGCACGACTAACTTATTCCAACTCCTTAAACAGAAGCATCCCAGCACTCTTCAGGGTGTAAAGGGAAACCAGTACAGCGTAGGCACGGGCGTCTTAGTCTTACAATCCTTACAGTGTATTGCTTGCTTACTGTAATGTCTGGCGTATACCACCCAAGAACCCCTGTAGTCAGAGCTCATAAACAATATATTATAGAACAAAACTACCAGCTAGTCAATCTCACCAACACACAATGCTACTGGACGCTACCAGTCATCTGCTTTCTTGTCCTGAAAATGATGCTCATGTTCTACAGTGTAAGACTGTCACTGTAAAAATCTTGTATAAATACAGCAACTCATTCTCTATCATCAGTTTTAGTGCAAAACTAGGCATTATTTTTTTCTAAGGCAGCAAATAATCTTACTCTGCAGTAACTGTTTCAACTACGCTTTCAACTTTAAGTTGTCAGCATATTATTTTTTATTAGAACAGCCCATAAACTCTATTGTCTATTTTTTCTATTTATCTTCATTGATTCACAGCATTAATATGTGAGTTTACTGTAGAACTACTCCTCGGGCAACTAATACCTCACTTCTGCAGCCACCAGAGTGCAAAGCTTTTAGTTTTATGTTCATGTTTTTCATTCCACCTTAAAACACATTTACCCTTCCACCTTAACATGACTCATATGTTACATTGAGCCTCAGTAGATAAGTGTTTTATGAGTTGTATACGTTTCTTCTTATGCTGTGCAGACATTCTAAACATGCCATGTGAAACTGAACCTGGATTCCTATTCGAATGTTCGGTTCCACCTTAAAAGCTGAAGACGTTCAGTTCAAAGCGCCCCAAAGGCACATGTTCAGCCTGAAGCCGGTGTTGCTACGGCAGCATTTAAGGTGGGCTGGTAAATTGGAACAATCTAATGTGATCACTCTTCATGTGAGTGATTGATGGTAGTAAAGTGTATGTAAGAAAGCTGGACAGCCAACTTAACGACTTTGGCTCTATATTTAGCGACTTTTCAGGCCCTCTAGCGACTTTTTTTTTTAAAGCGACTAGCGACAAATCTAGCGACTGTTTCTGGTGTTATTGAAGACTTTTGGAGACTCTGAAGTGAACACACATGATCTTCAGTTACTGTCCTCTGTGAGAGCAGACCCACACCACTCCACGACCCACTACACTCACTGCGCATGCTCAAAGCCGCCGCTGACCCCGCCCCCTATCTACAGAGCAGGGTGTAGATATAAACGTGTCTTAGATAAATAGATACGTTAATGATCCCAGAGGGAAATTCTTTAGTGTGACACACCGATTTCAAACCCAACAAAAAAAGAATCCACAGAAGAAGTTAATTTATTCAGAGTTCATTTGTAGTTATAAGATATTTTGGGTGTTTTTACTCACTTTTTTCTCTCCCACAACGTTATTCCCTCAAATATACACAAATAGACGTTATGCAAATTAGGTGATTATGTCATTTAGTGACTTCTAGCGACTTTTACGACAGCCAATAGCTACTTTCCTTACTGAGGAGCATGCTGCTGCCCTGTGAAGGACCCCAGGCCAAAACCCTTGGAACTGTTCGTCCAAACAAGTGAAAATGAAGAATTTATAGTGAAAAATTTGGTTTTTAGTGAGGCGGTTACATGTAAACCAGAGTTTACCATGTTTTACTGCTTAGCTCCGGGGCTAAAGCTAACTGTTGTAGTGTAATACACACATTAACACGTTACTGTTACACAGAGAGTCTCTCCGGAGCAGCCAGAGCTTCCCAGATATTACTCAGCTTCAAACACTCGAGCCAAACGTAACTAAAGAAAGAATAAAGAGAGTCAGTACAGCATATCAGCTTCTCTCTCTCTCTCTCTCTCTCTCTCTCTCTCTCTCTTTCTCTGGAATTCGTTCTCTGGTTTCAATTCCCTCATTAAGCTGTTAATCTTACAACTGTGTTTCTCCACCAGGTGGCACTGTATAGCATGTACGTGGCCTGCATGGCTTTCCACGCTAAGGTGAGCGACCCGGTTATAGGCGGTACATACATGACGCTGCTGAACACGGTGACTAATCTGGGGGGGAACTGGCCATCCACGCTGGCCCTGTGGCTGGTGGATCCCCTCACCTCGAAAGAGTGCCAGGGAGCGGTCGGCCAAAGCTGCGGGTCTGTTGAAGAAGCTGGGGTAGGTCGAGCTCCACACCACCATATAGTATACTATTGTATTATACATCTATCAGCCATAACCTTAAACCCACCTCCTTATATCTCCACACACACTGTCCATTCTATATGCTCCACTGACCACATACCCTTACAGATTGTAGTTCATTTGATTTCTTTAATGGTCAGGACCCCCACAGGACCACCAGAGAGCAGGTATTATTAGGGAGGTGGATCCTTCTTAGCACTGCAGTGACACTGACCTGGTGGTGGTTTGTTAGTGGTGTGTTGTGCTGGTGTGAGTGGATCTGACACCTGAGTTTTTTTTAAACACCTGAGAATCGTCCACCAACCAGCAACATCCAGCCAACAGTGTCCTGTGGGCGGCGTCCTGTGTCCACTGATGAAGAACTAGAGAACATAAACTGTGCAGCAGCAGATGAGCTACTGTCTCTGACTTTACATCAAGGTGGACCAGCAAGTAGTAGGAGTGTCTAATAGAGTGGACAGTGAGTGGACACAGTGTTTAAACACTCCAGCAGCAGCACTGCTGTGTCTGATCCACTCATATCTGCACAGCACACAGTAACACACCACCAGTGTCAGTGTCACTGTCACTGCAGTGCTGAGAATGACCCACCACCCAAATAACACCTGCTCTGTGGGGGTCCTGTGAGGGTCCTGATCATTAAAGAACAGGGTAATAAAGTATACAGAGAATCAGATAAACTACAGTCTGTAAGTGTAGCTCCTATATGTTCCTTTATCTATGTATAGTAGTGTTATTATAATATACACAATAATACACACACACATACATACATATATATGTAGACAGACACTACTGTTAATATAAATATTATTTTATTATATCTTATATTGTTTGTGTGTGTGTGTGTGTATATATATATATATATATATATATATATATATATATATATATATATATATATATATATATATATATATATATATATATTGTCCATTTCACAATGAATGTAAGTGTATCAGATGATACACTTTTTAAAGAATAAAAATGTTTGTATTAAAGTTTATTTTTGTATAGAGGCTTATTTTACATATAGTCCTATTATCAGCAATTCTCAGTCCTCTGTCTAAATCTCCTGGTACGACCACCAATCCAAGTTAAGGATGTTATTGGACTAATTGGTTGTTAGGACACTCTTCCTCAATTGTGATGCACAGCTGAAAAACATTCTACTAATAAGTGAGTATAAAAGGGAATAACATTCTAGGTTAGTTTAGTATCTGAAGCATCAGCAGTTGATGGCTTGCTGACCGACTCAAAATGACCAGAAAGAAACAACTTTCTTTAGAGACCCGTCAGTCCATTGTTGTGTTAAGGAAGAAGATACTCCATTGAAACAAGAACATTTCACTGTGATCCCAAACTTTTGAGCGGTAGTGTGTGTGTGTGTGTGTGTGTGTGTGTGTGTGTGTGTGTGTGTGTGTGTGTGTATATATATATATATATATATATATATATATATATATATATATATATATATATATATATATATATATATATATATTACAGGGGTCTAATATCTTTCGCAAGCTAATCAACCCTCTGATTGGTGATTGACCTCATATAGCTGTGTCTTTCTTTGCTGGACTTTCTTTCATTGTTAAAGGTATAGATTCTCAGACTGACCGTCCCGGTGTTATCACTGCTCTTCCTTCCACAGCTGTGCGTCAAAGAAGGCGGCGCGTGCGTGACGGCGCTGGACGGTTACTACGTGGAGTCGCTGGTGTGCGTGGTCATCGGGCTGTGCTGGTGGATATTCCTGGGGAAGAAAATGAAACGGCTGCAGGAGGAGAGCCCCTCAGCGTGGCACTGCAGGATCCACAAATAAGCTGACGCTGCTGGACACCATGAGCACAAAGCCTGGGACTCGTACAAGGAACCGTTCAAATACTAACACTGCTAATAATGAATGGAGGTCTGTTTTTGGGCGGGTGGGGTGGCTGATCAGTGTGTCGCCCCTCATTATTAGCAATGTTGGCACGTTTGAATGTTGAAGTATCACATACACTGGCACACTCATTTCCTTTTCAGGACTCTCGACGTCTTTTTGTATCTCCCTCTTCTTTCCAGACTCGGGTCTGGACCGGCGGCTCTGGCGAAGACGTTTTAGCCTCGTTCGGTTCGGGGCTCGCGGTGCAATTTTCTGTACCGTCACTGCGGCTGCTCCCTCGTTTCAGCAGATTGGAAACAGGACGATGGGCGCACGTGTACAACTCGGTGTCTTCGCGCTTCGCTACTGTATGGACAGGGGTAGTTGCTGCTGTGAGGTGGCTCAACCATCTTCTGTTCTGACTGTGTGATCAGGCTTACTTGAGTCCCCCCGTGCCTTGTTGGGTTGTTCTTTTTGTTTTTGGCTTTGTTTTGTTTGCGACTCATAGACTGGAAAACGTTCCCAGTGGTTCTTATGACTCCGAAGAAGCGGGAGCTTGTTTTCAGCCTCGTTCGTTTTTAGCGTTTGTCCCATTTTTCTCGCACCGAAGAGAAAAGGGAAGCTCGACAGGACACTAAGATACTGTCGACTGAAGGTTATTCTATAGCAGACTCAGGCTCATTGATCTCATGTAGGAACGTTGTTGGCCAAGTCCCTGGTTATTGTTTGGCATTGACACTGAAGCAACAGTGAACGTGTATATTCAGAAAGAATTGAAACGGATACTCTGGGCATTCGGCCTGTGTGCTCTAGTTTAGACCCTCCTGCTTATTTAAAGTCACGTGTTATTGAAATTGCTTACGTTGAGATATGAAGGTCAAGGAGACCCAGCAATCACCTGGTGTTCACCTGCTATGCCATAATATCATCTGCCTTTCTTTTACCTCTATACGTTTTTTAGCCACTATGTTGAGTGCAGCTTACATGGATGGAGGGTATTCACCATACCAGCCACCCACGATGTCTTTAAACGTAGTCGTTAGCGTGATGTACGGATCGAATTACATTTACTCCCATTTATCGGACACGTTTTCGTGGCGTATGTTCATGGTGTCCACTTTTTTATACCACAGCCAGTCACCAGCACTTTGAAGAGTTCGCCCCGCATACTTGATTTCTTCTTTTATCTCGATAACGTGTTTTCGGTCTTTTCCGGAAAGGCCGTGGTTGTCGCGTTTGTGGGTGAACGGTTTGGCGGGGAGGGCTGCAGTTGTAATGCGGCTGCACTTAAAGAGCTGTAAATACTTTGAATTTGTTCCAAGGAACATTTTTAGCTGCATTCCCAAAATGTAACATCTTAAAAAAAATGAAACCAAACAAACATATCTTAAATGTAAATAAAAGACGATTCTGGAAGACTACTCGCTGTTTTGTGGTTTATAATCTGCAGTGCATTGAATGGATGAAGTGGATTCAACATTAACCTGTTCTGGAACTTCGTACCAGCTTATATTTATGTAGAAATTTTCAAAAATCCTGCATAATTTTAGTAGCTGAGATGAAAACAGAGCTAGATTGGTTTGATTTGACATTTTTAGAGACGATGCGTACTGACTACTGCCAGGGATGATGGGAACCAGGGGGCCCAATGTCTATATATGTATATATACTTGTTCTTTTAGCCATGGTATGGTACAGACTGACCATTTTATATATATATATATATATATATATATATATATATATATATATATATATATATATATATATATATATATATATATATATATGTTTTTCAGGCAGTACTTTCAGTATCATACTGTGTAATAACTTGCTGAGAGGGAGCTTTTAGATGTATTCTCCGACGTCTGGTTCCCATCACCACCACTATGAACATTTGTGACTTTAAGTTTCTCTAGAAAGAAGTATTTTTAAACAAACCACTCTGAATGACTTTGCTGGTATGTTGACTGTTTAATTATGGAGAAAGTTTGGGAAAAATCTGTGAAGTTTCCCTGTAAATATATTTCACTCAGTAATATTAAAATGTTTGGTCTATAATCTATAAACAATTTCTTACACCACTGACCCGTCAGTCGGAGTAACTAATATTTGATACCGAAACTAATCATGGTAGCTTTTGCTGGTGAGTTATTAAATTACAGAGAACGTTTAGCAGCTTACTGAAGACCAGTGACATCCAAGGAATTCTCTGCTATGGATATTCTTCCTTCTGAGCTAACAGCGATACCTCATGCCAGTCCTTGACCTAATTAGACCCTCCACCCCCCAACTGACCAGACACGCTTCTCCTCTGGGCTTAAAAACATTATTTCAGCTCCTCGTGTTGTATTTAAGAGCATGTTGTGTGTTCGTATTCAGAGCGATCCTCACTGGAAGAAACTCTGGACTGCATCTCTTGTGTTTCTAGTGACTAATAAAGTAAAAAATGCTACATAAAATATAATATTAAATATAAAATATAATCTAAATAATACACAACAAACAATAATTTGCTTTGAAGTGATTGCGAGGGGCTCGTTTTGCGATGTACAGCGTGGAAAATGAGTAATACACTGACGATTTTGCTAGTCTTCCCACCTACAAAGAATGGAGAGGTCTGTTATTTTCATCGTAGGTACACTTCAACTGTGAGAGACAGAATCTAAAGGTGTGTCTCAAAACCTAAGGTGCGTCCAAAATCGCCTACTTGCCTACTACTCAGTAGGTGAAATCAGTAGGCGAGTGCAACTAGTATGTCTGAATACTCAGTAGGTATCGAGTAGTCCCTGAACGGTACCCTCCTGAATCGGCTACCATTTTTATGTATGCGACCGCAGCACACAGTGCTATCCCATGATTCACCTGGAGCCTTAGATGAATTCTAAGTGGAAGAAAAAATGGTGAAAAGTGGTACGTCTGCTGTGTGTGTGTAGCTACTAGAGGGAATTTTGGTATTGATCCAATACCAAGTAAACACAGGGCCTGTACCGCTGATACCGATACTGATACTTTTTAATATTTAAGCTTCCAAAGGATCCAAAAGACCTAGGAAAGAATTTCGCAAAACATTGTATATGACAACAAAATACTTTATTATAACAATCAACATTTTTGTTTAGAAACAATGCAACAGTAACAAAACAAAGTTTACCTAAATAAATAAATAAATCTTTTTTTGAGGTACAAACAACCTAAAACAAAATCTCCAGAGGTAGAGGGCTGACAAATCACAATACAACAAAAGTAACACACAACAATAAAGGTGCGCTGAGTGCAGCACTGGCAAAGAGTAGACTTTGATGAATCCGCGTGCACAGCAGAAAAAAAAGCTTGAGTATCGATCTTTTTACGCAAGTATTGATCAATATCAATACCAGCGTTGGTATCGGTATTATCGATATTTGGATCGATTCGCTCACCTCTAGTAGCTACGGCTAGTGAACTGCAGCTACAGAAGTTAGCGCTGCTTCTGAGGTAAACCATGACTGAATTCCTCATTCTCAGAGCTACAGCTCAACACCGTTTGAGTACATATTGAGACAAAAAGACATAACAGTGTCACAATAAGCATCTAAATCTGTCAGTAAACGGGGCTTTTAAATGAATAGCAGGACGTTTACGGTGGTGGTCTGACGTCTTGCGTCACAGGACGTTGGTAAGATGGCGGATGTAGTACGTCCAAGATTGTGTGGCTACTAAAACTTGCCTACTGAACGTACCAACTAGTCTCCAGCAGCACGTACTGACTCTAATCTAGTACCTACTGACTAGTAGGCAATTTCGGACGCAACTCTAATGAGCTGCCTACACATTTTTACGTCATAGTATGTGCCCCCGACATGTAGACTGTCCCAGTTCTTGGATATCTTAAACATGCTGTCTACTGAGGAACCTTATTTAGACGCTTCCTCAGCCGCTAAGACAATACCATGATGCAACGCAGGCAAATCTATGAGCAGTGAAGTGGTTTTAAAATGCAAGTTATTTTGATTCTCTCTGGAGTTTTAATGTGTTTTTTGTCATATAATCACACAAAACAGCATTTTATTATCAACTCTGTAACGAGTCGTTTATTATTTTGCAGTTTTATACTGAGCCATTAGCATTTATGCTAGCGGATTTTTAAACCTCGGGCTATTATTTAGGATGCCGGTCGGTAGCTTAGCAACCAGCTAAACCACCGGTCGCGTGCTGCAGTGGGCGGGAACAAGCCCTGACGCAGTCTCTCTCTAACTAGAGCGTCTCAGTAATCTGGAAAGACTTGACCAGATTTGTAGTGGATCATATTAATTCTGATTTTTCTTTGTGTTGGAAAAATGAAAGATATTATGTTTTTGTCAATGTTTATAAAGATACAGTAAAACAATACTGTATTTATAACATACATTCATAAATGTATTTGTAATTTTTGTACTTGAGATTTGGCTGTATTTTAAAATGTGCAAATCTCTAGGAATCTTTATTATTAATTGTTTATTTCGCTTTTTTTTCTGTTTTAACATGAATAAATAAATACATACATAAATAAATACAGCATGATTTTAAAAACGCCTTTTCGGTGTTTGGGCCATGGCGCTTGCTGTCGCCGAGGTGGGCGGGGCTTCATTTGTAGTTTTTCCCTCACTGTAAACAATATGCCGGACTCGTGTGTGGATAAAACGGAGAAAAACGAACAACAACAGTCGTTAAATATTATTACAGTGGTGTCGAAGTTTGCAGACGAGAACCTGACTCTAGTTCGGGTGAGGTGTTTCATTCCAGTTTTAGGTGCTGACCAGTCTGACCAGTGTTAGCATTAGCGTTAGCGTTAGCATACTGAACGTCTTGGCTTTTTAAAGTCTTCATTTCTGTATAAATGGTGACAGCATAGTGGACCGCTAGTTCTTTTAGTGATGGTACGAATAAAACGACTAAAATAATAATAGACTCAGTATTAAGCGTAAATCTGAAGTGGGACGTAGCTTAAGTTAGCTTCTTTTTCGAGTTGCCCGTTCCACCTTAAATTGTGCATGAACGGCTGCGGCATTTAAGGTGGAACCGGCAGTTCGTATAAAAGCAACTTCAGAAAGCAAACTGATAGCGAGTCTTCCTGTTCCACCTTAAATGCTTCAGCAACGGCCTCCGACGGCAGAATGTGACTGCTGCACCATTTAAGGTGGACCCGGCAGTTCGAATAGAAGCTAACTTCGGAAAGAAAACTGATAGCGAGTCTTCTTGTTTGTTAGTCTTACTTTCCGTTCCACCTTAAATGCTTCAGCAGCAGCCTCAAGCGCCGGAATGGAACAACTGCACTATTTAAGGTGGAAACGTTAGTTCGAATAAGAAGCTAACTTCAGAAAGCAAACTGATAGTGAGTCTTCCTGTTTGTCAGCGACTTCCTTTTTGTTCCACCTTAAATGCTTCAGCAGCTTTTTATTTCTGCCGCAGGTTCATATTAACTGCGGCGACACCATTTAAGGTGGAGCTGAAAATGAAGAAATCCAGTTTACACGTAGCCACAGGAGCTCATGTCACCTTCCTGCCACCTTAAACGTTGCTCTTTACTTTGGGGGTAACTCGTGTTTTCCTCCTGCAGAACATCAGCACAGGGCTCGCAGTGGCTGGAGTGCTCATCATAGCAAGAAGCATCAGACTGGTTGGTGTCACAGATGTTCCTCACTTCTGAAAGCTACTGACAGCTACTCTTTATAACCTGTGAAAGTTTTATGGTGGATGGATCAATAGAAATGCTCCAATATCACATAGAATAAACCCTTTTTACATTGACTTACATGAAAAATTAAGAATGCTTTTGGACAGCGATGATATATGGCTCACCTGGACTGGAGTTCAGGTCATGGAAGGAAGTTACAGGGAACCTTGAGTGTTAAGACATAGGGGCGCCAATATGGTGTACATGTTCAGTAGCTATAGATACTTTAGATGTTGTATAGATACTTTAATAATTATTAAAAATAGACAAAATCTTCTTACTAATAGGCTGCCATTGTTGGGACATCAAATGGTTTTGTCCTCTCTTGTAAAGTTACTATTAATATATGTACTAGTATATGTATTCTATTGCCAGGTTCTGCTTATATAGGAGTAGGACTGCTGACTCTCTTAGGCTGAGGAGAGACCCTGTTAACTATAACTACTACCCTCTGTAGCCAAATCAGGCATTCATACCACTAATAACCCCAAACCGGGCAGCACAGGTGGGACTGAAGGTACGTGTTAAACGAATGAATGAGTTAGTAAATAAATGGTTCTTTCTTTGTTCTGCTTCACAGGTCACTAAATTCGGCTCTGCGTCTGAAATCCCGGCCCGCTTCATTGACAGAGCCGTCAGCATTAGGGGCAGCGTGAGGAGCGTAACCGAGAGAGGCCTCCAAGTGGAACACATCCCAATTTATGTCCCCTTAGTGTCTCGCCTGCTGACTGACCGTAAGAGCTCAGGCACCCGTCCCCCACCCCACTTCACTCTGGACCTCCAAACAATAGCCCACCCCAGGAAAAAAAGAAGACCCAATTAATCACTGGCCATTACACCAGCAAATTCACTTTGCAGCTGTCAGAGACCCCCAGGTTCATCTGAACAGCTGCCCGCAATTACAGATTAATCCTCCTTGTGAATCACAGTCTTTCGGGAGGGTAAACACAAACGTCTGTCTCTCCAACTGTCTGATGTCCTCCCCTTCCCTTGTTCCACCTTCTCTCCTTCTTGCCCCTCTTGCGATGAAGTTGGTGTCTCAGCTTGTCTCGGATCTATTTTTCTTTATTTGAAGCAAGAGGGGGGGCTCGCTTTGTCGAGGCAGCCGGCACTCACACTTATCTCCCGCAGCTAATTCGATTGGAGGGCTTGAAAGGTAAACACTGGCCCGTTTACAAGATTTCGTTTCGGCCCACTTTGATGAGATCTCGGGGTAAAGCGGTTAGCGGAGAAGGAAGTGCCCCGTGATTGTGTTACAGGCGGGCCGCAGCCTGAAAGTGGGCTTAAATGATTCAAATAAGTTTTCCTCGCCTCTATATACACCACAGATCAGCTTCTATTGGCAACTGAAGTGAAAATAAAAGGATTATGGCTTTTATTGTGAACTGAGGGCCAGACTGTGTGTGTGTATTCCATATGGCTGTGGTTTATTTATCAAGCTGGTGACCCGTATATCAGCTCCGCTGACCATATAGGAGCTGCACTTACAGACTGTAGTTCATCTGATTCTCTGTATACTTGATTATCCTGTTCTTTAATGATCAGGACCACCACAGAGCAGGTACTATTAGGGAGATGGGTCATTCTCAGCAATGCAGTGACACTGACGTGGTGCTGGTGTGAGTGAATCAGACACAGCAGTGCTGCTGCTGGAGTTTTTAAACACTGTGTCCACTCACTGTCCACTCTATCAGACACTCCTACCTTGCGAGTCCACATTGTAGATGTAAAGTCAGAGTCGACAGGTCATCTACTGCCACACAGTGACACTGTTGCTGGTGTGTTAGTGTGTGTTGTGCTGGTTTGGGTGGATCAGACACAGCAGTGATGCTGCTGGAATCTTTAAACCATTCAGGGTCACTGCTGGACTGAGAATAGTCCACCAACCAAACCTATCCAGAACACAAACTGTTCAGCAGCAGATGAGCTACTGTCTCTGACTTTACATCTACAAGGTGGACCAGCAAGTAGTAGGAGTGTCTAATAGAGTGGACAGTGAGTGGACACAGTGTTTAAAAAAATCCCCACCACCAACTCCTGTGGGGGTCCAGACTATTGACGAACAGGGTAACAAAGTATACAGAGAAATGATGGCCTACAATCTGTAAGTGTAGCTCCTGTATGGTCAGTGGAGCTGGGTTTAATGCTGATCTGCACCAAACGGTTAATTTCTTAATCGGTTAATCTAACAATTCTTTATTTTTCGATTAATCTATTGACTACTTTTTAAGATTACTGTAATGTGAGTGTGTTAGGAATTATATATATTTATATGTGTATATATATATATATATATATATATATATATATATATATATATATTAACTGCATGGCAATTCTAGACCTAATGTATTAAAGAGTATCTTAAACTCACGTGATCTATAAATGGTTAAAGACTAAGAGTCTACGCTCTGACTCGACTTTTAGAGGCACAAATGATACGTAGCCTACACGCCTCACTGTGATGAAATGGAACAGTTTGTGGACTATATATTTTAACAGAGAGTAGTTTGAGAAGCAGCTACGTGTGTTTTAAAGCTCCCGCGTTATCGAGAACAGTCTTAGGTTCTACACTGGACGATTAAGAAACGGTTAGCTATGAGACTTTTCAAGTGACTCTACTGAAAGAAACATGTTACATGTGTTAATAATCTTAAAATAATCTGCTAAGATAAGATAAACAGGTAAACAGGTGCTGTCCTGCTGCTGTGTTGATGAAGCTCTACGGGGTGTTTGATCTTCAAGGTCTCGTGTATAGCAGTTGTACTGTTGTGATCATCTCCACTGTGCAGAGCTGACAGAGCACCACACTGTTGAGTTTCTGTGTGAAACACTCCCACAACTTGTTTGATTGTTTGTAGCTGCAGCTCGCGCTCCAGATAAATCCATGCTTTCAGTAGGAGTGGCCATCTTTTTCGCACGTTATGCTAATTGACACGTCGCCCCAGCCCTAGTATATATCTGTGATAAAACAATTTATTGTGAGTCCTTATATCGAACATCTTATTTAGGCAAGTCCAGATGTTTAAGTAATAGTATGTATTCTTAAAGACGTCCTGTCTCGGACACATATGGCACCAGTTTTTTGTTTGCTCCCTGTTTCAGGATAATGTCATCCTCCAGAATCTTTCCCACATCAACACTCAGACCACTGAAAGAGAACAGAACCTTTTGAAGACGAGCAGCTTTAAGCCCTGCTTGTCTTTTCCCATCGTGAAGGCTCTTTGAAATACACTTGTGTTGAACCTGGTTTTTAAAGGTCACTGGACTCTTCTCTGGCTCTTCCGACAGGTCGGCCTGTGGCCCCCCTGGATGTGTGTCTGGCCGGGGTGGAGCTGACGCCGCGGGGCCGGGACTGGCTCTCTGAGAGGCTCAGGCCGTCTCAGACGGTGTGGCTCCGGCTCATCGGCCGTCAGGACCAGAGCCTGCATTGCCTGGTGTCAGTCAGCAGGGTAGGTCAGATAGCAGAGAGCCACAGGTCACAGCACCCCGTAAATAGGTATGCTTGACTGATGATGGACTTTTAACCCCCTGTAGGTCCCAAATGACTTGGTGGAAGTAGTCCATCTGATTCTCTGTATACTTATTGACCCTGTTCTTCAATGGTCAGGACCACCACAGAGCAGGTATTATTTGGGATCATTCTCAGCCCTGCAGTGACTCAGACGTGGTGTTGGTGTGTTGTGCTGCCGTGAGTGGATCAGACACTGCAATGCCTCTTTTTAAAACACCTCAGGGTCACTGAAGGGACACTGTGGGCAGCTTCCTGTGTTCACTGATGAAGGACTAGAGGAACACACACTGGGTCTGTCTCAAAACTTTGTGGGTGTCTAAGTAGGCACTGATTACGTAGGCAGGCGTTGTCTCCTCAAAAAACAGATTACTGAGAGCAACTGCGTCACGGCTTGTTCCCGCCCACTGCAGCACGCGACCGGTGGTTTAGCTGGTTGCTAAGCTACCGGCCAGCATCCAAAACAATAGCCGGAGGCTTAAAAATCCGCTAGCATTAATGCTAACGGCTCGAGTATAAAACTGCAAAATAGTCAACGACTCGTTACAGAGTTGTAAATAAAATACTGTTTTGTGTGATTATATGAAAAGAAACACATTAAAACATCAGAGGGAATCAAAATAACATTTTAAAACGACTTCACTGCTCCTAGATTTACCTGCGTTACATCGTGGGATAGCCTTAGCGGCTGAGGAAGCGTTCAATGTTTCCATAAAATCAGGTCTAAATAAGGTTCCTCAGTAGACAGCATGTTTAAGGTATCTAAGTATTGGGGGTCTACATGTCGGGGGCGCATACTATGTCATACAATTCCGTATATGTAGGGAGCTCACTAGGTTTCCAGATACACCCTGTGTAGCAACAGCTAAGATATCGTAGGTGCAAGATGGGAGTGTCAAATAGAGTGGACAGTGGGTGGACACAACCACCAATGTACAAAGGACATTTATCTACTTGTTTACAACCCTCTGATTAATATGGCTGTAGTTTATAGCACTGTACATGTAGTTCTTATTTCCGCCATTCTTATTTTCTTATTTCGGTCATTCCGAATGCAGCAATGCATAATCCTGCACACAATGTGGTTCAGAGAGGTATCAGCATGACACACACTTCTTTCAATCGGTCTCATTAACTGTGTGCATCCATTAAAAGTGAGTAACATTAGTTGTGCAAGCCCCAAAGCTGCATTTTCACTAAGTTCTGTCAAGTGTAATGATTGTTTGAAGCCCTTTCTAAGTATAAAGGAAAGCTAACTGCTAGCCACCAAGCATTAATTAATTGGGGCCTGTAGGCTTGCGTGTGGCACAGTGCATGCCCATGGCTCATGTTTTCCAGCTAAAATACCTCAGTACAATGTTTGTGTGATGTATGATTTATGCCGAGTGAATCACTGGTAGCTGTGGTAATTATTTTATGTATATTCATGTTGTACATCTTCATAGCTAATCTATAGCCAGGTCTTAGCCTCGTGGCAGGCCTTTAATCGTGTTTATTCCCTTGTAGGCACACAAGTTGTATTTGTAGTAAGAGGAGCACTCATATACCAGTACTAATAATTTATATTTATTGTATTTTTTATTCTTTCTTTGTAGAAAACCACACACGCACTCACACATGTTGCTACCTGTACCAGGATAATGTTGATGCACAAGTCAAATTAAAGGCAAGTTTGAAGTTTAATCCTGGACCTGAACATTCTCTCCTTTCTTCTCAACTCACCTGTGCATGTATAATTGTTATCCTGACCCGATCCCTGAAGTAATTGCTAATCTGCTTACAAACCAGTTACAGTCCTCATTACAACCACCACGTCAGTGTCACTGCAGTGCTGAGAATCACCCACCACCCACATAATACCTGCCCTGTGGGGGTCCTGCTGATGAAGAACAGGGTAACAAAGTGTGTAGAGAAACAGATAGACTGCAGTCTCCTTTATTGTAAGTGGAGCTGATAGAATGGACAGTGAGTGTAGATACATTCATACAATAACAATCAAGACTAATGGATTGGAGGTCTACAGAAGCTCTCAGCTTGCTTGCTGTCAGTGATAATATGTGTAGTATTTGCGTGTAAATAATTATTTGGAACGTTATTGTGATGTTGTAAGGACTCTACAGTGTCGCTTCACTCTTTTCCTCCATGCAGGGGTCCCTGTTTAACAAGTGTATGAATGAGGAGGTCCTGCGCTTAGGCCTGGCCAGGACTGTTCCACTCCAGGGCCTGGACCCTCATTCTCGACTCTACTTGAAGCTCCACCGACGGCTGCTGAAGTCTGAGCTGAAGGCCGAGAGGAAGGGCAAAGGCCTTTGGAAAGAGGAGAGTCTGAGAGAGAGGCTCACTCGGGCCCTCAGCGACAGCATGGTGGTTGCGACCGTGAAGAGAGTGTTAAAGTGGATATCAAGGGCGAAGGACCGGTAAAGATGTCCCAGACCACCTGGGACGCAGATGTCGGATGAGATTCTTATTTATTTCTTTATTTATAGCTGTGTGGTTAGATCCCCCATCACCACCACATTCACTCACCAGCTACGTACCCTACATTGTGTCTTTGCCTTGCTGGTGTTAAGCAAGCGACTGACAAAGTCGGCTAGTTTAGTCCCCTGACTAAGACTAAGTCCATTTTCTGATGCCTGGTTTGTGTTCACGGTCCTCTAGGTCTTTCCAACTAGCGGTTGAGACTGACGTGTGTAGAGAACCATGCTTGTTAAATAAAAGATAGGTAGTGTTTGATTTTTCAGTCCGCTGTTTGATAAATGTCGATCAGGTTGAGTTCCGTGCAGGAGCTTCACAGTGGAGTCACATTATTATGACCACCAGCTAATATCCAGAGGAACCACCGTGTGTATACGGACTGCGAGACTCAATAAGGTCCTTCTAGGTTGTCACAGGTATCTGGAGCCATGCAGACTGCAGTTTATCCCACAGCTGCTGGAGGGCGTGTGGGGGGAGGATCCATAGAGCCAACACCACCATCCAGGTGGTCCCACAGATGCTCAATTGGGGGAATTAGGGGTCCAGGGTAGTAGTCTTGGTCAGCTCATCCAACCAATGTGGGACATTTCTAGTTGTGTGACGTGTCGGATTGTCTTGCTGGAAGATCCCATCCGCTCCAGAGAAGACAATCAGCATGTATGGTGTACGTGATCTGCAAGGATGGATTCAGACCCAAATTGAAATGGAAGTGTCTCCCACATGGATGCGTGGGTCCAGAGAATGCCACCAAAACATTCCCCAGACCTTAACGCTGCCACCTAATATGACTCGACTGTGTATAATAACTCACACTCCACTTGACAGTGGAACAGTGGGGAACACTAGGGAATAGCACATGGTCCAGGGAACCATATACCTGTACCAAAAAAGACCCCTATGAGTGTTTGTAGCCATTTCAAAGGTATCACATCAGCATTCTGTCAGCCACTGAACGCCTTTAGTCTGGCGTTTGATGAATCCTCTGAGAAATCAAAGGCAGCCTGAGCCAGCAGTGAGGGGGAAAACTATGATGTACTACTTAAAAGATTCGGTTCAGCTCTGACAGCTCGCCTTCCATCGTCTATGTTTCCTTGAGCACGCTTTGAAGCAGCCAGCTTCCTCTCAAGTTCCAGATCTGTTGGTTTTCACACGCCCGCATGTGTAGCCCATCGTCTTGGCAGCACGTGAGGCTTCTTAAGATGTCTTTTGGAACCAGGATCCAAGCGTCCGAGCGGTTCGACAGCATATTCCTGATGGCTGAGTGCTTGCTTCACTCCATCTACCCACATCCACATGCAGTCCTCCCGGTTCCTTTCTCCCTGAAGAGTTGTTGGTGGGGGGAGTAGGGGAGAGTGCGCATTGTCCCTGTGTGACAAAGCTGATGGGGGTCTTCTGGTGCGACCCCCAAGACAATAGGGACTGGGTGAGGGGGGTGGGTTGAGAGGGGTGCTATTGCCATAGAAACGCCAAATCCAAAAGACAAAGTGCCCTGAAAAAAAGGTGGTGGCTTCTCATGGTCCTAGAGGCCGCAAGAAGTGGATAGTAAGCCAAGGAGGGGATTGAGAGGAGTGAATCAAAGCCGAGGAGGAGAATAGCTGCTCTTGAGGGCCCGAATAGAAGCGATGGGTCTTTATGCTCTTGTAATGGCCCTGGACTTCTTTTAGTTACACCAGATAGATTCATGTAAAATGTAAAGTTAGCCTTGTTGTAGACAGCAATGGACTTTCTTTTGAATCAGTGGCTTTGGCATAATTTAACGAGCCGAGTTGTTAGTCTCGTTATGCTGAATTAACTTCCATGGCGGGGAGATTGAAACTTCTTGTCCTCCTAACAAAAAGCAAAGCCATTAGAGGAAGGGGCAAACAGCTAAGCTCAGTGGGGATGGAAGGCTGAGTCTGGTTCGGCTATAGAGTAAAGAGTTAGGCAGAGGCTTAATCAGCGTCCTATGGCCCTCCTAGTGTGTTCAGAGCCAAAGGAGGTCTTGAGGAGCTGGTTTTGGTAGTGGGTGGGGGTGTTGCTGACTCAGCACTGGGTGTGTATATTTAAATGCAGGGGGTTTAGCATGTGCTTCTCTTAACCTTGCAGAAGGATTCTATGGGTTATGATGTTCAGACAGTAGTGTTACAGTTTACCTGTACACAAGTAGGCGAAGGTAGTGTTACAGTTTACATGTACACAGGTAGGCGAAGGTTGTGTTACAGTTTACCTGTACACAGGTAGGCGAAGGTAGTTTTACAGTTTACATGTACACAGGTAGGCGAAGGTTGTCTTACAGTTTACCTGTACACAGGTAGGTGAAGGTAGTGTTACAGTTTACATGTACACAAGTAGGTGAAGGTGGTGTTAGAAGGATTCTTATTGGTGTAGTGTAAGGTAGTTACCCAGGTGGGGAATTGAGCCTACAGTATGGTGGGCAGCAGTGTAACCCACTACACTTTTTTTTATCAAACATCATTACATTACGTGTACATTATACTGCATCTGATTCTTTTACCTGTGCCACTTCCAGATGAGTCCTACCGTGATACTGTATCTCTATTATATTCTGATTAAGTAGTCAATGAGTGTAGAAAGAACGCAGATGTGCATTATAAACTGACACCTCATATGATGTGGACATATCAATATCAGTATGGTTACATCAGAATAGTGACCACATACAGTACTGCGCAAAGACTTTTGGGGACACTTGGGGACATAATTATATGTAAAAAGCTATGTTTCTAGACAGGAAGTTTTTATCTACCCTTTCCAAGCTTCTCCTTGTGGAAATAACCCAGTATTATTTACAGTTCTCATCTAATACCTGCTTTGACTGCTCAGTACTTCATTAAGCTAAATCAAGATTGCTGCTGAAGGAACTGAACACATTCATACAGTGTCTGGGGTGTCCAGGAGAAATCTGGAACTACACTTTGTTCTTCAAACTGGTGCTCAAGATCTGATCTACTTCTCTCACAATAAGATATTCATGTTACTTTGTATTGTATGTATGATTATTTACATCTGTTTTAATCATATCTTATCATGTGTTCTTACTGGTGGAAACACACTTATCAGCTTAGGTGCCTCAAATTGTTGCACAGTAGTGTAGGTCTGCACAAACCTAGCTTTAGGTGCTTTGAGACTCCAGACCTAGGTTACTTGAGTTGTCTTTGCTGTTGTATGGAAGCAGATGCTGTTTCTACACAACATCTGTGGCTGGATCTAAAGGGGCCTGCTGGCCTACAACTAGCCATTAACATGCTGTGTACTTCCCAGTAGGCCATAACCTGCAGACTCTATGACTCTCTATGACTACAATACCCAGCATTCACTGCCCAGTTACATTGTTATGGCCATTAGGAATGATGAGGGAATGTCCAGGTGTGAGGGCGAATAGGTGCCGACTGGAAATTTGGTTGTAACATGAGCTATTTGGTTTCCTTCTGCTATAGCCATCTTATCTAGAAAAATTCACCCCATATTTATGTCCCATAAAATAAAAGTTATTAATTTCCCAAGAGTCTTCACCTCCACCTTCAAGATGCATCATCCGTAGGGGTTTTGTTAGTGTTTCAACTGGACAAGCCCACTCTAGGGGCTCTAGGGGGCACCACTTTGGCAGATGAATCGACATGTTTACAACAGTAGTTCTAATGGCTTAATTGATGACCCTTAAAAGAAAAACCTGCCCTGGACATGCGGTGGTAGAAGAACGTTTCTTCACATCCTTGGATCCTAATTTCACGCATGGTTAATAAAAGAACCATGAAAGCTTCTTTAGTGAATCAAGTGTGGTTCTTCGGTCACATCGCCCCAAACAGAACCCATTGTGGAACTTTGCTGACTATACCATAAGATACAATGAAACTTACCAAGATGGCTGATCCTGGATCAGCATGGGCAGTGTAAGGTCCACTGACCTCCAATAAAGCTGCCAGTTGATTTTGGCTGTAGGGAAGTGGATAAGGTGCAGGGAGGAGGAGGAGGAGGAGGAGGGGGGCCGGCAGGGGAGGGTGGGGATTTGAGCTGGAGGAAAGTGACCATCCTCCTCGCTCTTTGTTGTGCAAATGTGAGCAGCGGCTGTGGCAGGGTTGCTGGCCTCTGATTGGCCCCGAGGTTTGAACCGTAAAACGTATGAAAACAGTGGGATTGCAGGCCGGCAGACTTTGAACTGAGGCACAGCGCCTGACCGAGGCGGAGGGAAACTGTGGGAGGGACTGGAGCGGTGAAAAGACTCCTGGGAAAGTGTCTCCATTGTGTGGGTGGCGGGGAGTGATGGAAAGATCCTCACTGAATTGAATCCTGGGAAACTGGGCTGCTCGCCAGTGCGTCTATATTATTTTACTTTACTGTGTTTAAGTAACTAGAATGATTCACGTTCATCAACATCAGTATTTTGCACTGTTACAGTGGCAGATTTAGCCAGACGGCTTACTTTCATCTGACTTTAATGAGAAGAGAAGATTGAGCATGTGTGTTTATTGTGTTTAGTTTATATTTTAATATATTTTTATTTTTTGGGGTGAAATACATTTTAATAAATTAAAAAACTACTTTGTTTTCTGGGTTCATTTCATTGTAATACTAATATTACAGTAAATGGGGGTGTAGAAAAGTGTGTATAAAGTGTGTGCAATACACATGTGTATTGTAATGTTTAGTATTGATTCTCATGTAGACAGTATTAATGTTTAATTAATAGATTAATGTAAATATTGGTGACAGCTGGTACCCCCAGATGGTCGTTCCACTAAACAAGTAGCATACAGGTTCAACTGTATTGTTGCTGTCCAAAGAAAAACATGTATCCTCTGAAAGTTTAATGATGAACAGACCAATAGAAACGCTTCAAAATCACTGGGAATAAAACCTCTTTTCGTTGACTTCCACTCAAATTAAAGTCAGTTTTTGTTCTCTCCTGTAAAGTTTGTATTTTGCATGGCAACAATATGTAGATGTGATTTTATACTATAACAATATACTATAAATGAAATAAAAAAGCTAAATATTTTCTTGCATATTGTATCACAGTGTAATGCAGTATATTGAATCGTACCCGCTGTATCATGATATGTATTGTATCAACAAGGTCTAGCCAGCAACACAGCTGTAATGATAATAAACGCATCAATTAACAGCATTAACCTGTACAACGTTCAAATAAACAAACAGGTAATTAAATATGTCTAGCTTAGAGACAGATTAGAGGTCATTTTCATGGACCAAGGAGTTTAGAAGTAAATTCATACATTTTATATTTTTTAAAATAAAGAATTATATCATATCATTGCTATATGGACATTATATGAAGCTTTTCTATTGGTCCAATCACCTTAAAGCACTCACACACTGGACAGGACAGCGGTCATGCCTTAAGTGATGTAGAGAAATAAAAATAACGTAAAAAATTGATATACCAGTGATTATATTTGTAGCCTTATTTGAAATACCCCTCTGCAGTGGGGGTCTTTTCGAGACATTAAAATACTATGGACGTCTGGTTACCTTCACCACTACTGAGGACAATTCTGAGTATGTTTCGACAGAATGAGGCTTTTCACATCCAACCGCCCCAAGTGACTTGATGTTTACATTTTAAACGTGTAAATGGAAATTTTTTAATATTAGTGGAATTCCCCTTCAACTACTAGCCAAGTGCTCAGTTGGGGGTAAACACGTTGAAAAGTGTTGCAACTCACTAGTGAACAAACAAACAAATAAACACTTGTCTGAGACAACTTTGATGGCTATACAGAAAAGAAGGAAAAGTTCGTAGTTTAATAAGAACCTGAATGAATCAATGAATCAGTGAATCAATGCATGTATGCAACTCTTTCAGCTTTAGGCTCTGTCCTGCCTCGGTTTCCCAAACTGGACGCTCTGGCTCCAGTTACCCAGCTGAGCTGTACGTTTCGGGGAAACACCCTCCACCCCGGAGGTCCTGATGCGCCTCCTTAAGTTCGTTCCAGAGAATCCGCTCCTGGTTTTCCCGCAGCCCCTCCTTCACAGAGTCCCGTAGAGTTTGAATGGGACGGTGTGAGGTGACCCTGCTGCTGCTACTGCTCCGGTCAGTAAACAGCGCTTTTCCCTTCACTGCCCGGGACTAAGACAAGCTGGACACTCGCTAGAAGATACAATGCTTTCATGTGTCGTGGATGATTTAACCTGCGGAGCGGATTAATCAGAGGAGCGAGCTGAAGAGCAGACAAGTAAGTGTTCGGGTCTTTGTTCAGCAGGTGCGCTTCTGCCTGCAAGTCCCGAGTCTCATGTGGGTTTTAGCCCCGAGCGTGCTTCTGAGTTCGGGCTGAACTTTCTCACGCGCTGCTGTTTCCTGCGCGGAGCTCGCTGGTGCACCTGTTCAGCTCAGCTCCACCAACTCCATCCTTCCAGTTCAGGTTCAGCTTCCGCAGCGTTTTTCCACGTTTCTAAGGTTTCACGTTGCATCACAAAGACGAGATTGTTACCACAAACACCTGCTTTTACGTTTCCTGTCATTGAAACTCAACCAGAACGGGGTTATTTGATACTACTGGGGAGAAATGTGAGGCTATATCTGCTCGTTTCTCTGTTTAAAAAAGTTGGTTCCGAGTTAATGTAGCTTGAAAACAGCGTTTGTAAAAGAAAGCCGTTGGTAAAAGAAAGTTATTTGTTTTTCCGCCCATATTCCGGCAAGCCCCGCCCCCTGCGCACTGGGATTGGCTAGAATTTTGTGCATGTTCTCGGGCTGTGCACATTATCAGCCAATTATCAGCGCGCACAGCCGAAATACGGGTGGGATATATATATATATATATATGTGTGTGTGTGTGTGTGTATATATATATATATATATATATATATATATGTATGTGTATATGTATGTGTATATATATATATATAGGACTGTGGGAGGAAACCGGAGTACCTGGAGGACAGTGCTAACCACAGTCCTTTAGATGCCTGTAGAGGTGAGTGTATGTTTGAGTGTGTGTTGGCCATGTGATGGACTGGTGACCTGTCCATGGTGTACCCCACCTTTGCCCAATGACACTGGGATTGGCTCCAGTCCCCCCCACCGTGGGATAAAGTGATAGATAATGAAGGGATGCAGATAGTTTTGTCCGTTGTCTAAAAGTTCATAATGATTGGACCAATGAAAACCTCTGCTTTACACATTCACATGGTTGGCAGAACCACAGTTTTTGAAGGCCGGCCTTAGTTTCAGTGGGGTTCTCCTTGGGGTCCTTGCCGACCTGGACCACACCAGATATGTCTATCTACTAAAAAATGAAGGTTACTAATAGGGGTGGGCGATATGGCCCTACAATAATACCTACAATAATACACTACTGCAGCAAAATGAAAATAAAATTTTGTTATTGCATATGATATGATATGGCACACTCCCTAACTGAGATATTAAAAAATACAAGAATTTTCATCAGATTGTAACAGAAGTCAATGATCCAGAATGTCACAATACTAGATACTGCACTCCAAATATCTCCATATATCCAGAACTGAAGTAAAGTGAATGATACTGGACTGATCAAATCTGTCTTGATATATAATAGAAAATGAGAAAAGTGTAAATTTTTCTTTTGCTAAAAACAGTAAAAGTAGTACCTGATGTGATAATTAGTGATGGGTGATATGGCGTGATATTTCAGGGTATAATATCGTTCACGATATTACGAAATGTTGGCGATATTATTGTGTACGATACGATATGGCACACCCCTCGTTCCTAAATTGTTCTTGGTTTAGATGCACCTTTACTTGGTATAGAATCAGTATCTCCAGAGTTCTGTGAACTTTGAATAGTTGTTCTTGCTTGTATGTTTTATTTTTACCACTGATGATTCTTCAAGGTGGTTCTTCTGTGGCATATCTCTCTCCAAAGGACCCTGCTTGACAGCTGCACGTGGTTGGCAGAAAAAGTTGGCAGAACCAAGTTTTGTACCCCAAAGAACCTCGTTTGTGATTGTAACTAAAGTTTTCAAGGTCACCAATACAACATCAACATTTCATGATGAATGGAGCGATGAAAATGCTCTACAGTCACTTGGGAAACATTCTGGTTTCATTGACTTACATAGAAAGTAAAGATATCTTCTGTAAAGTTGCAGTTTTCGAGATCCAGCTTTCGTGTTCTATGGCATAGAATATATTGTTGGACAGCATAACAATATACCACAATGCATATTTCATTCCAAAGCTGGTTCTTAATGGAACCATCAGTTAAAGGGTTCTTTAATTGGCACGTGGAACCTTTATCTCTGAAGCTCTGTAATCTTGATTCAATGGTTCTTCGAGGACTATAACAAACCTACTCTGTTTTCTATTGTTAACCAAGTCAATCTCTTTAGCCCTTGTAGCTCTGCTCCTGTGCTTTATGGGGCGTCCACAATACGGGAGTCATAAAGCTTGACCGTTGCTGATCTTTATCCTGGGACGTCCCAGGAACGGAGCGTGTTTTGTTTATTTTCCTTGTTCCCTAAATCCGCCCTCCCTTGCCTTGAACAGGTCATAAAAGGAGGTCGGTCTCAGTAAAAACATTCATTACTGAAAGTTTACATAGCTTTGAAGGCCTGCCTTAGTTTTGCTGGAGTTCTCCATGGGGTTCTCATTGACCTGGACCACACCAGATATGTCCACCTTCTTAAAAATGAAGGTTCTTGAATTGTTCTTGGCTCAGATGTACCAGATCCAGAAACACCTTTCATTGGTATAAAATTTGTATCTCCAAAGTTCTTGCTTGTATATTTAATTTTCCACTGAGGGTTCTCTTATGTGGTTCTTCTATGGCATCTCTCCAAAGAACCCTGCTTGACAGCTGCACACTTCTTGTGTCCCAAAGAACCTCATTTGAAAAAATAAAGATCTGAGATTGCAACTAAAGTTTTCAAGGTTCAAAGAACCAAGTTCATGTACCAGAAAGGTTCTTCAAGACATCAACCAATGAAGGGTTCATTATTGATGCTTCTTTTGAGTGGTTCCTCTATGGCATTGCTACCTTTACTTAAGAACTTTATTAAGGTTGTTCTCACTTGTGGCGGTTCTTGTATGGAATTCTTAGAGACTCCTTGCTGGTGCGTCTACTCTGAAGGTTGTACCTTAAGCTGAAAGGGTCTGGAATCTTTGGGTACAAGTCCTCCACATGCCGGTGCAAGCAGACGGCTTTCATTACTTCCCTGCATTCACGCAGAGTTTATCTACTCTGAGCTTACGCTGATAATTATGCAGTGTTTACATCACCTGTGCTTGGATCAAGAGGTTCCACACAACCAGGAGCCACTTTGATAGGTTTACCTGCTCTGTAGCTGCACATAGGACTGGGCGATATGGGAAAAATATCAATATATATCACGATATAAATCAAATCAGTATTGCCTTTTTACTTTAAGTAAGAAGTTAAGATATCAAAATTTAAAAATGTTGTAAAATTGTTTTTTATCCTCTGGTTTATTTTCTAACAGAAGATTACACAACTGTATTTCAAATAAATTAAACACACACACACACACACACACACACACACACACATATATATATATATATATATATGTCAGTATAAGTATGAAGAGTATTCAAACACAGACACTGTGTTAATCAGGCTGTTGTTGGCTCTTTATGTTCAAATGAGGAAAGAACTGTTTACGTTCACTCATAGCGGTGAGTCGACTCTCTGTCTGCTCTAATGGGGAGTTGTAATTCAGTTTTCAGTAGAAAATAAAGTTTCCCTCCTCAGGATTTTTGGTTATAAACTCAACTTTGCCTCAGTGTTCTCACTGGAACTCTTACCGTATACATATTTTTGAAATTACGCCGATTAGCATAACGAGCGTCGATGCGTCACAAAGATGTTTGCGCCTACTGAAGCATGGATTTATCTGGAGCGCCAGCTGCAGCTACAAACAATCGCTCATGTGCATCTAAAGTTGTGGGAGTGTTTCACACAGAAACACAACAGTGTGGTGCTCTGTTAGCTCTGCACAGTGGAGATGATCACAACAGTACAACTGCTATACACGAGACCTTGAAGCTCAAACATCCCGTAGAGCTTCATCAACACAGCAGCAGGACAGCACCTGTTTACCTGTTTATCTTATCTTAGCAGATTATTTTAAGATTATTAACATTTTCTGTCGTCATTTTCTCTTATTTTATTCTCCCTGCTCGACTGTGACGGCTGCAGTAACCAGATTACTAGCATGTGGGTTAAGCTGCCGCTACGTCTACACTCTGTACTGTGTGCTTCAACCAAACATGAAGTGACTGGAACTCTAGTTTAGCCACCTGATTGGTTTGGGGTGGTGCTATTCTCATTATCATTGGCTGTTCGTGTTGTCTCTCAAAACATGGATGGAACTTAATTCTATCGACTTTCTATCGACTGCGTCTTATAGTTCTATCGAGCAAATGTTATTTTGCGATAATTATCATTATCGTTTTATCGCCCAGCCCTAGCTGCACCTAATAGGCTGATACCATTTACAGTGTATGTTGTAATATGTTTATTTTTGGCCCTTTCACGGAGTTGTATTAACTTTGCCCACTTTGGGGAACGTTTGCTGTTCCATTGGTAGATTATATTCTGTTATGTACGTATGCAAACAGTGCATAATTATGCTCGAGTGCCTAAATGGCCAGACCACAGTGAGTCCATATAAACTATAATACATGTGGTTACTGGATAATAAGCCTCAGTATGTACTAAGCCTGGGATTTTGAAGGTTAAACTCTATTCATATCAAATGAATAAACTTGTGTTCTGCTGCTGAATGGCGCAACGGCCCACAGTTAGAACCCTTCCCACTCAGGAACAGTGTCTTTGGGACAAAGCAGCACTTCATATAAAGGTTGAGACGAAGGGCAAATCAGTTCATGCCTACATTTAGCAACATCTGTGATGCATAAGCAGTCTTTACAAAACATTTGTTGACATAACTTAATATCAAAATCAAAACTAACAAATTCAACCAAGCACATTCTGGCTGAATGAAAATGGTGGTTATTTTCAGTGATGGTTATATATCATCACTGTCCAAAGACAAACAAGTATCTCCAAACTAGTAACTTTACAGGAGAGGCCATAAACCTACTTTACTAATGTAAGTTAATATAAAGACATTTTATTCCCTATTGATTTTGGAGCATTTCTATTGGTCCAATCTTCATGAAACTTTCACAGGATATAAGGAGCAGCTGTTGTGTTTAAATAACGTAAAAAAATGAAAATCGACAACATTTTATTTGGACAACAATGAACAGGTCTGGACTGGACATGCAACTACAGAACAACCCCAACAGAATATGGTTTGGCATTGCCTTTCTGAAACAAGCAGGTCTCTGAAAAATACGTGGTCTAGAAGGCAGCATGCCAGCGCTTCTTTGGACTGGACAACACCTTCTATTATTTGAAAGGTGGACATTCACACCACAACACACATATCCATTTGCCTTAGTTCATCTCATATTAGCTTTAGTTTAGTAAACTTCAGTACATGTATCACATGTAGTAAACTTCAGTACATATACCACATGTAGTAAACTTTGCTACATATAACACATGTAGTAAGCTTCAGTACATATACCACATGTAGTAAGCTTCAGTACATATACCACATGTAGTAAACTTCAGTACATATACCACATGTAGTAAACTTCAGTACATATATCACATGTAGTAAATTTTACTACATATACCACATGTAGTAAACTTCAGTACATATAACACATGTTGTAAGCTTCACTACATATATCACATGTAGTAAACTTCAGTACATATACCACATGTAGTAAACTTCAGTACATATATCACATGTAGTAAATTTTACTACATATACCACATGTAGTAAACTTCACTACATATATCACATGTAGTAAACTTGAGTACATATAACACGTGTAGTAAACTTCACCACATATAGCACATGTAGTAAACTTCACTACATATATCACGTGTAGTAAACTTGAGTACATATAACACATGTAGTAAACTTCAGTACATATAACACATGTAGTAAACTTCAGTACATATACCACATGTAGTAAACTTCACCACATATAGCACATGTAGTAAACTTCAGTACATATAACACGTGTAGTAAACTTCAGTACATATAACACGTGTAGTAAACTTCAGTACATATGCCACATTTAGTAAACTTCAGTACATATATCACATGTAGTAAATTTCACTACATATACCACATGTAGTAAACTTTAGTACATATAACACGTGTAGTAAACTTCAGTACGTATAACACGTGTAGTAAACTTCAGTACATATAACACGTGTAGTAAACTTCAGTACATATATCACATGTAGTAAATTTCACTACATATACCACATGTAGTAATCTTTAGTACATATAACACGTGTAGTAAACTTCAGGACATATAACACGTGTAGTAAACTTCCGTACATATAACACATGTAGTAAACTTCAGTACATGTAGTAAATTTCACTACATATACCACATGTAGTAAACTTTAGTACATATATCACATGTAGTAAACTTCAGTACATATAACACATGTAGTTAACTTCAGTACATATACCACATATAGTAAACTTCAGTACATATACCACATGTAGTAAATTTTAGTACATATATCACATGTAGTAAACTTCAGTACATATAACTCATGTAGTAAACTTCAGTACATATAACACATGTAATAAACTTCAGTACATATATCACATGTAGTAAACTTCAGTACATATAACACATGTAGTAAACTTCAGTACATATAACACATGTAGTAAACTTTACCACATATATCACATGTAGTAAACTTCATATCCATTTTGCCTTAGTTAATCTCATATTAGCTTTAGTTTAGTATTATCACATGTAGTAAACTTCAGTACATATAACACATGTAGTAAGCTTCAGTACATATACCACGTGTAGTAAACTTCAGTACATATACCACATGTAGTAAACTTCAGTACATATACCACATGTAGTAAGCTTCAGTACATATACCACATGTAGTAAACTTCACACAGTAAAAATAGGATTTTATTTTATGGTATAAATACTGTTAATAAACAGCAAATCACAAGTACAGTGCATTAAATCTATCCAGCTCCTGTTCCTTAGTCAAAACTGGGTCAGCCATGAAGACAACCCAGGGTTTAAGTCCAGTATGGCCAGTCAACGACCTTCACAACAGCGTTGCCAAAAATGCGGATTACGGATAACCCGTCTGTAAAAGGTACGCTAGGCTAATAGATACAGCTATAGAGCAGGTGTATGTACTACAGCAGCCAAGGAGGGCAGTTATACGCACATACTCTTGGGGACTGTCCCGGCCTACATGCGAGACAATCTGGGCCTTGTCACCGTGATACAGATCCATTCTCTGGTGTGTGTGTGAAGGAACGTGGGAGGTAAAATGACTCCAGTGTTTCCTGCGTATCGGCTTGCCGCTCGGCTCTGGTGTAGCGCCCAAGCCTGTCAGTGGCAGCGGAGGCTCGCTGAATTATTTAACCTTTATTCTAATGAACCGCGAGACGCAGCGTGTTGAATTGTGTCCTTTGTGTTGTCAGTGTCACTATAGATCCTAGTCACTTCGAGACTTTGAGACCCAGAAGCTGTCCGAGTCTTAGCGAAACTGCCCACTCCTTGTGCAGACCGGCCGAGGCCTGCCAGCTTAGGAAAATATGCCATGTTTCATGTTTCCAGAAATGTGAGAAACAGTACTTTACAGAGAGCTTCCAGGGCCATTGTTGGCTGTGACTTGAACAGAGCTGCCTTTTGTTCCAGTGCGCTAATAGTGTGAAGATATGAGGGCGCTAACCCAGTTTAAGAACAGACCGTGTTTGAACATGATAAAGGATGAAGTCACGCCTCAGTTTCAGTCTAATATTACTTTGAAAATATAGCTAATCGCCCAAAACATGTTTGCTTCTTCAGGTTTATAGCTAATGTGGCTAACAGGTAATGAAGGCATATGTACAGCAGATAGCATCTTGCCTACGTCATCACAACTGCCCCAAACCACGCCAAGCTGATAAACAGCCTCAAGTAGACTTGCTTGTGTGTTTTCTCACATGGTATCTAGGGCTTTGCAATATATATAGTCTACGCTAATATCTTAATAGCTGTGTTAACAATGCACGAGCTGACGTTATAGAGTACGCTACCGACTGGGAAAACAAACAACAATCAAAACGCTCCGACTCCACACGCTCACTACCTCACTCTTTAGTACAGGCTGCTGCGAGTGCACATTGATAGTGCCCATACTGAGTGCTAGCACAGGCTAAAGCTAGCATAGCTGCCTAAACAACACCCCTGAAGCCGAGAATGAGTGAACACACGGCGCCAGGGGAAGAAACTCAGACACCACCAGCCTTGCAGTCTACCGCCTTAGATTTAACTCCTAGGTGAGAATCTAGGAGTTGGTCAGAAGACGGCAGTTTAAAGACTTTGTAAGAAAACAGCTGTTAAAGATCTACACAGCTAACCTGTTCATCATCCCCCAACACACCACCACACTGAGTATGAGGAGTATGAACAGCGTATGAGGAGTATGAACAGAGTATGAGGAGTATAAACAGAGTATGAGGAGTATGAACAGAGTGTGAGGAGTATGAACAGAGTATGAGGAGTATAAACAGAGTATGAGGAGTATGATCAGAGTATGGGGAGTATGAACAGAGTATGAGGAGTATGAACAGAGTATGAGGAGTATGATCAGAGTATAAGGAGTATGAACGGAGTATGAGAAGTATGAACAGAGTATAAGGAGTATGAACAGAGTATGAGGAGTATGAAGAGAGTATGAGGAGTATGATCAGAGTATAAGGAGTATGAACGGAGTATGAGGCGTATGAACAGAGTATGAGGAGTATGAACAGAGTATGAACAGAGTATGAGGAGTATGATCAGAGTATAAGGAGTATGATCAGAGTATGAGAAGTATGATCAGAGTATAAGGAGTATGAACGGAGTATGAGAAGTATAAACAGAGTATGGAGAGCATGAACAGAGTATGAGGAGTATGATCAGAGTATGGGGAGTATGAACAGAGTATGAACAGAGTATGAGGAGTATGAACAGAGTATGAGGAGTATGAACAGAGTATGGGAAGTATGATCAGAGTATGGGGAGTATGAACAGAGTATGGGGAGTATGAAGAGAGTATGAACAGAGTATGAGGAGTATGAACAGAGTATAAGGAGTGTGAACAGAGTATGAGGAGTATGAACAGAGTATGGGAAGTATGATCAGAGTATGAGGAGTATGAACAGAGTATGAGGAGTATGAACAGAGTATAAACAGAGTATGAGGAGTATGAACAGAGTATAAGGAGTGTGAACAGAGTATGAGGAGTATGAACAGAGTATGAACAGAGTATAAGGAGTGTGAACAGAGTATGAGGAGTGTGAACAGAGTATGAGGAGTATGAACAGAGTATGAACAGAGTATAAGGAGTGTGAACAGAGTATGAGGAGTATGAACAGAGTATGAGGAGTATGAACAGAGTATGAGGAGTATGAACAGAGTATGAACAGAGTATAAGGAGTGTGAACAGAGTATGAGGAGTATGAACAGAGTGTGAGGTGTATGAACAGAGTATGAGGAGTATGAACAGAGTATGAGGAGTATGAAGAGAGTATGAGAAGTATGAACAGAGTATGAGGAGTAAGAACAGAGTATGAGGAGTAAGAACAGAGTATGAGGAGTAAGAACAGAGTATGAGGAGTATGAAGAGAGTATGAGGAGTATGAACAGAGTATGATGAGTATAAACAGAGTATAAGGAGTGTGAACAGAGTATGAGGAGTATGAACAGAGTATGAGGAGTATGAAGAGAGTATGAGGAGTATGAAGAGAGTATGAGGAGTATGAAGAGAGTATGAGAAGTATGAACAGAGTATGAGGAGTAAGAACAGAGTATGAGGAGTATGAAGAGAGTATGAGGAGTAAGAACAGAGTATGAGGAGTATAAACAGAGTATGAGGAGTAAGAACAGAGTATGAGGAGTATGAAGAGAGTATAAGGAGTATGAACAGAGTATGATGAGTATAAACAGAGTATAAGGAGTGTGAACAGAGTATGAGGAGTATGAACAGAGTATGAACAGAGTATGAGGAGTGTGAACAGAGTATGAGGAGTATGAACAGAGTATGAGGAGTATGAACAGAGTATGAACAGAGTATAAGGAGTGTGAACAGAGTATGAGGAGTATGAACAGAGTATGAGGAGTATGAAGAGAGTATGAGAAGTATGAACAGAGTATGAGGAGTAAGAACAGAGTATGAGGAGTAAGAACAGAGTATGAGGAGTATGAAGAGAGTATGAGGAGTAAGAACAGAGTATGAGGAGTATGAAGAGAGTATGAGGAGTATGAACAGAGTATGATGAGTATAAACAGAGTATAAGGAGTGTGAACAGAGTATGAGGAGTATGAACAGAGTATGAACAGAGTATGAAGAGAGTATGAGGAGTATGAAGAGAGTATGAGGAGTATGAAGAGAGTATGAGGAGTAAGAACAGAGTATGAGGAGTATAAACAGAGTATGAGGAGTAAGAACAGAGTATGAGGAGTATGAAGAGAGTATGAGGAGTATGAACAGAGTATGATGAGTATAAACAGAGTATAAGGAGTGTGAACAGAGTATGAGGAGTATGAACAGAGTATGAACAGAGTATGAGGAGTATGAACAGAGTATGAGGAGTAAGAACAGAGTATGAGGAGTAAGAACAGAGTATGAGGAGTATGAAGAGAGTATGAGGAGTATGAACAGAGTATGAGGAGTATGAATAGAGTATGAGGAGTATGAATACAGTATGAGGAGTATGAACAGAGTATGAGGAGTATGAACAGAGTATGAGGAGAGTAAGAACAGAGTATGAGGAGTATGAAGAGAGTATGAGGAGTAAGAACAGAGTATGAGGAGTATAAACAGAGTATGAGGAGTAAGAACAGAGTATGAGGAGTATGAACAGAGTATGAGGAGTATGAACAGAGTATAAGGAGTGTGAACAGAGTATGAGGAGTGTGAACAGAGTGTGAGGAGTATGAACAGAGTATGAGGAGTATGAACAGAGTGTGAGGAGTATGAACAGAGTATGAGGAGTAAGAACAGAGTATGAGGAGTATGAACAGAGTATGAGGAGTGTGAACAGAGTATGAGGAGTGTGAACAGAGTATGAGGAGTATGAACAGAGTATGAGGAGTATGAACAGAGTATTAGGAGTATGAACAGAGTATGAGGAATATAAACAGAGTATGAGGAGTATAAACAGAGTATGAGGAGTATAAACAGAGTATGAGGAGTATGAAGAGAGGATGAGGAGTATGAAGAGAGTATAAGGAGTATAAACAGAGTATGAGGAGTATGAACAGAGTATGAGGAGTATGAAGAGAGTATGAGGAGTATAAACAGAGTATGAGGAGTATAAACAGAGTATGAGGAGTATGAAGAGAGTATGAGGAGTATGAAGAGAGTATGAGGAGTATGAACAGAGTATGAGGAGTATAAACAGAGTATGAGGAGTATGAAGAGAGTATGAGGAGTATGAAGAGAGTATGAGGAGTATGAGCTTTGGGAGCGCGCTGCTCAAGACAGACCTAAACCAGTTAAGGTGTCTGGCTATACACGCACTCAAACTTCAGCGGAGTCATTCAATGAAGAAGAGCCTTCGCCTGATGACGCTGGGATTGGCTCCAGCCCCCCTGTGACCCTGACTAACGAGATAAAGGAGAAGATGATGGATGGATGGATGGATATTAATATCCTTTAAAAAGTGCAAGCTAATAGAATATAAGACATTTACAAACACAATTTTAAATAATGAAAAAATATTTATTATCGTTATTAAATTACAGAAAATATCGAGATATAATATTTTTGTCAATATCGCACAACCCTAATGGCCTCATGTAAATAAAATGGTTATTCAAGTTGGCTGCCGCTACTGTATTAGCAAAGCAACATGCTTTTGTACGATATACATAAACCTTCACAGAAATGTAATAATAACAATAATAATAATAATAATAATTATTATTATTATTATTATTATATTTATTTATAAAAGTGCTTTACAGACTGTTTTGATCAGTAATAACAATCTTAATTAGCCAAAGACAAAGTTCACTGAAAGTCTAATAAAAGTCAGAATTGAGTTCCTAATTCTGTCTGTGCTGTAAATACTCCTCATACTCTCTTCATACTCCTCATACTCTCTTCATACTCCTCATACTCTCTTCATACTCCTCATACTCTGTTTATACTCATCATACTCTGTTCATACTCCTCATCCTCTCTTCATACACCTCATACTCTCTTCATACTCCTCATACTCTGTTTATACTCATCATACTCTGTTCATACTCCTCATACTCTGTTAATACTCCTCACACTCTGTTCACACTCCTCATACTCTGTTCATACTCCTCATACTCTCTTCATACTCCTCATACTCTGTTTATACTCATCATACTCTGTTCATACTCCTCATACTCTGTTCATACTCCTAATACTCTCTTCATACTCCTCATACTCTCTTCATACTCCTCATACTCTGTTCATACTCCTCATACTCTGTTTATACTCATCATACTCTGTTCATACTCCCCATACTCTGTTTATACTCCCCATACTCTGTTCATACTCCTCATACTCTGTTCATACTCCTCATACTCTGTTCATACTCCTCATACTCTGTTCATACTCCTCATACTCTGTTCATACTCCCCATACTCTGTTTATACTCCCCATACTCTGTTCATACTCCTCATACTCTGTTCATACTCCCCATACTCTGATCATACTCCTCATACTCTGTTCATACTCCTCATACTCTGTTCATACTCCTCATACTCTGTTCATACTCCCCATACTCTGAAGGACCCTCTCAGTACTGATAGTGGAGAAGATTCCCATTAGAGAGTGATTAGTCTATATTGATCTGTATTCTGCCTTGTTTGACAGTGAAAGCGAGCGCCAGGTAATACTGTTACAGCCAGACGACAAAATGTTCTCTGAGGGTCAGGAGAGAGAGTGGTCTGTCCTGCAGAGGGGTCAGAAGGTCACTCACCCCTCCATCTGAGCATGCTGTTACCACCCCCGGTGTCTAAGTGGGAGGCTAAAGAATCCTGCTGTCTCATGCACAACTGGGCAACAGTTGTATATACTAGTTAATACACAGATTATTGCATAGAAAATATATTGTAATACTTAGTAATATACTAGCTATAGCACAGATTATAGCACCAAGTGTATATATGATAGCATATAGTAATATACTAGTTATTACACAGATTGTAATATAGAATATAGCACATAGAAACGTACTAGTTTGGCACAGATTATATCATAGAATATATGATATAGAACATAGTAATATACTATTTATTACACAGATTAGAGCATATAATATATATTATAGGCCATAGTAATATACTAGTTATACTACTACTAGCATATATTAATGTACTAGTTATTGCACAGATTATAGCACAGGGTATATATTGTATCATATAGTAATATACTGGTTATTACACAAATTATAGTATAGATCATGGCACATAGTAATGTACAAGTTATAGGACAGGTTATATCATAGAGTATATACTACAGCATATAATAATATACCAGTTATTTCACAGATTATAGTATAGAGTATAGGTTGTATCATATAGTAATATTGTAGTTTTTGCACAGATTATAGCATAGACTAGATTATCATATAGTAATATACTATTTATAACACAGATTATAGCATAAAGTATATATTATTGCACATAATAATATACTAAGTTATAGCACAGATTATAGCATGGAGTATAAATTATAGCATATAGTAATATACTAGTTATTATACAGATTATAGCGTAGAGCATAAGCTGTTGTATAGATGATAGCATGTAGCATATGGTAGTTTACAGAATGTATCATAAAATAATATAATATACTAATTATAGCACAGTTTATAGCATATAGTATTGAGTATGGCTTATAGTATAGATGATAGCACATAACATATGGTACTTTACTATTTCTAGTGCAGATTGCTGCATATAGTACAGACTATAGTCTATAGTATAGACCATAGCATGTAGCATCTCACTGCTGTTGGAACAAAACCTTGAAATTGGACCTGGACTTGGAAAAATGTCTGGTTCCTTTGACTTACATTAGATAGAGAGTAAGGTTTTTCCTTCTCCTGTAAAGTTCCAATTTTGGAGATACAAAGTTTGTCCTGACAGCAGTGATATACTGGTTATCAAGCAAACTATATCTTATGGACTGGAGCCTATAGCATATATCAATGTAATGCTTATAGCCTACTGTAGCCTTATAGTATAGCAGAGGTGCTGGTGTTGGTGATCTACGGCTCTGGAGAGTGTAGCACTAACCCTAATTTAGCGCAGCTGATGCTGTTAATGAAGGCCTTCAGGAGCAGCTGAACGTTAGAGCCAGATGTGTTAGAGCTAAACTCTCCAGGGAGGTGAGTCACCGGGGCAGCTTCACTTGGGCACTTCTGGTCTAGGTGTTTACTGTGTATATCAGGACCCAGTATCTGTTCTAGCTGTTATGTTTATTTATTTGGCACCGTTTTTAATGCAGGCATCTTTTCCTGCTTCACAGAGAACTTGGTCTGGGATGAATGGTTTTAACTTTCTAGTGGAGCCGCTCGTCTGTCAGTGTGAAGAAGGGAGCTCGGTGGGCCGAACCCGCATGGAAATATACACCTGTTTTTCCGCTGGAAGTATTTACAGCACTTGAGGGCCTTCAAGCACCTCAGAAATGTCACAGGGCTTCTCTTGCACTTCCACGGCGTCGCCTGGTAACACACAGGAGTCTCGGCGTCTGCCTTCTGGCCACGCGCACCGTGTTGTTTTTCATGAATCCCATCAAAGTGTTATTTACAGGGTACAGCAATAATCCCCTCAGCGTTCAACACCAAAACCTGCAGCTTATCCCTGCTAGAGACTCTCTCTCTCTCTCTCACTCTCTCTCTCTCTCTTACGCACACTGACTTTCACAGCTTGTCAGACAAAATTGGCCAATGTTGACCCATGGAAGTCAATTTTATTAACAAATTAAAAATATATACACTACCAGTCAAACGTTTTAGATACACTACCAGTCAAACGTTTTAGATACACTACCAGTCAAACGTTTTAGTACACTACCAGCCAAACGTTTTAGATACACTACCAGTCAAACGTTTTAGTACACTACCAGTCAAACGTTTTAGATACACTACCAATCAAACGTTTTAGATACACTACCAGTCAAACGTTTTAGTACACTACCAGTCAAACGTTTTAGATACACTACCAGTCAAACGTTTTAGATACACTACCAGTCAAACGTTTTAGATACACTACCAGTCAAACGTTTTAGTACACTACCAGTCAAACGTTTTAGTACACTACCAGTCAAACCAGTCAAACGTTTTAGATACACTACCAGTCAAACGTTTTAGATACACTACCAGTCAAACGTTTTAGTACACTACCAGTCAAACCAGTCAAACGTTTTAGATACACTACCAGTCAAACGTTTTAGATGCACTACCAGTCAAACGTTTTAGATACACTACCAGTCAAACCAGTCAAACGTTTTAGATACACTACCAGTCAAACGTTTTAGATACACTACCAGTCAAACGTTTTAGTACACTACCAGTCAAACGTTTTAGATACACTACCAGTCAAACGTTTTAGATACACTACCAGTCAAACGTTTTAGTACACTACCAGTCAAACGTTTTAGATACACTACCAGTCAAACGTTTTAGTACGCTACCAGTCAAACGTTTTAGGTTCACTACCAGTAAAACGTTTTAGTACACTACCAGCCAAACATTTTAGATACACTACCAGTCAAACGTTTTAGTACACTACCAGTCAAACGTTTTAGTACACTACCAGCCAAACGTTTTAGATACACTACCAGTCAAACGTTTTAGTACACTACCAGTCAAACGTTTTAGATACACTACCAGCCAAACATTTTAGTACACTACCAGCCAAACGTTTTAGATCACTACCAACCAAACGTTTTATATACACTACCAGTCAAACGTTTTAGTACACTACCAGCCAAACGTTTTAGATACACTACCAGTCAAACGTTTTAGTACACTACCAGCCAAACGTTTTAGATACACTACCAGTCAAACGTTTTAGTACACTACCAGCCAAACGTTTTAGATACACTACCAGACAAACGTTTTAGTACTCTAACAGTCAAACATTTTAGATACACTACCAGTCAAACGTTTTAGTACTCTAACAGTCAAACGTTTTAGATACACTACCAGTCAAACGTTTTAGTACACTACCAGCCAAACGTTTTAGATACACTACCAGCCAAAAGTTTTAGATACACTACCAGCCAAACGTTTTAGATACACTACCAATCAAACGTTTTAGATACACTACCAGTCAAACGTTTTAGATACACTACCAGTCAAACGTTTTATATACACTACCAGTCAAACGTTTTAGATACACTACCAGTCAAACGTTTTAGATACACTACCAGCCAGACGTTTTAGATACACTACCAGGCAAAAGTTTTAGATACACTACCAGCTAAACGTTTTAGATACACTACCAGTCAAACGTTTTAGATACACTACCAATCAAACGTTTTAGATACACTACCAGTCAAACGTTTTAGATACACTACCAGTCAAACGTTTTAGATACACTACCAGTCAAACGTTTTAGATACACTACCAGTCAAACGTTTTAGTACACTACCAGTCAAACCAGTCAAACGTTTTAGATACACTACCAGTCAAACGTTTTAGATGCACTACCAGTCAAACGTTTTAGATACACTACCAGTCAAACCAGTCAAACGTTTTAGATACACTACCAGTCAAACGTTTTAGATACACTACCAGTCAAACGTTTTAGTACACTACCAGTCAAACCAGTCAAACGTTTTAGATACACTACCAGTCAAACGTTTTAGATACACTACCAGTCAAACGTTTTAGTACACTACCAGTCAAACGTTTTAGTACACTACCAGTCAAACGTTTTAGGTTCACTACCAGTAAAACGTTTTAGTACACTACCAGCCAAACGTTTTAGATACACTACCAGTCAAAAGTTTTAGTACACTACCAGTCAAACGTTTTAGTACACTACCAGCCAAACGTTTTAGATACACTACCAGTCAAACGTTTTAGTACACTACCAGTCAAACGTTTTAGATACACTACCAGCCAAACGTTTTAGTACACTACCAGCCAAACGTTTTAGATCACTACCAGCCAAACGTTTTAGTACACTACCAGCCAAACGTTTTAGATCACTACCAACCAAACGTTTTAGATACACTACCAGTCAAACGTTTTAGTACACTACCAGCCAAACGTTTTAGATACACTACCAGTCAAACGTTTTAGTACACTACCAGCCAAACGTTTTAGATACACTACCAGTCAAACGTTTTAGTACACTACCAGCCAAACGTTTTAGATACACTACCAGACAAACGTTTTAGTACTCTAACAGTCAAACATTTTTGATACACTACCAGTCAAACGTTTTAGTACACTACCAGCCAAACGTTTTAGATACACTACCAGCCAAAAGTTTTAGATACACTACCAGCCAAACGTTTTAGATACACTACCAGCCAAACGTTTTAGATACACTACCAGTCAAACGTTTTAGATACACTACCAGTCAAACGTTTTATATACACTACCAATCAAACGTTTTAGATACACTACCAGTCAAACGTTTTAGATACACTACCAGTCAAACGTTTTAGATACACTACCAGCCAGACGTTTTAGATACACTACCAGGCAAAAGTTTTAGATACACTACCAGCTAAACGTTTTAGATACACTACCAGTCAAACGTTTTAGATACACTACCAATCAAACGTTTTAGTACACTACCAGTCAAACGTTTTAGATACACTACCAGTCAAACGTTTTAGATACACTACCAGTCAAACGTTTTAGTACACTACCAGTCAAACGTTTTAGTACACTACCAGTCAAACCAGTCAAACGTTTTAGATACACTACCAGTCAAACGTTTTAGATACACTACCAGTCAAACGTTTTAGTACACTACCAGTCAAACCAGTCAAACGTTTTAGATACACTACCAGTCAAACGTTTTAGATGCACTACCAGTCAAACGTTTTAGATACACTACCAGTCAAACCAGTCAAACGTTTTAGATACACTACCAGTCAAACGTTTTAGATACACTACCAGTCAAACGTTTTAGTACACTACCAGTCAAACGTTTTTAGATACACTACCAGTCAAACGTTTTAGATACACTACCAGTCAAACGTTTTAATACACTACCAGTCAAACGTTTTAGATACACTACCAGTCAAACGTTTTAGTACACTACCAGTCAAACGTTTTAGGTTCACTACCAGTCAAACGTTTTAGTACACTACCAGTCAAACGTTTTAGATACACTACCAGTCAAACGTTTTAGTACACTACCAGCCAAACGTTTTAGATACACTACCAGTCAAACGTTTTAGTACACTACCAGTCAAACGTTTTAGATACACTACCAGCCAAACGTTTTAGTACACTACCAGCCAAACGTTTTAGATCACTACCAACCAAACGTTTTAGATACACTACCAGTCAAACGTTTTAGTACACTACCAGCCAAACGTTTTAGATACACTACCAGTCAAAACGTTTTAGTACACTACCAGCCAAACGTTTTAGATACACTACCAGTCAAACGTTTTAGTACACTACCAGCCAAACGTTTTAGATACACTACCAGACAAACGTTTTAGTACTCTAACAGTCAAACATTTTAGATACACTACCAGTCAAACGTTTTAGTACACTACCAGTCAAACGTTTTAGTACACTACCAGCCAAACGTTTTAGATACACTACCAGCCAAAAGTTTTAGATACACTACCAGTCAAACGTTTTAGATCACTACCAGTCAAACGTTTTAGATACACTACCAGTCAAATGTTTTAGATACACTACTATTCAAACGTTTTATATACACTACCAGTCAAACGTTTTAGATACACTTCCAGTCAACTGTTTTAGATACACTGCCAGTCAAACGTTTTAGTACTCTAACAGTCAAACATTTTAGATACACTACCAGTCAAACGTTTTAGTACACTACCAGTCAAACGTTTTAGTACACTACCAGCCAAACGTTTTAGATACACTACCAGCCAAAAGTTTTAGATACACTACCAGCCAAACGTTTTAGATACACTACCAATCAAACGTTTTAGATACACTACCAGTCAAACGTTTTAGATACACTACCAGTCAAACGTTTTATATACACTACCAGTCAAACGTTTTAGATACACTACCAGTCAAACGTTTTAGATACACTACCAGCCAGACGTTTTAGATACACTACCAGGCAAAAGTTTTAGATACACTACCAGCTAAACGTTTTAGATACACTACCAGTCAAACGTTTTAGATACACTACCAATCAAACGTTTTAGATACACTACCAGTCAAACGTTTTAGATACACTACCAGTCAAACGTTTTAGATACACTACCAGTCAAACGTTTTAGATACACTACCAGTCAAACGTTTTAGTACACTACCAGTCAAACGTTTTAGATACACTACCAGTCAAACGTTTTAGATACACTACCAGTCAAACCAGTCAAACGTTTTAGATACACTACCAGTCAAACGTTTTAGATGCACTACCAGTCAAACGTTTTAGATACACTACCAGTCAAACCAGTCAAACGTTTTAGATACACTACCAGTCAAACGTTTTAGATACACTACCAGTCAAACGTTTTAGTACACTACCAGTCAAACCAGTCAAACGTTTTAGATACACTACCAGTCAAACGTTTTAGATACACTACCAGTCAAACGTTTTAGTACACTACCAGTCAAACGTTTTAGTACACTACCAGTCAAACGTTTTAGGTTCACTACCAGTAAAACGTTTTAGTACACTACCAGCCAAACGTTTTAGATACACTACCAGTCAAACGTTTTAGTACACTACCAGTCAAACGTTTTAGTACACTACCAGCCAAACGTTTTAGATACACTACCAGTCAAACGTTTTAGTACACTACCAGTCAAACGTTTTAGATACACTACCAGCCAAACGTTTTAGTACACTACCAGCCAAACGTTTTAGATCACTACCAGCCAAACGTTTTAGTACACTACCAGCCAAACGTTTTAGATCACTACCAACCAAACGTTTTAGATACACTACCAGTCAAACGTTTTAGTACACTACCAGCCAAACGTTTTAGATACACTACCAGTCAAACGTTTTAGTACACTACCAGCCAAACGTTTTAGATACACTACCAGTCAAAACGTTTTAGTACACTACCAGCCAAACGTTTTAGATACACTACCAGACAAACGTTTTAGTACTCTAACAGTCAAACATTTTTGATACACTACCAGTCAAACGTTTTAGTACACTACCAGTCAAACGTTTTAGTACACTACCAGCCAAACGTTTTAGATACACTACCAGCCAAAAGTTTTAGATACACTACCAGCCAAACGTTTTAGATACACTACCAGCCAAACGTTTTAGATACACTACCAATCAAACGTTTTAGATACACTACCAGTCAAACGTTTTAGATACACTACCAGTCAAACGTTTTATATACACTACCAATCAAACGTTTTAGATACACTACCAGTCAAACGTTTTAGATACACTACCAGTCAAACGTTTTAGATACACTACCAGCCAGACGTTTTAGATACACTACCAGGCAAAAGTTTTAGATACACTACCAGCTAAACGTTTTAGATACACTACCAGTCAAACGTTTTAGATACACTACCAATCAAACGTTTTAGATACACTACCAGTCAAACGTTTTAGATACACTACCAGTCAAACGTTTTAGATACACTACCAATCAAACGTTTTAGATACACTACCAGTCAAACGTTTTAGATACACTACCAGTCAAACGTTTTAGATACACTACCAGACAAACGTTTTAGATACACTACCAGTCAAACGTTTTAGATACACTACCAGACAAACGTTTTAGTACACTACCAGTCAAACGTTTTAGATACACTACCAGATACACGTTTTAGATACACTACCAACCAAACGTTTTAGATACACTACCAGCTAAACGTTTTAGATACACTATCAGACAAAAGTTTTAGATACACTACCAGTCAAACGTTTTAGATACACTACCAGACAAACGTTTTAGTACACTACCAGTCAAACGTTTTAGATACACTACCAATCAAACGTTTTAGATACACTACCAGTCAAACGTTTTAGATACACTACCAGACAAATCTTTTAGTACACTACCAGTCAAACGTTTTAGATACACTACCAGCCAAACGTTTTAGTACACTACCAGCTAAACGTTTTAGTGCACTACCAGTCAAACGTTTTAGATACACTACCAGCCAAACGTTTTAGATACACTACCAGTCAAACGTTTTAGTGCACTACCAGTCAAACGTTTTAGATACACTACCAGTCAAACGTTTTAGATACACTACCAGCCAAACGTTTTAGATCAATACCAGCCAAACGTTTTAGATACACTACCAGTCAAACGTTTTAGATACACTACCAGTCAAACGCTTTAGATACACTACCAGTCAAACGTTTTAGTACACTACCAGTCAAACGTTTTAGATACACTACCAGTCAAACGTTTTAGATACACTACCAGAGAAACGTTTTAGATACACTACCAGTCAAACGTTTTAGATACACTACCAGACAAACGTTTTAGATACACTACCAGTCAAACGTTTTAGATACACTACCAGTCAAACGTTTTAGATACACTACCAGACAAACGTTTTAGTACACTACCAGTCAAACGTTTTAGATACACTACCAATCAAACGTTTTAGATACACTACCAGACAAACGTTTTAGATACACTACCAGTCAAACGTTTTAGATACACTACCAGTCAAACGTTTTAGTACACTACCAGTCAAACGTTTTAGTACACTACCAGTCAAACGTTTTAGTACACTACCAGACAAACGTTTTAGTACACTACCAGTCAAACGTTTTAGTACACTACCAGACAAACGTTTTAGTACACTACCAATCAAACGTTTTAGATACACTACCAATCAAACGTTTTAGATACACTACCAGCCAAACGTTTTAGATACACTACCAGTCAAACGTTTTAGATACACTACCAGTCAAACGTTTTAGTACACTACCAGTCAAACGTTTTAGATACACTACCAGTCAAACGTTTTAGTACACTACCAGTCAAACGTTTTAGATACACTACCAGTCAAACGTTTTAGTACACTACCAGCCAAACGTTTTAGATACACTACCAGTCAAACGTTTTAGTACACTACCAGCCAAACGTTTTAGATACACTACCAGTCAAACGTTTTAGTACACTACCAGCCAAACGTTTTAGATACACTACCAGACAAACGTTTTAGTACTCTACCAGTCAAACGTTTTAGTACACTACCAGACAAACGTTTTAGTACACTACCAGTCAAACGTTTTAGATACACTACCAGTCAAACGTTTTAGATACACTACCAGCTAAACGTTTTAGATACACTACCAGCCAAACGTTTTAGTACACTACCAGTCAAACGTTTTAGATACACTACCAGCTAAACGTTTTAGATACACTACCAGACAAACGTTTTAGATACACTACCAGTCAAACGTTTTAGATACACTACCAGTCAAACGTTTTAGATAAACTACCAGCTAAACGTTTTAGATACACTACCAGTCAAACGTTTTAGATAAACTACCAGCTAAACGTTTTAGATACACTACCAGTCAAACGTTTTAGATAAACTACCAGCTAAACGTTTTAGATACACTACCAGCTAAACGTTTTAGATACACTACCAGTCAAACGTTTTAGATACACTATCAGACACACGTTTTAGAACGTTTTTTGTTACTAGGGAAGTAAGGATAGGCTCAGCCCACAACCCCATTTTATTTAGTAAATAGTAAATAAGAAAATTGATAACTGATAATTAGCATAAATGATGATGATGACACTAGAGCTGGGAGGTGGCACCATTGCTTTAGATGATAGAATGCTCACTAATAAATAAAACAAAAATCACTTTGATGTTGATTTCTCAATATTCAGTTCATAGTTTTGTTTTTTTGTGACTAATTGTGACTAACTAAATGGGAATGATTGAAAGTGGGTACAGAACGGATGATTCATTACCTCGGACATTTACACATTCCTTAATGTATTTCGTAAATGTTAATTAAATTTATTTTTAAAATAAAATAAATAAAATATTTATAAAATAAATCCGCTTTCTTTTTGCATACAACTGTGGTGGTTCATTTTTTGGTTGGAGTGCCCCTTTAAAATTGAGCATATTAAAATTGTAAATTGATATTATAACAAAACGTTCGTTTTCATTTTCTTCATTCAGTGTTTGTCAAACAAGGTCTAAGTTCATGTTCTACGTCGCTGCAGATGTTTTAACATTAGGAACAGTATCAACAGTTATATAAACTTCTATGACTACATGGCTACACTGAGCAGGGTGTGGTAGAACTGGACGCAGGTGGGGTCTCTAGCCCCGGGTCAGGCCACATTAAAGGGCTGTGAAACGGAGCGGTGAGCCAAAGGCAAGCGATCACCTTCAACTTACTGAGTTATTGCCTTTCTTTGGGTTGCCCTGCTCTGCCGGGGATCCTGAGATAACAGCTGCTGCAGGACGTTCTGCTGTTCACTGTGTTGTAATGAAGGACTGCTACAGATGTAGAGAAAACATTGAGTGTTTCAGTACTATTACCAGTACAGATGCTTTGATTTGGTTGTACGTGAGTTTTTGTTGTTATTGACGTCCAAAGAAATAATCAAAATAGCAACTTTACAGGAGAGGCTAAAAACATACTTTACTTTCAATGTAAGTCAATGGAACCAGAATTTTTTGCAGGTTATTTTGGAGCATTTCTATTGGTCTGATTATCGTTAATTTTTCATACAATGTAACAGCAGCTTTCATGTTCATATAATGTAGAAAAATAAAAATAGTAAAAAAATTGGGATACATGTTTTTATTTATACATCGACGATATTAAGAAGGCTACAGTTGAAATATCCTTTTTTGGACATTTGTTTTGGCAGCATGGGGTTCTCAGCTCCCAACTCTACCCTTTCCCCCATATATATATATATATATATATATATATATATATATATATATATATATATATATATATATATATATATATATATATATATATATATATATTTTAGGGTTGTGTATTGGCAAGAACCTGGCAATACAATACGTATCATGATACAGCGCTCACAATTCAATATATCGCGATACTGCAAGCAGAGTGATATATTGTGATTTTTCAAATCTTACTATTAAAACACACCACTATATGAACGGGTTTGTCAATGCTTACAATAGCATAGCATTGCGCCCTTGTGCTGCTTGTTAATGTTGGAGTGGAGCTGAAAATGGATTACAACACTGCCATGATTCACAATGATTCACTGTCTGCCAGGAATCAGATACACTGTTTTTGAGAATCGATACAATATCACTAAACATAATATCCCGATACTCAATATTTCAATATTATATTTTATAATACTATATTTTTTTACACCCCTTACAACTCGGACAGTACCTAGACGGGCTGGGAGACTCAATAATTTCTGGAGCCATGCTGACACAGCCCATCTGCTGGAGGGACATTGGGGAGGATCCATAGAACGAACACCACCATCCAAGTGGTCCCACAGATACCCAATTGGGTTCAAATCTGGGGAATTTAGGGTCCAGTGAAGTACTTGGAAGTCTTGGTCAGCTCTTCCAACCAGTGTTGGACATTTCTAGCCATGTGCCGTATCACATTGTCATTCTGGAAGATCCCATCTACCCCAGAGAAGACAATCAGCATGTTTGCGTGTACTTTGTTAGACATATTGAGCACAGTATGGGTGCTAGAGTCTTTATTGTAGCACCTATGTTGTGCACTGTATAGGGAGTAGGGAGTCGTTTGCGATACAGCTCTGGCGCAGCACCACCAAATGACCACCAGAGGGCCTGCAGACAGAGGCTGTGTGATCCAGTGAACTGTGCTGAATTTGACCAGCCAGACAAACTAGCAAGGTAGACCAGTTAAGCTTTCCCTGAAGTCAGTATCGGTGAAATGCTGGGTGGGCTCAAGCTCTACTAGACAGAGCAGGGAACCGAGGCCACTACCCATTTTTTCAACCCCGTGTAGATATCCCGTGTGGACTGAGCTCTTGTACGCAGAGCTCTCCGCGTGTGAAACCTTATCAGTCGAGCCACCGCATATAAGAGAAGCTAATCATGAGCTGTCACACGGGCTTGCCGTCTCATATCCCTGCATGAATGCGAGGCACAGCAAGTGATCAGTTAAGAATCAAGCTGTCTCCTTCAGCCGGCGTTATCTGCTCCGAGGAGGAAATCGAGAACGATTATAGTGTCACGTCGTGCTAATAGGGAGCTTTCGGCTTCACTGTGAAGCTGTCCGATGGACCAATCAGATTAGAGCTTCACCTGAGCAACACAATCGACCCTTTCCCTGTCGAGAGCCGTCCCATTAGCATTCTGTTAGATCTCCTAAGCACATCATCTCACCTCTATTTCTGCTTTTTCTGGATCCCCGGCAGACCCGCTCAGCCACCCCGACTCACGTGGAAGGTGGCAGTAATAGATAAAGAAGCACAGACTCTGTAGGGAACGTCTATTCATGGATATCTTGACTGCTGCGCCAAGACAATATATATATACCTGCATCGGAGGAAGGCATGAATGTAGTTAGGCCTCATTCCAACCTCATAGCTTTCCAACCTCATTATTATCTTTCCACAGCCGTTGTGAAATGGGACATTGCAAAGCTATTTCCAGCTGGATGGGTCGTTGCTACAGTTGCTCACCGAATTCATAAGCGTTGGCGGAAAATCGGAGCGAAATAGCTGGGACTGGAATTCAAGGAGATGCAGGACAGCATCCAAGTACTCTTTGCGCCGGCCTCACTTTTGGCACAGCTGTCGTGGAGGAGAATCATTGATTGCTTACACAGAATAGTGTTCTTCTTCTACTACAACCACCCCTCATTGCTCACTAGCAGCTCAATACGGAGCCATAGCCTTCCACCCACAACAGCCAACAGTAGCCCAGTTAGTCTGATGGCAGTGTTTTGGGGAAATATATTCTATACTAAAGCAAGCATCTTGGAAATCTCCACCATCCTAGTCCTGGCTTGGTGCCTTGCCTCACTGTCTTTTGGGGTGGCAGAGCATAGAAACCGAGAGCTGCATCCTCCTCCCCAGCGTGGTGGAACCCTTTGCTCCTGGGATGTGCTGGAGCCATAAATCTTGACCAAATACTCCCCCAGCACCTGCTCAAAACATCGCTGAAGGGTCATCTTCATCTTCCTCTCCCACCATCTTCGTCCCCTTGAAATCGAGGTAGGGCCATTACTCTCTGGCCCGCTGTGACGATCGCCACTGCTCAGCACTGGCTGACATGGCAAGGGAGCAAGCAGGTCAGCTCAAGCCATAGACTTTCCTTCTGTCATGGCCACTCCACCCGACTCCTATGGAGCGTTCTCATGCTGCCACTTTGCATGGACACGCCTCCTATGGCATTGGAAGCACACGTAATGAGAACAGTACAACACAGGTAGCCTTCAAACAACAGTGGCACACCCATGCAGGGAGGAACAGTGGCTGCTACTCACCCCTTTGACCCCCTTTGACCTCCAGGCCGTATCAGTATTGGGGCAGATGCTGGTACTTAACTACAGTTCTGCTGCTGTTGAATATTAGGGCTGGGTATTAATATACAGAACTCAGTATGTCTATGGTACAGGCTGAATTCCTGAGGTAATGACTGTCCTCCTGTCTGTTGACTGCTGTTGAAGGACCTTCACCCCACCCATCACCAGCCAGCTCTCCTGTCCATCTGTGTCTACTGCTACACCCTCAGTTACATCACTGTGCCATCCAGATGTACCACTTTACATAAAGACTCAGTCATAGACTGCCTCAGTCAGAGACTGCCTCTATCTGTGCAGCTTCTAAAGCTTTGCTATCCAGATTTCAAACAGAGACTCTATTCTTTGGTATTCAGTTTAAACTGTAAATACTGTTTGATCAGAAGAGGACGGGTCTCCACTTGTGAGTTTTGGTTCCTCCCAAGGTTTCTTCCTCCAGTCTGAGGGAGGTGTTCTCGCCACTGTTGCCTCTGGCTTGCTCACTGGGGGTATATGTTGTAACTGTCTGTTTTCAAAACTCTGAAAAGCTTCTTTTGAGACAACATCGTTGTAAAAAACACTATGTAAATAAACTTGACTTAACTTGACTAAATCTTCAGTGTCAGTCAACTTCAGTGTCAGTCACCACCAAATCACAGTACCTAACAGTCAGTTCCTTTTTACATTGTGTGTGAATTTCGTGATAAATAGTCCAAAAATAAATGGTGCAAAATTACTTTGACAAACGTCTGGTTCCATTAACTCCCATTAAAAGCAATGTAAGTTTTTTTCCCTCTCCTGTAAAGTTACAAAGTTTTGTTCTAAGTACAGCAATATCTAATAATAATTATTTACAGTCCTTAACAAACTGCTTGATAATTAACTGGAAAAGGAATGGTTGCGCAGCTTAAGCAGTGCGAGGAATGTGGGATGAATATACGACAAGTAGAGGTGTGCGGGTACCTGTCCTGAGTCAGTACATGCAATTTGGAGGCTGTAGGTTTAACAAAACCATGATGTTTGGCTGTGCTCAAAAATGAATGGGACTCTATGGGGGGAAAAAAGAGGGATGGAAAAGAAATGACAAACAGACGAGTGTGGGTCAAACCAACAATGCAGTCGTGGTCAGGGGTCTGCCCTGAGTCAGTGTATGTGAAACGGTGTTTGTTGAGTGAGCAGAAGTTGAGTAGATGGGCGTGCACTTTTCCATCCTATTCATTTTCTATGGGGAAAAAATCAGGAAAAAATCGGTTGTTTTCTGGAATCCGTGCATCCGATCAAAAATGTTGATATCTGGAAAACTGAGGGACGAATAACAACATAATGCACAACGATAATGAGTTGCTGTTTATTTGAGCCGGTTATGATACAGTATTCCCACAAAAGCTGTCCACATGTTGGGACTGAGCTACAATGCTAATGTGGCTAACAAACAATGGAAGTTTGCTTCAGTGTTTCTGACTCCATAAATCTTTTTAGACTAACTTCAGTCTTAAAGATGGACTTGGCTGCTCTTGACATCCTTTTTCAGTCCCTAAACGTTCGCTTTTGGCTCTGAAGCGTTCTCTGAAGGCCACATGGTCAAACCTGCTGGAGTGATGGACGTCTGAGAATGTGGACCGCTGGACCGAAAGAACCGTGCCCACTACAGCTCGCCTCTTAAAATCAATACTGCTCTCTTAAGCACTGAAGGCCAGGCGCATTTATTTTTCCGAACGGCGTGGGTCTCATCAGAGTGACTCTTAAGATGGAGGACACTCAGGGCTTTGACCTTCAGGATCTCACAGAAACTCTTTCATCATCTCCAGAGTAATTCCTGCGCTTCATCATCCCGCAGCACTTCACTGAAGAGCCCCATTGCTCACTGCATTGGCCTCCTCCGAGCTCTCTGCCCCTTAATATCTCCCTTCCATATGTGTCCGGTGTCTTCTGGACTCGGTGGTGGAGGTGGGGTGGTGAGGCCTACGTCATTCAATCTATTCATTTTAATTTGTTATTATTATAGGACTCTAATATAATTAACATGTCATTAAAACTGCATGTACACAGTCGAGTCACATTATTATGACCACAGTAGCGCCCTAATTTGGAAGTTTTCGTGGTATTCTCTGGACCCACTCATCCTTGTGGAAGACACTCTCAACCGATGTGGGTATAAATCCATCCTTGCAGGTCACGTACACCATACACGCTGATGGTCTTCTCTGGGACGGATGTGATCTTCCAGCAAAACAATGTGCCACACGGGTAGTAATGTCCCACATTGGTTGGAAGAGCTGACCAAGACTTCCAAGCACTACCCTGGACCCCTAATTCCCCAGACTTGAACCAAACTGACCATCTGTTGGACCACCTGGATGGTGGTGTTGGCTCTATGGATCGCTCCCTCCAGCAGCTATGCGATGCACTGCAGTCAGCATGGCTCCAGATCTCTGTGACCACCTACCAAAACCTTATTGAGTCTACTCTGGATATTATCTGGTGGTCATAATAATGTGACTCATTATGTCACTTTGGCTGCACACCGGTTAAAACATTGTTCACATGCAATAAGCCCACTCTATGAAGACATCCCCTCACCACCAACACCCACCTTTCGCTGTCTCTCACCTGTTGCGTATCCGTCTCCTGGTGATTTATGGGAAACCCCCAGTGGGAGAGAAAGTTCCGGAAAGGAGCAGGAACTCACCGTGTCGCACGGCAGTATCCGATTTCGGCCTGTTTGAGCCGACTGCTGCCGGAAGAGGTCACGGGGTCTAAATCATAGGCTTTGAGGGTGGAGAGAGCTCCCCTAGGGTGGGTGGTTTCATTCAGGACCTTTGTTCTGTTCATGTCTCATCATCCAGCTCTGTCTGGAGGAAAGGACTCATCATCTGTTTGTAGTTTTAGGACACTGGTCACCTGAAAGGATGGTCATTTCGACAGTGGGAGTTTGATTGAGTTTGACTAACGTCTGCTGTGAAGACCCCGGTAGAAACTGCGTCCTTGTTACAGTCAGTAATGAAGACACTCCACAGGAATTGCCTCATCTGGCATGTTGTATTTTTGGCCTACTGTAAAACCTGAGGGCAATAAATAGTTAATGTGACAGTCCAGCAAGAAACAGATCATCACTGTCCAAAGAAAAACAAGAATCTCCAAACCAGGAGCTTCACAGAAGAGGCCAAAAACACAACATACTTTTAATGTAAGTCAATGGAACCAGAATTTTTTCCAAGCTACTTGGACGTCCATAAAGAAAACGGTGGAATTCCCTTTTAATGCTGCAACCATTTCCGTTTCATCAACTCCTGATTGGGGCTCGAAACTTTTCAATTGGTTTGGGGGTCTGAGGTTTGGACCACTTCATTTGGAATAATTACTAACATCAGATGAGGTCAGAGGCTGGACCGCCTGAAGTCCTCGTGTAGTGTTTTTTGGTTCCGGGTGACGCTAATGAAATTCCTTCCTCGGGAGCCGACCACCCTGTTCAGAGCAATCAGAGGAAGGCTCGAGGAGTTTGTGTGATTGCTGGTGAAGGACAGTTCGAGGAGAGTTGCTTCTTCTCTCAGCCCGTAGGCTTGCTCATTGTCTTTGCTCTGAATGATTAGCCGGTCGTAAATGATTGTTTCTTGTTTTAAATGTGGCCTTTAATCAACTCTGCATCACAAACGATCTGAGAGTGTGTTTTAGTACTAAAGTAGTACTAAAGTGTTTGTCAACCATGTTCTGTGACTTCAGTATCAGTTGGTTACTGTGGATATTAGTTCCAGCGTGTTTGTGTATGCTTAGGAACAGAAAGCCTGTTGACTTGAACGGTTACAGTAGACGTAGAAGTGCACTCGATGAATGGACAGTAGAAAGAGGGAGTTTTCATGATGTGGTGAATTCTGGGTTTATTTAGGATTTAACATTTATATTGGGTTTTCAGGAATCAGTACAGATAACATACATACAGTGCTGAAGGGCTGAATCAGGGGTGAATTAGTTTACATATCCAGCTCAGTACAAGTAATCATATTAAGATTATTGTTCATGGTAATCAAGCATATGATGTAGATGTATCTGGTCTAGTTATTGAGGGAATATACTAATACAGTACCCCTCACCCTGTACATCACACCAAACACGGACACAACTTCTCTTTCCTTCTCCCATCTTTCATATTTTCAGCTTGGGCTGCTTAATAATGATGGTGATAATGGTGATAATGATGGTAATGATGATGATGATGACGATGATTCCTTAAACATTATGATATTGGCCATGATGATGTAATCGTAATGATGAGGATGGTAATAATGACGATGATGCTGATGCTGATGGTAATAATGATGATGGTTGTGGTACTAATGATAAGAATTATGATGATCATTGGTGGTGATTTTTCCTTGATAGTCATAATGCTGACAACAACAACATGATGATAATGTGATTGTGATGGGGATGATGATAATGATGATGATGGTGATGAAGGTGATGCTAATGATAATGTTGATGTTGTGATGGTGATGCTAATGGTGATAATGATGTTAATGGTGATAATGATGGTGATGATAATAGTGATGATGATAATGATGTTATAATGGTGATTGTGTTGGTGATGATATTGATAATGATGATGGGGATGAAGATGATGCTAACGATAATGGTGATGTTATGATGGTGATAATAATGATAATGATGGTAACAAGTCATGAAGGCAAAATTGATAATGAGTAATGATGATGATGATTATAGTGATGGTAATGATGATGATTAAACGTATGGTTGTGATAATAATGGTGATAATGATGAAAATGGTGAAAATGATGGTCATGATGATAATAGTAATGATGCCTATGATAATGGTGATGATGATGATGGTGGTGGTGTGGTGATGATAGTGATGCTAATGATAATGGTGATGTTATGATGGTATGATGGTGATGATGATAGTGATGATGGAGATTATGCTGATGTGATGCTGATGCTGATGATTATGATGATGATAGTGGTAATAATGATGGTGATGATAATGATGATACTATTGCTTAAACTGCTAATTGAAATAATAATAATAATGATCACCACAATTATCTATTTAACTTTTTCATCACTTAATGAATTCATTGGGTTTCCATCTTTACATTTTCTCCTTCTTTTCTTCTTCCTGAACAAAAGAATTCTCTCTTTTTCCTCACCTGTTTCATTTCTTTTTTCCAGGTGATTCCTTCCCTCCGACCATCCATCATCTCTTCACCGTGAGCTGGTGGAGGATGGACGGGCGCGGCAGCCCGCAGTACTGCCGTCACTTCCTGGCGGACAACAGCACCTTCCATGGTCAGTGTTGGTTTAGCTCACTACCTGAGGTCCTGATATGAAGTGGAACCTGCATTACTTAGAGATACACGATACACAGAGCTGATCTTATTAGTGTATTAATCAGGTCATGTGACTTATGGTTGTATTTCTCTGTCCCACACTGAGCAAGCAGTCTAGAGTTATTTCATTTATCAACGTTTTGCTCCTAATTGTCAATACCAACACGCCTGAGAAACTAATCTAAGTCTTGGTTTGATGATGATTGCTTGATCAGTTGGTCCACAATGACCATCTGGGTCGCAGTGCTGCTCTACAACAGCGAATAACTGAAACACTGAGTAATAGAATAGTGTTAGAGTCGTGGTGCGAGTAAGGACTTTTAATTGCACTAAATAATGCTTAAATAAAAGCTGATGTGGGATCAGTTTCTTTCCTCTCATAACACGAACACATCCTCAGACCTTTCAGTGTTTCTGCAGTATTAAATGTTTCAGGCGTAAACAAAGTGTTTCAGAGGGGTTTTATGTGAAATAAGTCAAGTCAGAATCGTTCACACTGGTGGTGATGGGAACCAGACATCTCAAGGCCTCCAAAGGCTTCCACAGAGAAAGTTAAGTTAAAGTTAAGTTAATACATTGTTCTATATATATATATATATATATATATATATATATATATATATATATATATATATATATATATATATATATATATATATATATATTGTCAATAAGAACACACCTGAGAAACTAATCCAAGTCTTGGTTGATGATGATTGCTTGATCAGTTGGTTCCACAATGACCATCTGGGTTTAAGTGCTGTTCTACAACAGTGAATAAATTAAACACTGAGCTCCCTTACTGATCAGATAAAGGCTTTTAATCATATATATATATATATATATATATATATATATATATATATATATATATATATATATATATATATATATATATATATATATATATATGATTATAGTGTGTTTCCACCAGTAAGAACACCAGATATAATTAAAACTGATGTAAATAATCATACATTCAATACAAAGTAATGAATATCTTATTGTGAAAGAAGTAGATCATATCTTGAGCTCCAGTTTGAAGAACAAAGTTAGGTTCCAGATTTCTCCTGGACGCCCCAGACATTGTATGAATATGTTCAGTTCCTTCAGCAGCAATCTTGATTTAGCTTAATGAAGTACTGAGCAGTCAAAGCAGGTATTAGATGAGAACTGTAAATAATACTGGGTTGTTTCCACAAGGAGAAGCTAGGAAAGGGTTTAATAAACACACTGGGGTATGTAGAAGCACTACTTACTCTATTAATACTGTTTAATATTTAAATAATAATGTGTTTTGCTGAGTAAATAAAAACTTTCTGTCTGGAAAAAATAGGTTTTTAAGTATAATAATGTCTCCAAGTTCCTCAAACATTTGCACAGCACAGTATGTTCCCTGCTGTTTAATATCAAACCACTCTGAATGACTTTTGGTGGGATTCCGTTTTGGGTTTGCTGGTTGGTTTGGATTTAGACAGGGATGCAGTTCGTGGAAGGAGACACAAGGGGGCACACTCCTACATCATAATCCAGTCATCATACCTACAAGCCTGCAGTAAGAACAGTCCTCTGGCTTCTCATTGTTTTTATTGAATGTATAAAAAATACCACCCGCATCAACATACCACCATCAAACACACACATGCCGACTATGAGCGACTAACATTCTCTACATGCAGAAGATTCCAGATATCCAGACGTAGAGAGAGGAAAGGATGGAGAGGCGTTTGAGATGCTTTCAGATCCAGCAGAAAATCATGTACCGTAATGTCATTATATATATATATATATATATATATATATATATATTTTTTTTTTTTTTTTTTTAAATGCTCTCTGCAGCTTTGCCGCCGCTTTACAGCCAGTTCATATGCCGTCAGATTAAGGATGAATGATCCGCAGGAGGTGAGAGCAAAGCAGGACGACCGTGGAGTCTTTCGT